>VDFB02252616.1:12256681-12290483 GCA_007258455.2 Sequoia sempervirens | reverse complement strand
CGTATTGAAGAACATCTGCTTTGAGTCCTTTCCATGTGAATCTCTCCCGTATCTGCCTATAGGTTTTGAAATATCCGAGATGTCCTGCAGTCGGTACATCATGAAAGGCTCGCATGATTATGTTCTTCACCTCTGAACCTGGGATCAAATATATCCTGTTCTTGTAAATGATCAAGTCATTCACAAGCGTGTACCTGGTATCAATCGTCGATCCCTCAACAATGCTGGAGGCCCAAGTATCCTTGGCATACTCTGCCACAATCATATGCCTCCAATCCTCTGAAATGTGAACCATAGAGCTCAAATATGGCCTGCGTGAAAGAGCATCAGCTACTACGTTCTGTGTACCTTTGATATAAGAAATATCAAAGTCATATGCCTGCAATTTACTAACCCACTTTTGCTGACGGTCATTGAGATCTCGCTGCCCTAAGAAGTGTCTCAAACTGTTATGGTCAGTTTTGATGCAAAATTTGGTGCCAAGATATTGTCTAAATTTTGCTAAGGCATGCATTATAGCGAGCATCTCCTTATCATATATGCTATAAAGTCTCTCTGGCCCTCTGAGCTTTCGGCTCTCGTACACAATAGGGTGCTTGTCTTGCATAAGCACCGCCCCAATGCCCTCACCTGATGCATCGCACTGAAGCTCAAAAGGCTTCGAAAAGTCTGGTAGTGCCAATACAGGGCATGTAGTCATCAACTCCTTAAATCTCTCAAAACATTCCTGTGCTTCAGGAGTCCAAATAAATGCACCCTTCTTCAGTAAATCTGTCATAGGGGCTACATGTCGTGAATAACCATTCACGAATCTGCGGTAGAACCCACACAAACCTAGAAATCCCCGTAACTGTGTAAGGTTTGCCGGTGTAGGCCAATCAATAATAGCGCGGATCTTTTTAGGATCCATCCGCACTCCATCTGCACTGATGATATGACCTAGATATAACAATTCGGTCATCCCCAAGTCACATTTGGATTCCTTGGCGTACAAGGACTCCCTCTCAAGAATACTCAACACGGTCTCCAGGTGAGCCAAATGCTCCTGCCAAGTCCTACTGTAAATAAGGATATCATCGAAGAAGACCAATACAAATCTCCTCAGCTGTGAATGAAAAACCCTGTTCATCGTGGACTGAAATGTAGCTAGCACATTAGTGAGCCCAAATGGCATCACTACAAACTCGAAATGCCCACGATGACAACGGAAGGCAGTCTTCTCGATATCCTGCTCACGAACCCTAATCTGATGATATCCGGATCTTAAGTCTATTTTCGTGAAATAGCATGCACCGTGGAGCTCATCAATAAGCTCGTCTATACGAGGTATCGGATACCTGTTTTTGATCGTCCTCTTATTCAGGACTCTATAGTCAATGCACATGCATAAGGTGCCATCCTTCTTCTTTACCAAAACAACTGAAGAAGCGAATGGTGATTTGCTAGGTCGAATGTGACCCATAGCAAGTAACTCCTTGATCATTTTCTCGATCTCATCTTTCAGCCGCTTAGGATGTCTATAGGGCATAATCATAACGGGCTTGGCGCCCTCCTCAAGCTCAATAATATGCTCCAATGCCCTTGTCTGGAGGTCTCCCTGGTGGAATATCACTGGATACCTTATCATGCTTAATTCTCAACTGCTGTATGTCGGGATGATATTCAGTCTTCTGCTGTCCCTCCTGTATAGGTGCCAATGTGCACTTGACAGCCCACTCTACCATGTCGTGTCGCATGAGCCTCTCCATCCGACGAAAAGAAATTGTTTTGATGTTGCTGTCCTGAATTGCCTTTAGGATGTGTGTCTTCCCATCAACATCAAAACGGATCTCCATGTCCTTGAGACGTAGAGTGACTTCCTCAAGTGAATGAAGCCACTTCATGCCCAAGACCAAATCAATGTCTCCCATGTCAACTACGTAGTAATCAGCCTTGAACTCATAATTGTTCAAGCGTAAGGGGAGATCCTTAATCATGCGCTCACACCTAAGAGTGTAACCGTCGGCCACCTTAACCCTAATGCCCTCGAACTCCTCAGTGATGAGTCCGCGTTTCTCAACAAATCTAGCATCTATGAAATTATGTGTGGCTCCTGTATCAAGAAGGGTAATGACCCTTTGTCCTGCCAACGCTCCACAAATCTTGAATGAGCCCTACTGCTGAATGCTAGATAGGCGTGCCTCCTGTATTTGAAGCTCTGACTCTGCCTCTGCCTTAGGCTCTGAAGCCTCTAACTCTGACTCATCAGAACTCTCCTGCTGCTCGGAATTCTCTGATTCTGAATCCTCATAGTACGCCCACATCACTCGATTTGCCTTGCCCTTAGGCCTCAAAGGACAATCGTGATTGGCGTCATAGGGACCTTTGCAGTAGAAGCAAAGCTTCTTCCTGCGTAGATCGTTAAGGGCCTCTCGATCCAAAGGTGGTGCTGCTGATTTACCCTTCGAATCGTTCTTAGAATTTGATTTTTCTTTGTTAAAATCAGACTTCTCTCTGTTTCTGTTAAAGCCCTTATTGTCCTTGAAAGAAGAAGAACCTCTGGAGTTAAATCTACTGGACGGTGCTGCCAACTCCATGCTTCGTGCTTTCTTCATCGCTTCCTGTAACGAAGGAGGATCAAAGGATTTGATCCAACCTTTCAATGGCTCTGTCAATCCCTCCATGAAAAGCACTACCAATCGCCTCGCTGAAATGTTGGGAACCATGACTGATAACTTTTGAAAGTCACCAATATAAGACTCCAAACTACCACTTTGTCTCAACTGAGCCAAGTCTCTAAAGTAGGATTTTGGATCCTTCCTGTCAAACCACTCTACCAACCTGTCCACAAACTCCTGATAGGATGTGATCCGGTCATGCTATAACGTCACCATCCCGTGGTGCCACCAGTCGTAAGCTACTCCCTCCAAATGTAGTGTCGCATATCTGATTGCATCTCTCTCCGCCATTGGACGCAATATAAAAAATGAGTCAAGCTTACTAATCCATGCTTGGGCTGTCACTTTGCCACTACCATCGAACATCGCTAATGTGAGCCTGTTCGTAGCATGTTTCAGATCATTGTTCTGATGTCTAGGTCTCCAATCCTGTCGACCTCTGTTATGTTCTCTCCTCTGAGTGACAAATTGGTCAAAAGAAATCCTCTCTCTGACCTCAGGTGGTACCAACTCCCACTCCTCGTTCGCTGCCATAAGCGTATCCGCAAACAACTCCTCATGCTCCTCACCTACTATGACCTCATCGGCTTCCTGTCTCACAAAAGTAGGCCTAGTGGGCCTATCTGTGGTCCGTGAGGCTGTCCTAGGTGCCTTGCGAGATCCTGCTTCACTCCTCTCATCGTCACGATGTGGTGACGGTCTCCTCGGAGTACCCAATCTCTGAAGTGCTATTGTCAGCTGCTGTAATACATCATTGGACTGCCGTTGACCTGCACGTAAATCTCTGAGTGCATGCAAAATCTCTGCATCGTCCTGATCTCTGTGGTTATGAGGAATCTCTGTTCTAGGATTATCTATTCTGTCAGCCATATTTCCCGGCTACCTGCTCAAACTCTGTTGCCTATCAATCAGAGCACGTCTGCGCGTGTAATACTTGTGAGACCCAATCTGTTGTGGCTGCATAAGACTGCTAAACCCTCAGGATGGCAGGATTTAGCTCTGATACCACTGTAAAAACCCTAGTTTCCCCTGTTTCTGAATCTGACGTTTTTTTTTGAGTGTTTTGTGTATTTTTGATGTTTTTGCATAAATAATAAAGAATGCGATTTTTGCAATAATTGAATAATAAATTCAATTTAAATGCTACAGTATAAATATTGATGGAAATACAAGATCTATTGAAGGCGAATCATTTATTGATCATCTGGTCTTAGTACAATAAAGATCTGGTAACATGCAACAAGGAAATAACATTATTTAATGAAAGAACCTGGTAATAGCAGCAGGCTGGAAATGAGCCAGATCTGGTACGGCTGCAATAAAATCTCCTTTCTCCCTCCTTCTGATGATCCAGAACAATGCCAGGAATATAGGCGTGTTGGCGTAACAACTAACACCTCTGGAGTACAAGTTGTTATGAACAGCCTATGCACACTACGCAATGAGTGCTCTTCGAATTATGGAGGGGAAGCTCCCTCGATGTGCTTTGACAAATATACTTTGCAAAGGAAAAATAAGCTAAAACTACTTCCTGTCTTTTTGTTTCAGCTGCTAGAGGCACAAGACTTTCTTGAAAGAACTTTTACGTTGCAGCTGAGTTTTCTCTGGTTTTGCAAATCAACTAAACTACAACTTATATCTATCCAATCTCCTCAGGAAAACAGAGCAAGAGGAAACGGAGCAAGGTTTGACTATCTCTGACGATAAGCGGTTTAGACTCTCTACTTGAAGGCAAGGTGGGCACAACTATCATCTCAATCTAAACCAACTTATTGGGCACAACAGATTTAAGAATTTACCAAGACGATCTTATGAAACCCTAGGTGGTATAACACTTGATCGAATCAGCAAAGCCTTCACAAAACAGCCTTTATCTTTATAATCTCACGAAACCCTAGGTGGTATAACCTTCAATTATATTGATAAAGATTCACAAAACAGATTTATCGCTGCAACTTCTCGAAACCCTAGGTGGTATAACGATCGATCACAATGGTAAATTAACACAAAACAGCCTTATCACCTTAATCTTTTGGAACCCTAGGTGGTATAACAATTGATTTCAATGATAAAGATGTTCAAACAGATATATCTAATCTATGGAAAGAATTCAGCATCACAATCTTCGAAACCCTATGTGGTATAACAATCAATTGCAATAGTGAAGACACATGAACAAATACGAAAAAGAGTAATATTGAGGGCAAGGTAGGCACAGCATATATTTCTCTCTCAAGCAAAAGTTATTTACAAATGAGCAAAAGCTCTTATTTATATACATCAAGGTGTAGGGAACCCTAAAATCACCTTGAGTCATCTACAGTTCTTGCAATGCATGCAAGTCATGCACCAAACCCTAATTAAGTAAACTATACAGTCAACTGGGAAACTACCCTCAGTTTAATGAAACATCTAATCTAAAAATGGACAATTGTGCGAGCATGCACGTCCTTATTGAAAGCGAGTTAACTGGAAGACTACCATCAGTTAACGGAAAACCCTAAATGAAACTCCAAGTAAACAAGGTGAATCTCAGAATAGATATGCATGAGGTGAGACAGCCAGTTAACTTGAAAGGGTAACATCAAGTTAACTCCTGTGTGTAATGTCTATCCTGAGAGGTGGAAACTGAAGTCTACTGTCGCGATCTCGAGCAACCAACTCAACGAGATTGTTAACGCGCAATTCAATGTCGCAACTTGAGCAATCTTGGCAATCTTTGCACACTCAACCTAGCATTTCACTGACTGGTAACTTTGGCGGCTCCAACAACTCCTCTACAGCTCGATACAAATCGGTCTCAGCTTTTCTAACGAAATCATGAATTAAGACCGATTTGGTCTTGAATTTAGTCTGTGTACTGTACTCTGAAAAACTCGCCTGTTGACTATGAACACGGCTATATTCTGACAACTTTTCTGGAAAACTAAAAATAGCCTGCTGAGGCTAAAAATAGCCTTTTGAAGAGTTATTTTCGGCAAAAATCTGAGATATGGGTTTTGTCCAGAAGAAGATTCTAAGACAACCCAGAATGTCAGATTTGCGAAAATTTGACTTCTACTCGACCATGCAAGGAATTTGCAGTTGAGAAAATCAGAAGCTCAAGAACGGATGTTCTGAAGTTAAAAATTCCTAAAAATTCAAACGCACGATTTTAACTCGAGGAAGTTGTACGAAAATGATCCAGATGTTTGAACTTGTCGAATTTGCCAATTTCAGGAACATGCGAATTGAAATTTGAGAGAAAACTGAGAATCAAGGAGGAAAAAGACGTTTTTTATTATGCTCTTCTTTTGTGAAAATCGCCCTTGAATTCTTCAAATTGCTGAGAACTGTGAACTTTAACCTGCAAAAAGAATTGCTTGAGGAAATCGCCTTTGGAAATAGATGAGAAATCTTCCTTTGTTTGAGAAATACGAATCTCCCTTGAAAATACGCCTTGTGAATGAAGAAAAACGAATTTTGCTTGAAAATATGCCTTTGCCTTGAAGAAAAACGAATTTTGCTTCAAAATTATGAATTTCCTTTGACAAAATTCGCCTTTGAGAATTACGATTTTCCCTTTGAAGAAAATATGAATCTCCTTGAAAAATACGAATTCTCTTGAAAATATGAATGATAAATGAAGAAGGCGCCATGCTTAAAGAAGATGAAATTCGCATCAATCTGACAATTGCAAGACTTAAAACCTCAGCTGAAAATAGAAGCCTTTCAATTGGACCATTTCAGTTGAACTGCCACTGACTGCAAGTTCAAAAATAAATAATAGTAAAATATTTATTATGCAATAGCAAAGGCGCCAAAAATAGAAATCGCCACTCAATGCTAAAATATGCAAAATATTTGAAACTCCAGTTGACAATTTAATGAAGCTTTAGGCTTCACCGTTGGAGTTCACCGATTCCGAAAAGTCATCATTCGAGCTTATAGGCGTCCATTTGCTCAAGATATTGCACTTTTTATTAACTTCCTATTTTATAGCTGACAGCACTGTCACGACTGGCCAACTTTGACACTGATTTCCGGGTGACCGGGTGATGCTGAGACTGAACTGGAGAATTCATCGGAAAGCCTATTGAACAAGGAAGAAATGTCTGCTGGGAGACACAACTGCAAAATCCATCGTTTAACCCCTTGAAAAATTAGGCGCACCTGATTAAATTGCTTTACGGGTTCCAGACTACGCCATTCTCCTAAACTGCCATCTGACGCTTCAAACGGCTGCCGACGGCGAACGGTGAACCCTGCTGATACGAGACGAAGCTCACTGCATGCCTGAAGATATCCTGCATCCAACGGCTGCATGCACGACAACTGAAAGCTGTGTTAAGGGCCTCAAAAGTTAAAGCGCCCCTGGCTCATAGTTGCACTTTTGTTATTTTGGCGAAAGTCGAACTTCCATCCAAGTACCCTACTTTGACCTCTGATATCTGGAGCTAAGATGACCCGATTCAGGTACTATCTGTTTTAACGGACAGCCAGAAGGGCCTACAAGAGAAGTCCATGGAGATGACGAGGCAAGAAAACTGCTTCTAAGACCTCAAAAACTCCAGTGCGTATTTTAATTAAGATTACCGCTCCCAGACTTAGCCATTTTCGGACGTCCTCACTTTGCAGTATTACACTAAAGACCTCGCACGCACGAGCGACTGCCAAATGCTGAAGGCTGACGGCTATGCTCGTTGGAAAGATAAATTGATTACGCTCAATAGTCGTGAAGACTTCAAACGCGAACGGGCTCATCTTATAAGCCTAAAGGCTAGGCGCCTTAAGACTATGAAAATACACTGAAAACCATTTGTTGGTTCGCCCGTAAAATTACGTGCTTGGTAGAATCTCTGCCACGACCACCAGGAACGTCGGATCGACAAGCTGAATGGTGCATCGCGGAGCTGGACTAGAATACTACTGATGTCGCGAAGACTCTGTCTGCAAATATTGACATCTGAAGGGTCTTTTAAGCCAGCGCCCCTGGCTTGTACTTGCACTGGGCATAAACGGAGAAGCTCAGAAACATGAAAACTCCATTTTAAGCTGATCTTTGGATGACTGCCGCCTGAATTCTGAGAGTCGGATGACTGCACTTGATATCTCGTCGGATAAGCAGACTAGTTGTGAACGGATTGACTGCATCCGACATCAAAATTGTCGAGATTTACCCCTGCTTCAAGATGGGCGCCCTCAGGCTAGAGGCGCGCTTTTGCCTGAAAAGAGCAAAATTTCCATCTCCTAAAATTTAGGGATTTTACCTTCTGTCGTGAATAACTGGAGCTGTGAATCTCGGAACGCCTCGCTGGATAGCTCGACGGATAGCCAGGCTGATTCTGAAGAGATTGACTGGATGCTTGAGCATTTTAACCAGAATCTTGACCTCCAATAAGCTGGGCGCCCCTGAGCTATACTTGCACTTTGTGAATTTTCTTTTGAAAAATCTTCGTATTTTGACCATTGAAAACTCCATTTCGGTCACTGAAATGACCGTGTAACATGAAACGCCGTCGTGAGATGCTCCTCCATTGTTAAAAGCTCCATCTGAGCCTCTGCTTCAGGTTCTGATCAATAAAACTGACTTTGACTGACAAAATATTGACAAAAACTCCATGCTTGATATTGCCCAAAACTGTATTTTACAATATTTTAGCAAGGTTTAGACTTTTAAATGCAAAATGCCTTGATGAAGCAAAAAATTTGGTTTGGGTACAACAAGGCACCCAAGTTGGTAATGGCAGACTGCTCCCAAAGTAGGCGATTTGCTTATGAAAGAAAGTACGCTCCTTTTCTTGAAAGGTACGGCCTGGTTTTGAATGGTACGGCTGACAACAGCAATAAATGAAAATGTACGGCTCTCTTAAGACTCTCTAGATCTCCCTGAAATATGCGCCTCAATGCAATAACTCCTTTGTAAATGAATTACTAACTAAAACCCTGAAGTTTGAATCAACTTTGAAGCTCTGTAATTTCTTCAGAATGAAGAAATCTCTTGCCTGGCAATAAATCAGATGATATCTCACACCCTCTGAATTGCTTTCACTAGAGATGGTTCGTTCCCCAATGCTCTAAGACTGAAACCCTTGGCTTCCGTGCTCTGGATGAAACTTGATTAATTTTCATTCACTCAATAACATAATGGGCTCGACATTCAATGCAAAACCTTATACTCATTGAAAAGTGCGAATTCCTTAAGAATAGGGATCATTAAAAATTCGACTTCTCTTCTCTTTAATTTTTCAATAGTTTTTAAATCACATTTTAATTATAAAATGGCCCCCTTTCATGATGGGCGACCCCTTCAGCCAAAATCACTTAAGTTATAATAAAATATTATTACTTTATATTATAATGCTCCCACAATTAATATTTAATTAAATCAATTAAATATTAATATCTCTCTCGATATATACCCGATGCATGAACCGTCTGAAGCTGACGAACAATGAAGTGATTCTGCACGTGATCAATCCATACTGCTAAAAATAGCAGGGGTCCCTCGCTGAGTGCTGAATACTGCTAAAAATAGCAACTCAGGCTAAAAGTGTCTGAATGAGCCCGAACGAAAGCCAACTGATCAAATACTGACAACTGAAGCTGAGCCAAGCTCCATCAAGACCCTCTATCCATCCCATCAGCCTACGAGGGTCGCAGAATAGGCTAATCTTGTGCTCTGAGAGATGTCAACTAGAAGGGGACATGATAGATGCCATATTCAGATTTCTGAAGTCCACACACAATCTGATATCACCATGCTTCTTTCTCACAGGAACCAAATTTGAAACCCATGTTGAGTGCCTGATTGGTTTGATAATTCCTCCATCTTTGAGCTTTGTCAACTCTTCTTGCATTTTAGGCTCTAGTGTTGGATTTATGGGTCTTTGCTTCTGTCTGAATGGTTTGGCGTCTGGCCTCAATGGTATTTCATGCTGAAATAAATCTTCCGTGTATGCTTTTAGATCTTCATAAGACCACGCAAAAACATGCTTGTATTTTCTCAATAACTCTATCAGCATTCTTCTGATTGTAGGGCTTATCTTCTTGCCTATGTACACCTTTCTTGGTGTGATTTCAGTCCCCAGGTTGACTTCTTCAATATCTTCCCTTTTGATTGTTGTTTGCTTCATGAGAGATCGATCATTTCCATCATACATCCTTTCCAATGCCACCAAACCTTTAGGAAGCTTATTCGTTTGAGCTGTAATATTTCCTTTCCAAACACCGTTTGCTTCCCATCTACTTCTTCAACAAAAGCATTGAAGTCAATTTCCTGTGTTTCATATTGATCTATACAATGAAGAAAATTCAGCAGGGCAGTATCATCATTGAAGACTTGCCAACTATAAATGTTGTTAGGAACAACAGGCCTTGTTTTGAACTCAATCTGTGATACCCCAGCCAATGTAATATCATCTCTTTTGAGCGCCACATTTGCTAAAAAATCAGCCATTATGTTCTTTGATCTGTCAATCCACTCAATTGAAAACGCATCAAACAATTCAATTGTATCCCATACAACATTCCTATATTGTTTTAATCTTTTGTGCTTTGCTGCATATTTTGATTTCATTTGTGAAACAAACAACTCAGAATCGCCCAAAACAGCCAGCAACTTGATTTTATGTTTCACAACTATGCTCAAGCCTGTCAATAAAGCTTCATACTCTGACACATTGTTTGTACATAAATGAATATTTAAAAGTAGTACCTTCAAGTGAAACAAATACAATCCTAGCTCCATTACCTTCTTGACTGCAGGCTCCATCAAAATACATCTTCCAGACACCATTGCAATTCTGTGCAGCATGTTTTTCAATTGGATCACTATTGGTTAATTCTGGCTAAGTTGGTTCAATTTTAAAATTCCCAAGATCAACATCACAAAAACAATTGATCTGATTCTGTGGCACACAGTCAACAAGCTGATTCATTCTTGGCTCCCTATATAATTTGACCTCTTGACCATTCACTGGAATTGTAGCATAGGATAGATCAAATTGAACATTTCCACCAACAGCTGCTGTCCATTGCCTTGATAAGAGCATCCCGAATTGAGGAGTATCTATTACTATTATGTCTATATTATAAGCCACCTGTGGATAAGTAGCCAGTTTGACTTCAACATCTTTCATAATACCAACCACAGGAACAGGCCTGTTATCCATTGCATTAACACTTGCCTCCAGTAGTATCAACCCACATGCCAAGCTGCTTTATGACTCCTACTGGCATAATATTTATAGCAGCACCAGAGTCTATCATGCAATTCCTCAATAGTTTATTATTGATAAGCAACGTAGTGAAAAAAGGATCAACTTGAGGGCGAGTTGATAATACATCTCTGAAGCAGACTTCAGAGTCATTTGTTTTTTGATGCCTAATGACTGTTTTAACAGCTACCTTGCTTTCAGAATTCATACATATTTCATTTCCACTTGTTATCAATTAAACAACATTGTCTTTGTATTCTTTAATTTTCATCAACTCAAGTAATGGAACAGACATTTTTACCTGGAATAACGCCTGAGTGAAATCAAAAGAAGAGCTCTCCACCTTTACAGTTTTCTTCAGTTCTAGTGTCTCTTTTGTTTTTTTGTTTTTCTTTTTTATTAGGTTGGCCAGGCGTTTGTATCTCTTTATTTAATTCCTTCACTTCCTCTTCTTGGACTGGCTTCTGTTTACTCTCATCAAGATGCTCCTTTTCTGGCCTTTTCACAATTTCTTGCGTTGCCGTCTGATCCTTCATAAAAATTCCCCCAGGAACACCCTCTACATCATTTACTTTTCTGTTTCTCAACCAGTATTTACTTCTTGCTTCCTCAACTGCAGCAACAGTTATTCTCTCTATTTCATCTTTAGTAAGTCTCCTCACATTGCATTGAGCAGGCGCTTCAACCAAATGTGGCTCAGTATAATCTTCATCAGAATCATAAAAGACCTGCTGTTCAGCCATATGGACATTGTACTTCTGATTTGAAACATCATATTCATAGCCTTCATCCTCTGAAGATGAGTATCTTTCCTCAACATGGTGAGAAATATTTGAAGTCAAATACACTGTGTGATCTTCTTCATTGTTTTCCATCAGCATTCCCTCTTCCTGCACCCTTTGAGCTACAACACAATAGTCTGGGGAATGTGGCTGATTACAAACTTCACAGAAGTAATTATTACTCACTATATAAGTTCCTTTTTTGCTCAATGGATCAGGGGTCTCTTTGTTTCTTGGCCTAGCTGTTATAGGTTTCCCATCCTTCCAGTCTGTATTATAAGGCATATCATGCAATCTCGGCCTCTCATTTCTGTATGTATTCTCCTGTCTGTATTGATAATTATTGCTTTGCTGAGGAGGCCTCGGGTTGTCTCTTTTACTAATTATACCAACAGCCTTCTTGTTGTTTTCAATTGTCAGTGCTATCTTTTGTGCTTCAGCCAAATCTCTCAGGAATCTATTTCTTAGTACATACCTTGTTTTGGGATCAAATGCATTCAAATAAACACTCAAAGCTACAAAATCTGACAACCTTGATCCAGGAGATACTTTAGTCTGCAACTTGTTGAATCTTCGGTTGAAATCATAGACTGAGTCATTCTGATTTTTTTGAATTCGCATCAATTCATGAAGGGCTACATCTGGTGTATTTTGATTCCCATATTGTTCAAGAAATCGGTCCTGGAATACTTGAAGAGAATTAATTGAGAATGCTGGCAAGCTGTTGAACCAATCCCTAGCATTTTCAAAGAGTGACATCATAAACAGATTCATGTGTAAATCTTCATATGGCACATCTAGATCTTGGATGAATACATTGAAACTTTTCAAATGTTCTTCAGCAGTGATTGCATTACTTCTTGTGAATTTGGGCACCATAACCCTCCAATTGCCATCCATTGGGTAAGGGTACAACTGAAAACCTGCTAAATCAAACTGCTTGATTGTTGTTGTATGCTGATGAGGGGGAGGAATAGGTGGGCATTGTTGCTGATGCATGGGATTATTGTACTGTGCATTGTGCTGTGGGATGTAATGTTGACCAGGAGGTGGATGCATACCTGTATGCTGTGTGGGAATATGAGGTGGATGATTTGGCTGCTTGTGATGATTTCCTGTCTGATGGTGAGGAGATATAGGTGGACCAGAAGGCCCTGCACCATGATTGCCTTGCTTATGAGGTGGCACATGCTTTGCGGGGCGATCAGCTGTCTGAGCAATGTTTTGATTTTTCTGCAATTCAAATTCTTTCATTGCTTGTATCATCCGGGCCTTTTCCTGTTCTCTCTCCTTCTGAGATTCAAACTGTGCTTTGACTTCCTCATAAGTCAAAGATTCATAATCAGTTTGAGAAATCATATTCTCATTAATCTGTTTTTGATCATTTTCCATCTTCTGATCATATTCATGCTGAATTCTAATTCGTTCAGGCTCAAGTCTAGCTTCAAACTCAGCCTGCTTCCTAGCTTCAAACTCAACTTGCTTCCTAGCTTCAAACTTAGCCTGTTTTTGAGGATTGAGAGAAGAGAAAGGATTTCTTTGATCTTTTGGGGTACAAGGCTCAACGCTTGAATCATCTCTCCATGTATCATAACAATTATATGTTTCACAATGTGCTCTTGGTGCTTTGCCTTTGTCTGTTATGCACATGTCCCCATTGATCCTCTTTTCTTTATCAGCTCTGTCATCCTTGTGTGTCCACTTACTGCTGCCAGTAGGGGCTCCAGTATGACCTCCCCTGTACTGAGATCTTCTTCCATTCATGATGAATAGCTACAAAATTTCTATCAGAGTCGCCACTCACTTTTGTCAAAAAATGAGAAAAAACTTAATGTTTCTTATTCCCAGTGGAGCCTGTATAAAGTTCTTGACTCTATGATTAAGGCTTTGATTTTGAATGTATCCCCAGCAGAGTCGCCAATTTGTTAGCTCTCAAAAACGCAGGCAAGATGCCTCAAGAGGCTGCCAATCTCTTGATATGCTTTAGGGTAACAGACAAGGTTAAAAAAATTCAACCTTCTACTCTTAAGGTGCTGCTAGACCCAGGCGGGTGTACCTTTTGAATTGAGCAAACTTATCTTATGATTATCCTTCTGAAATGCTTTGTCCACAATGGAAAATAGAAGTCGACAAAAGAAATCAAACTTGATAGCAATCTTCTGATCTAAATCCTAAAATGCTTAATTAACAAATATAAAGAAACTTAATGAATTCAAATGATGAAATTGCAGAGACCGGTGCCTTGTTGGGTATGCGGAGTCAAATAAGATCAAGATGAGCAACACTTTCTGGAGAAATTTGAAATTATTTGGCATATATTCTGTTTTGTAAACATGCAAAATTGTAACTACTAAGCTCTACTTTAATAATCCAAATGAAACTCTCTGATTACTGTGATCAACTAAAAGGATTTAGTCTTTACTTGAAAGAATCAATTGATTAATCACACAGATACAACAAATGTGCATTGATAAACTGAACATAAACTTGTTATGTCAATTTAAACAACTAGAAAGCATCAAGCTTGTAGACAACTTAGCAGTATTTTTATTTAATTCAATAGACAATTGACACCAGAAAAATGCAGCAACATCAATTGATTTTCATAAATACCTCCATTTTGAAATTATGCAATAATAGTCTCTGATCTGATAATTTTATTCTACTATATCTATTTGCTGTGTATCCAAATCTAATAGCTCATGATGATTTTACAATTACAAAAATGCCTATTTATACACCAGCATGAGAAAATAAATCACATTGAAATATCACGTCGGCCCTCCACAAGATTCGGGCTCCAATCAAGTCGGCTAGCAACGGTATTATGAACTCACATGTCGGCCACAGTGATTTGTATTTCTGTTGTTCATCAGTGAAACAATCGGCGTGACATATCGTTAACTGTGCCGAAGGCAATTCAATCGCTAATCATCCCGTGTTCACTGTGCTCGCGTTCGCCGTAGCCCATCGGAGTCGAAGAGAAGTCACATAGATTTCTTTATTTTTCCCCGAGATGCATTCCGTCATGCTTTCATTTATTGTCCCCGTACTTGCCTGAGTCGGGAAGATGTCATACAACAAACACAATGTTTCATCGATATACTTCTCATAATGTACCAATCATTCACTGAGACACAGGGATATCTCACACCGACGTGCTCCTTTGGCTTCGTTCATAGTTGCCGTGACATTCAACCATCGGGGAGAAGCTATAGAGATTACCCTTTGTTATATCGAAAGTCCACACGAAGCAATATGGTTGCCGTGACAAAAATCCTTTCTCGTCGACAAGTCAATCTGCCCCATGTATGTCGTAACTTATCGCCGTCGGGGGGACATCTTGTAGATTATATTGTTATACCGAAAGCCCCGAGCACACACTTGTTCGCCAAGAGAAACTGAAACTCATACCGACAAAGGCTCACATTACGTTCCATCGGTGAGACCCATATGTATTCGCTAAGACTTATACCGAGGTCACCTTAGTCTCACCGAAAGGTCTATTAAAGAGATTCTATGTGTAAGGTCGGTGAGACCGAAGGTCACTCGCCAAGACCTTACAACGATAGCTATGACTCCCCTCGATATGCATCCCCCACTTGCCGGTCAGCGTGACAAAACGAAATCGCTATGATACTACACCGAAAAGAATAACTCACACCGATGAACCTCCATATACTTAGTCGGGGAGACACATTGAAATCGGTAAGACACAATGCTGATACCGCCAAGTCTGACCGAAGAGAATCCATAAAGCGCTTGTCGGCAAGACCCAAAAAGCTCGCTATGAGCTTATGTCGATGCCGCAACTCCTGCCGAAATGTGAAACTTCCTTTGTCGCCAAGACCGTGAAGAACTCCTGCTGAATGGTGCCTGCGAGAAAATCTTGATCGCTATGACATCAAATGAGTCTTGCCGAAAGGCAACACAGACTCATGTTAGCAGAAAACGCACAATGGATCGGGGAGACAGTGGTATTCTCACGCCGATACAGACCATGATGTAAAAAATGCATGACTCAATGGATCCAATGGGGCAATATGGCAAAATATGAGTGGAATATGCACACGGTAGGACCAAATCTGGAAGTTTATGAGTAAAACTAACATGTGAAAATATCATATTTTTACAGTTCCAACAATCCGATTGTCCAATCTCTAGCAGATTCAGATCAAAGTGGAACATACGAAATGAAGGTTTCAAACTTGAAGACGAAAATCAGATAAAATTGACTAAGTCTGGAAGGTTTGGGCGCCCCTGGTGAAGAAGGGCGCCCAAGATTTTAAGAGGTAAAACAGATGAATCCAGAGAAGTGGCTCTAATATGATCTCTTCGCAGTTGATCTAGCTCTCCAATGAGATATTTAGCGCGTCAATCAGAGTTTGCATTCGCCAGATACGGGAAGCTGAACATAGGGTGAAATAAGAGTGAAGTTTCAGAATTCAGAAGCGAGATGAAAATTCATGGAAATAAACTAAGTATGGTGAACTTGGGCGCCCCTATCCAAGAAGGGCGCCCAAGCTTTTGAAGCTCCGGAATTCATTGTTTGACAAAGTAGCTCCCAGAAGACCCTTGACAATATCTTCTCAGCTTTGCAATGAGCATAACCGTCAGTCAATCCAAGGTCCGGATCACCAGATTCAACATGATCATCTGTAGAGGAGTTAATGAAGAAATTAAAGATCAAGAAAATGGCTAACTTTGGACAAAATGGGCGCCCCTGGTAGAGAAAGGCTCCCATGAATTCGAAGGTCGAAATGAAGATTTTAGCCAGAGACGCCTCCAGAACAATCTTCTCAGAATCAGTCAGGCCCCGTGATGAATCCTTCAGTTCGCTCATCAGATTAGTTTGCAAGCTGGAAATCGAAGGTGAAGTAGGGGGCCAAAATGGCAGAAAGTTGAAATTACCAAAAAAAATGGCTAACACTGCTTGAAGTGGGCGCCCCTAGCCAAGAGGGGCGCCCAACTTTTCATGCCTTAGAGAAATTCTCAAGATTTTCAAAATTTCAAAAATTGCAAGAAGGAAGAAGGCGTCCAAGTTCAATGATCAGAGATTTTTAGGGTTTTGAAAATAAAAGCAAAAGAAAGCAAACCTAAAACCAAACCCTAAGTCTATTTAACACCTCTCTTCAATGTAATTTTTATTATTTTTGCAGGTAGCATTCAAAGGAGAAAGTTGGAGCAGCAAGTTTGAATAATTTTTATGATTCAAGAATTCATATTTGCTGGTTATTCATTAATTTTTTCAGATCAGCAACATAAACCCTAATTTTTTCAAGCTTTTTCATCCAAAAGATCAAGTTTTTCAAGGAGAAGGCCAAGGTTTTCAAATTTTCAGCCATCTGGGTCTTATCACCTCATTCTTCTGAAGAAAATTTTCAAGAACTTCATCAAGTTGCAGCAGCTGCTTTTTGTTTGCATGTCACTGAAATCCTCAGTGCATTCAGTTTTCAATCATCTAGGTCCTCTCAAATCAGTCTTCTGAAGAAAACCCATATCACAGCTTTTTCAAGAAAATTTCAAATTCTAGGGTTGGCTTTTTTTTCGATCAGCCATCAGTATTTTGCAAATCTAATCAACTGGGTCCATTTCTAATCTTATTCTGAACAAAACCCAGGTGGCAACTTTTTTTGGGAAAAATTGAAGAAATTAGGGTTTGCTGCTTTTTTAGTCAAAATTCAAAATTTTCAAAAATGGACGATCTGGGTTGTCTTGCAATGACATTCTAAGCAAAACCCATATCTCAGGAAAAATTTCAAAAAATTTGTCCGTTGGAGCAAGAAAATCAGCATTCAAAAATAGTAAGTTGCTCAAAACTTGTTTGAACATAGGCAAGTTTATAGTCATTCTTCAAGGTTTCCGAAATGGAGTACACTCCCAATATTTTCAAGACTGAATAAGCTCTCTATCATGATTTCATCAAAACGGCTTGTTGTGACCATTTCACACATCGCCCCATTGCAAATGGGGACCCCCTGTTTTTGCTTTTTGCCTCGGTGTTGCAATTGCTTATCATTTGTCTTTTTTACAATGAGGTCATCATTTTGAGGGTTCCAAGTTAGTCTTTTTGCAAGTCGTCCGAGCCAAGTTAGTATAATTCATGCTTGAATAAGTGCGTAGACGTCATGGAAGCGCTCAGAAGGCCCAAGAAACGAAGATCGCCTGTGAATTCGGCCAATTTTGAGACTTCCTACTTTTTAGGAAATTTGCTTTTTTCGATTTTTCATTTTTGGCATTTTTGGACCAAACAAGGTTCCCTATTTTTTAGGGTTTGCTTTTTCTATTTTTAGAAAGTTTCTATTTTTGGAAATTTTTTATATTTAGAAAGGTCTCGAATTCCAAAAATGCACTCAGAAGTTCGAAAAACTTGATAGAACTCTCAGAAAATCAAAGAGAATTTGAAAAATTATTGAAAAATCTGGAAAAAAAGGTCAAAAAGCATGAAAATCAGACCCAAAAAAACATCAAATTCTGGAAAATCAGGCCAAAACCAGTCAGATCTGAGGTCGAAATCACCAAAAATCAGCTCAAAAAAGATGGAGTTCTTGGAAAATCTGGTTAAGTCTGGAAAATTCGCCATTTCCACGAAGGAGAATGTCAAGAGAGAGGTATGAATGTCTGAAAGCTGGTGAAGTCCGCCCAGCACTAAGGAAGCATATCCTAGACACACCTAAAGTCCGCCTTGCACATCCTAAGATCCTCCAAAGTCCGCCATGTTCAAGGGAGCATATCCTAAGATCATCCAAAGTCCGCCCTCAACATCCTAGACTCCTCTAAAGTCCGCCATCCACAAGAAAGGAAGTGCAAAAAAGTTCCAAGGTCCACCCATGCATGTCCAAGCATCCTAGAAAGTCCGCCATCCACTTTAAAGAGAGATGCCAAAGGGTTCTAAAGTCCGCCTTCACTTGGAAGATGCCTTGGAAAGTCCGCCTAGGCATGTGGAGGAAGAAAAAATCAAAATTTTCACTAAGTGTTGGTCCCCAGCAAAGAGAATTTCGAAAATTTGCTAAGTGTGAGAGCCTAAAAAGGTGGAAAATCGATCTTTGGCTAAATATTATGACATGTCCAAGGGATAAAATGTTTAGCAAAGTGCCAAAGGGTTCCAAAGTCCGCCCTCACATCCAAGATGCTTGTCCAAAAGGCTTTGAAGTCCGCCATACTTGTCCAAAGTGTTAAGGAAGTCCGCCTAAGCACATGAAGAGGGAAAAAAGAATGATTTTGCTAAGTGTTAGTGCCTAGTCCAAGGAGAAATTCGAATATTTGCCTAAGTATAGAGGCTAAAAGATGAAAAATGAAGATTTTGGCTAAATATCCTGACACTTTCAGGAGGATAAGTGCCAAGTTTGGGAAGGACACGTGCTAGAGAAGATTGGGATTTGGCAAAGAATAAAACGAAATGTGCCTAACTCAAAGGTGGAAAAGAAATAAAATTTGCCTAAGTGTGGGTATCTGGAGAAAATGTTGAGAAATTGACAACTTTGGCCGAAGAAAAATGCACAGGGCAAGGAGAAAGGAAGGATCGCCCTTGGCCAGAAGGAGGAAGAATTTGTCAAGCGTCCAAGAAATTCGCCCGATGAAGACATCCAGACAAGAATTTTGCCTAGGAAAATTCGACTGAGCGAGAGAAAATTTGACTTTGACAGAACAAAATAGGCTCAGTGCAAGGGAAAGGTTGGCCATGGCAAAGAAAAATAGGGATTTGGCATAAAGTTTGTTGGCGGAATGGCTTGAATTTTGACTTGGCTAGACGAAATTGAGGATAAAATTGGAAAATAAACCTTTAGCCAGAGAAAAATGAAGAGAAGATCGAAATAGCCATGGGTCCAGCACGAATGGGTTGGAATAAATTAAATATTTTAATATTTTAATAATTTATTTCCAATACTCAAAAATATAAAATGCCTTGGAAAAAATAATGGATGGAAAGGCAAGCTTCAAGTCCGCCCAAGGTGAAGATGTCCAGCATGAAGCAAAGTCTGCCCAAGGGTGGGTGTCCATGACAAGTGCAAAGTCCACCTGGAGAAGTGTCCAAGACAGTCCAAAATCCGTCCTCAATCATGATGGAAAATATTCTAAGGCATGAAGTGCCTGAAGGGAGATGAAAAATGGCAAGCTTAGTGGAAAGTCTGATCTATCTCTTGGCAAGAAATCTCTAAGTCCGCCTTACCTTGGGAAGGTAAATGGAAAGAAGTTCTCAAGGTCCGCCATGCACTTGTCCAAGACTTGATGAAGTTCGCCCAGCCAAGGAAACTCAAAAAAGTGGCTAAATAAAAGGAAAAAATCCAAAAATTTGGAAAGGCACCAGTGAAGTCCAACCTTGCTCAATGGATGGACAGCACAAGGAAGTCTGACTTTTCCGAAACACAGCATGTCCAAACCTTCACAAAGTCCGACTTTGCTTGGAGAAGGTATGTCCGAACATCCATAAGATCTGCCAAGTACAATGGCAAACATGATGCAAAGTCCGACCTACACCAAGAAAAGAAATGTCAAAGTGTTGAGAAAGTTTGCCAAGCATAAAGAAAAGATGGTGAAACCACTAGCGAATCCGACTTTGCTCAACTGAGAAATGGCACAAGCATGATAAAGTTCGACTTCTCCCTAGACATGTTTGTCCAAAGTGGCTTGAAGTCCAACATAGGCCGAGAGAGAAAACATCAAAGCTCATGTGAAGTCCGCCCAAGGAGGGGATGAGAAAATTAGCAAATTGGCTAAGTGTTGATACCTTGGGGAGAAGAATTCACTAAGTATTGGACGGAAAACAGGAAGGATGAAGAGGAAAAGAAGGAGGATGTGAATAAAATCCTTCTCCAAGGATGGAATTTGTCCTACATAGCACAAGCCAAATTCAAAATTGAAGAAAAATCCATAGGCAAAGTTCATCCAATATCTGGGCTAAATGTTGAATAGTCCGTGTGAAGGTGGTACAAAATGAACTTGAATAGCCAAAATTTGGCTAAGTATGGGAAATACTTCACAGAGAAAGTTCCAATTTCCTCCATCATGGCGAAAGCACAGGGGCATTTCTTCTCCAAATTCAAGACACTTGAACGGATATCCAGACATCTTGGAAGGATTTCATCTACAATCCTAGACCTGTTGAAGCAATCAGGGCAACTTCTTGAGGGATTTCATCTCCTGAAGAATTAAAAACAAGCTTCCAATCAGAATCAGATGGTGACAAGAAGAGTGTTCCAAACACATCTCCATACTTAGACAATTTCTCGGCACAAATTGGAGAATTCAGAGAGGAAATCCAGAGGAATAATATCAACCCAGTTCGAGGAGGAGGAAGTTCAAAGCAACCAACTTCAAGTCCAGACACCTGCTCCAAGGGGAGACTTCCAGACCTCAAAGATTCCAGTACAGGTAAGAAGAAGAAATCAAAGTCTCAAAAGGAATCCAAGATCAAAGCTAGGAAGGAACAAGTGCAACGGACAGAGTCATCGGCAGGGAAAATATTCTAAGGCAAGCACATGGAAGAAAAACGAAGCAACCAAGGAAGGCATCCAGCACGCTGAGGTGGCACCTCGTCATCTTCCAACCAATCAAATTGTTCCAAATCAACATGCAACAACTTTCTATTTTATTGTTGATTTATATTTAGCAAAAAGGACAAGTGTCCTCAAATGAAATTTTCTCATTGGTCGAAAGTGACAAACCCTAATTAGGGTTTTATTTTGTAATCTCGGCCGTTGATTTGAAATCAATCTTGGCCATTGAATTGTAATTGGGGAGCCTATAAATTGAGCTCGCCCCCTCATTTGTAATGTGTGGAGACAGAATATGAAATTGTCGCATTGAGACTATTTTGAATAATAAAAGCTCTTGAGCATGATTTGCCTTGAATAACTTCTTATTATCAAATAGTAAGCGAGGTTGCATATTATCTTCCGCCATAGATTAAAGTTAGATTAGGTAGAATTTGCTTTGAAAGTTGGTTAATTGAATGAGAGATTGATCGTATTGATTCAATGGTGAAGTGTAGCTCATACTTTTTTCGAATGGATGATTTGCATTCGATGCGTAAAGTTAGCCTGAGCTCTTAATTGTGGAAGCTTAACTTCAGCCTCATTCGAGGTTTGAAAATTATTCTCACAACCCTTGAAGATTGCACCCATTTTGCGTATGTTGTCCTGCAGGAGGCGAAACAAAGTGTGGTTTATTCCCTTCACCGAGTCTTTATTGTCTCTTGAGTTCTTAGGCTTAGACTAGATTCTCCTAAACCCTTGTCTTTTGCCATTTTTTTGAGATCCATTGAAAGTCCAAATTGAGAGCCTTTAATGATAAATTCCCTAAGTCCTGAACTTGTGAAGATTTTCTTACGTAAGTCCCCCTGTTTATTACCAGCATATCACAACGGCCAAATGAGGTTTGAAAATTATTCTCACAACCCTTGAAGATTGCACCCATTTTGCGTATGTTGTCCTGCAGGAGGCGAAACAAAGTGTGGTTTATTCCCTTCACCGAGTCTTTATTGTCTCTTGAGTTCTTAGGCTTAGACTAGATTCTCCTAAACCCTTGTCTTTTGCCATTTTTTTGAGATCCATTGAAAGTCCAAATTGAGAGCCTTTAATGATAAATTCCCTAAGTCCTGAACTTGTGAAGATTTTCTTACGTAAGTCCCCCTGTTTATTACCAGCATATCACAACGGCCATTGAGCTTATCCACACGTCGAGACCCGACTAAAGAAACCTTGGAATCGCCATATGATCTTCTCGCAATCTTAGCATACGCGGTGGTTTTTCAAGAGAGGATAGAGTGTCTTTGGACATTTTATTCTGAAGTGTTCGGTGGATGATAAAATGTACACCAACACGGCTGAGACAGACTTGCATCATATCAAGTTGGTGTTTGATTTACACGCTTTGGAGTGCGTAGGCAACACCTCAATCAGAAACCTGGGACACTTTGGATTCCTCGCAGCAGCGTCTATTCCTATATTAGTTCAGAGTCTTGAGTTCGTAATCGCTTGCATCAAGCATTACAACCCAGCTACAAGGGAGATCCAGTCAGTGGATGGCAGATTGATTTGCAGTCTGAAACCTGATATGATCGAGAAGTGTTTTTCCATTCCCCCATGGCCTGAAAGCGTTACTATCTCAAAGGGTGAATGTGAAAGGATATGGGAGATGCACAAAGATAAATATAGTAAGAAGATTGCACAGAGATGGATGAAAGAAAAGCATAAGACTCTACCAAAGAGTGTTGGGCGAGGAGAGTTTAAGGATGAAATTGCTATCATTATCACCTTGCTCAACAGGGTAACTAGCTCAGAAGACGCCACCAAGTTTCAGCCTTGGATGTTTTACGCCATACCTCACATCATGAAGAAAACCGAGTTCTATGATTGGCCTACCTTGATCAGTGACAACCTACATCAGCAGATAACAGAATACTTCCAATTTCATGAGTTTCATATGGTGTCTTACCTAGTCTACCTGGTGGCCTATCAAGGTCAATTCAAAGGGTTGAACATCGAGGGATCATTGAGTGTACAACATATATATAACTACTATCCCCAGTTGGAATTCACAAAGTCACTGCATCACTACAAAAGAGTGAATGAGGCTTTTCTGATGTACACAATGTGGGACTTGGACAACGAATTACATGTCCGTATATCTTCAGTTGCCAGGGCAGCGATGGCGGAGTGGGCAGATTGGTTCAAACAATTTCCCACTTTCACCTTGAAGAGCACAAAAATATACTGAGAGGGGGGGGGGTGAATCAGTATATTAACAAACTTTTACCCTCTTACTTATTTATCAATTTCAAACTTAAACATACATCAACTATTTGATATGAACCAATTTACACAAGTTGACACAACTTTTATTGAAATGATTTTTACAAAGTAGGCACCAACCTACAGATTTACAATAAGATGATTTAGTAGGATTCAACTTACAAGGAACACCTAACCTTTACAACTTTAGTAGGCACCTACCTACAAGGAGCACCAACCCCTAATGCAAGGCCCCAAACCTTGACTTGATGGATGAATCAAATGAAGTCAATCAGATCTGCACTTGCCAATCCTCCAAATTGCCTTTGTGATGTAAATTCTCACACTCAGCCTACACAAGAAGATAGGCTTCTGATTTAGACTACTTGAACTTCACAACCACACACTCAAGACCAAATCAAATGACAAATATATATTTGGTTGTAAAATTGCAACACTTGATAGAAGTCATATCTTTTGACTAATCGCACTCCTTTATTTAATATTCTTTTAGATTTTTAATACTTCTTAACCAACCACCTTGCAACAGCCTGTAGGTTATTAAGCAATGTAATTCTGAAGCTTACGTCTCTTCAAGAAAAGGTTATAGAATTACGTCCTTTCATATTTTTAAAGGCACGCCTCTTTTAGACTAAATTCGTATTAAACTTTCATAATCGTGTCCTTTTATTAAAGAAAACTTACGCATTAGATTTTCTTAAATGCGTCCTTTCTAAAATACGTGTTCTTTCAGATTTTATATGTTTAAATAGATACGTCCCTTTTTAGTCTATGATAATTATCACAAACTAATCATAATCTTCACATTGTATTTTTCTTGACAGCAGCCTGCAAAATAACTTTTATTTCGATTTATTTTCAATCTGATTTATTTCGAAACTTCCTTTTAGAACACATGCGTTTTGTGCATATAGTCGCACCATGGTTTTGAACATGAAACAACACTGTATGCGTCCTTCTTAATTTGTTTTGACCACTACACTTGTGCTTTGTTTCAAACTAATATAAACTGATATGAATTCATCCTGATTTTGATCAAAGCTGAGTGTTGTATGATAATCTGATCTTTTAGATGAACTAATCAAAGCTGAGTGTTGTATGATAATCTGATCTTTTAGACGAACTAATATAAACTGATATGAATTCATCCTGATTTTGATCAAAGCTGAGTGTTGTATGATAATCTGATCTTTTAGATTTGAAGACAGAAAGAACTTGATAACTGAGTGCGGGATGTGATCTTCTGATTAAGCTATTCTTGACATCAATAATAATACCTTGATAACTGAGTGCGGGATGTGATCTTCTGATTAAGCTATTCTTGACATCAATAATAATACTTTAAATCCTTTTAATCTGAAGATTGTATGACATAAGTCTGTGTAATGACATCAATATGTTATCTTCAGACATGCTCATTAATGACACCATCCTTTTCACTTTGACATCAATGACAACATTTCCAACACACCTATCTCAGGGTCTATGGCTATTCAGGTGCCCCGCTCATGTTACCAAGGTATCCGTTAGACGAGGTCGTCTTCATGGAGTTTTTGAGGCAAGCACACGATGTCCACACCGTCTTGAGGAATAGAAGGAAACCCTCCCTTCATTTTCCATTAGGGCTGGGAATTTATACATGCAGGACTGCTGCAGATGCTAAGACAATGGGAGATGAGTTGGATAAACTCGGCCTCAAGTCTTACAACGAGAGGCGATCATTTGATCCTCATGGCATCTACGCTGGCCGACTTGAGAAGAACTATGCTCATATATCCGCCCTTGAAGATTTTTGGGCTAATTGTACAGATGAGTTCGAGGTGCGGAGGCGTAGTTACAACAGGCTCACCCTCCACTAGATGAAGGACTGCTTAAATGAAGACATAGAAGGTTTATCAGATGATGACGAGGATGTGCTTCTCCCGATGTATACACAGAAGCGAATTGAAGATCAACCCCTTTCACAAGTCAACTGGGCTAATAAAGAATCCCTCTCAGTTGAAGACAGGACAAGACAAGTCCTTGAGCATAGCAAGGTTTTCTTAATCCTTAAGAGGAAAAACTCCATTCCAGTAGCAAAGCCGCCAAGGACAATTCCCTCTTCTTCCAGAGCACAGTCAAAAGGAAAGGGAAAAAGTCAGTTTCAAGAAGGCGTCAAAGGTAGTAGATCAAGTAAAAATGTAAGAAGGTTAGATTTCTTAGGCATAGTCATACAGGAGCAGCCTACAATTGTAACAAAAGCTCCTCCTGACGAGCCCGTACCTCAGGAAGAAGCAGAGGAGCCACTTTTAACACACATTTCTGTAACTTTGACAGAACCTTTACCGATTCACATCTACCTTCATATTGAAGATGATGGAGAGATTGGAATTGTACCTCTTGAGGAAGTTAGTAAAGATACTACTGTGTCTTGGCTTGAGAACTCCTTGGGAAGGGTAAGAAGAAGGCCTTCATATCAGGTGAGTGTTGATGATCTTGATAACATCTATCAGGAACCTCCTAAGAAGAAAGCAAAGAAGCAAGTTCACTTTGATAGGAATCCTAATAACGAGATAATCATGGAGATTGCATTGCTCCTAGAAGACAAGAACAAGGATGAGGTGAATATGGATGACTTCGTCATGATCAAGGCTAATCTTTGTAGGAATACCAGACATGCGGATGTGAGTCTATTCAGAGTTGTGTCCGAAAACCTTCAGGAAAGAGTACTCAAGGATGGAGAAGACAAGGCAACCCTCAAGGCTGAAAATCAGCAGCTTAGGCTTTATATTTCTAACCTTGTCCATGGTTCTTCACAGGCAACCCAGTTGCTGCCCCAGATCTTAGAGACACCAGCTCATCATCATCAGTTAAGACAGCTGGTCATTTGTGGGAAAGAAACTCAGGAGTGGGTTGAGAGCTTCATTGTCAGAGGAAAGGAGATCTTGGCACGGATGTTCCAATTAAGAGAAAGTGCTCATGAGCTACGTCAAGGTATCCAAGGGTTTGAACAAACACTGGATGAAGTAAGACCAAGGCATGAGATCATCATTGCTGATTTAGACACAACCTATGATTCAGCAGTTTCAAAAGAACACAAAAGACAAATCCTTGCTTGGAGAGAGCGTCATGTTTTCAAAGTTAAAACCTATGAGAGGATATCCGAGGAATTTATCGCCTACAGACAAAGGGTGATTGAAGCTCTTCTTTTCATCAGTGAGTTCATCACAGAGATTCCTTCTTAGTACAGTCTTGAAGATGGTTCCTACGTCGGGCTCGATGAAGTGCAGGATCAATTTCAGAGTGTTGTTCGCAGTTGCAATCCAGTTGGCGGAAGGATAGGTCATATTTCGATGATGTCAACAAAGTTTGAGAAAGCGGCCAATGAGGTCGAAGATTTCCTGAGATCTGTTGCAGATGCTGAAAATATTCTAGAAAAGCGGTGTTTTGCTATTGAGGGCATAGATGCACCGAACCAAGACAGTTTCTAATTTTCTAGCGGATGTGATCAAGCTTTAAAGCAACTTTCTTCTAGAAGCTTTCTTTCCCGCTTTCTTTCTATTCTTGGAATAATTCTTATCCATTCTTTGAGAAGAGAAAGAAGATAAAATATAATAGTTGATGTTTCCCGCTTTTTCTGCTTTCTTAGGTGTTAGATGTTATCTTCGTTCTAGATTTAGTAATAAAGTTTGCTTGCTTAGCAAGCCCTAGATTGTGAAAGCAAGGAGATTTTAGGGTTCCCTACTCCTCTGCTTGTCTATAAATAAGACCCTTTGCTCATTAGTTTCTCTAACCATGCTAGTGATAACAAAACGCTGAGCCTATTGTGCCTTCTATTTGTTATTCAAGTGTTGCGATAGCAAATTGTTGAGCCTCTTTTAGCCAACAAGGAGTTATTGTGATTGCTGTTTCTATTGTGTAAGAACAAGATTGCAAGCCTCTTTAGCTGCAATTTCTTGTTCCAGGCATGTTAGAAGTGAGTTTTGTTCCAGAAGTTTGAGTAATAAAATCATGAGCCTCCTTTGCCTTGATATAACATCTCAGATTTCCGTTTTTTATGTTCTACTTTTATGATCTTGATTTCAACTTGCATTGAAGTGTGTAGATGTTTGTAGAGAGAGAGTTTATTGAAGTATTTTGTCAGAAATCAACCTTGTTCATTTCTAGTTTCTCTTGCTCTGCTTATTACTTGAGAAGTTAGAAATGTCTTTAGTTTAAGTTAGTCGTAGTTGAAGTTCTTAAAACAGAAAATCCCAGCTGTGGCGTTTGTGTTTAATAAACCTTGTGCTCTAAGTTGATCAAAAAGATAGGCAACTTAGTTCTTAGTTTACTTTCTTTCAACACCATCAGCAAGAGGGAGCTTCCCCTCCTAATTTGAAGAGCAGTTTTTATGTGCATAGCTGTCCGTTTCAAATACGCATTCCAGAGGTGCAAATTTAAACACCAACAAGTGTTACTCAAATTTTCTCCATCTTCATCTCGTATGAAGGGAAAAATGAATCCTTCATAACTTTTGACTGATAAAGCTTCAGGATTGGATAACTGGTTCACTGTGGAGTTGATTTCATTCCACATGATAACTGCAAAGGCACATTTCTTCAGAAAACATCATCTGAGGGGTGAAAATCAAGGGCGCCTTTTTGAAAAGGTGCTCTTTTCTTCCCAGAGAGCCATTTCTGGAACTGACCAAAATAACACTAAAACTCCGACTGTAGGCTGTTGAGTCATCTTCTGATCTGACGGAGACAGGCAACGGATAGCTGAACGTAACACGGACAAGCTGAATATCTGAGATCACTAAAAAGAAGGCATTAAAGGCATCAAAAGCTCAAGCGCCTTTTTAAAAATGTGCTCTTTTGCTTTTTCCTTGATATTTTGACCAAGATTTAACCCCATGTTTGACCTCCGGCTCAGGCAATCTAGCATCTTAGATTCACCCACTGACGGATGCATCGTGAAGCCTGAACAAATGTGAGACAAAAATCTTAGGTGGCATTTAGTCAAAAAATTTCATTTGACACTTCAAAAAGATGGGCGCCTTTCTCAAAAGCTGCTCTTTTCTCCAGTGTTAGCCAATTTTGTGGTTCCTCTCGTTTTCCGCTATATCTTCCGTAACTCGAACAAAACAGGTCTGTTTGACAGGATTGATAGCTCGTTGCGAAGTTGACATGATGTTGGACAAATGTCTATTGGAGGTGACAAACCCTAAAAACAGGATCTGAGCCCCTAAAAGATAGGGCGCATTTTTGAAAATGTGCTCCCCTCTCCAGAGTTCGAAAAATTTAACGATTTTCCTTCAGATTTTCATTTTTCTTAAAATTCCTCAGTAACAATTTGACATGAAACTGACACAAGCTCCATATTTGAAAATCCCAAAAATGACCTTCTGACATCACTTTAACAAGGTTAAGACTATATTTAGCAAAATGCCTTAGTGAAGCAAAATATTTGGTTTGGGTACAACACACTATAGATCGGTGCGGTACGAAACCACTTTGCTCTTCTGAAATAATGATATTTAGAATCTGTTTTAGCCTATTTGCCATCACTTTGGATACCACCTTATAAATTGTATTGCACAAAGATATTGGCCGATAGTCATCAAGTGATTTAAAAGCCTCTTTCTTTGGAATAAGCGCTATAAGAGTGTTGTTCAGGTCCCTTAACATATAGGATTTCTAATGCGATTCCTGCACCACTTCCCATAAGTCTTCCTTAATGATTTCCCAGAAAGTTTGATAGAAGCTCGATGGGAAACCATCTGGGCCCAGAGCTTTGTCTTGACCTAGCTGAAGAATTGTAGACTTAACTTCCATCATTGACACAACCTTGTTTAACATCTGATTCTGCTGATCATTTATCACTTTTGGGATAAAATTTATTGTCTCCACTAAGTCTGCTCTTGAAACATTGTTTGAGTTGAAGAGATCATACAATAATCTTACCGCTTCTTTTTTTATTGTGTCTGGCTTTGTGAGAAGTACAACTTCGTTGTTTTAATTTCAATTTTTTTATTTCTGCTCCTTCTAACTTTCACCGAATTATGAAAAAACTTTGTATTGTGATCCTCTTCCCATAACCAGCATTCCTGAGACTTTTGATGCCAATTAATCTCTTCTCTAGCTAAAATTTCTGTGTACTTGTAATTTAGATGTTGCTTGTGATTGAAGTCAAATTCATCCATACCATAATGCAACACCTTTTCATGTAATTGCTGCAGCTCCTATTCTAACCTTGCTTTTTCCACAAAAATGTCTTTGAAATGCTGTTTATTCCACTCTCGCAGCTTACTTTTGATAAATTGCAGGTTTTTAAAAAACTAAAAAAGATAAAAGCTTTAGAGCCTTCCAACTGAGGGGCATGCTTCTACCAATCCGCTATCAACTGTTTTAAACCTTCATCCCACAACCACTTATTCTCAAATTTGAAAGGGTTCCTTGCTGGGGAAGCATCCTTTAAGATTGTGAGAATGATGGGGTAGTGGTTTGAACCAGAATAAGGCTTGACACCGCACTTTCCTGTCAAAAAGAAACAGTCTAAACTCTCCGCTATGTTTGTAAAACCCTTATGCATGTTTGTCCAAGTATACTTCCCGTTCTTTGTAAAAACTTCTTGTGGACCATTTGTTGTGGCAAGCTGCTGAAAGTCCAACTGAACCATGCTTAAATTGTTGCTCCCTCCTTTTTTTCATCACAAGATAGTGTAGCGTTGAAATCTCCGCCCAACACCACCAGAACATCACCTAAAGATTGCAATACCTCTGCTAGTTGTTTCCAACCTTCCCTTTTCTGACCTATACTTGTGGGGCCATACACATTAATGATGAAGATAGGATCCTTCAGTGAATTAGGAGTCACTTTTAACAACTGGCAGTGTCTATTTTTCACCACTTCTTCTGCCTATACACAAAAAAGATTCCACAATACAACTAGCCCACTTGAGGCACCATTAGCTTCCACAAAGCTACCCTTCCAATGTTTCCATTTGCACATAAGTTTGTCCGAACTCTCTTTGTCCAATTTGGTTTCTTGTAAGAGAATAATATCAGGCCTCAACTGATCAAAACCCCGCTTGATTAGTTGTCTCTTGTGAGAGGCATTGTAGCCCCTGACATTCCATGACAAAGCTTTCATGGTGACTTGGGAAGGGACATGCCCTTTCCAGATCTTAATTTTCTTTGCCCCTTTGCACTCCCAGCGAATTCGACCTTGAACCTATTTGTTTTCTTCCCTCGTGCTTTCTTCTCACCAATCTTTATGGTTTCATCCATTGACATACTTTGCTTTATGTTTCTTCTCTCCAAAATTCTTTCCTCTGTTCACCATCGACACTTTCTTCATCATCTGAGAATCCACTATCTGTGCCTTTTTTCTCCGTTCTAGCCGGGGTATCCAAAATCTTATCAACACAAGTTACATAGCCTTGAAAGTCAATGTTTGTTAAAGATTGAGCCCTTTCCAAGCTGAGCTTCTGCATTACAGTTTCCTCTTGCCCTTTTTCTTCCGCTGAAATACATGCCCGAGCCTCAAAAGCTGCCCCTCCTCCTTGGGGGGGATCTTGTCTTCCAACACCAACATTTATTGTGTTCCTTAAATCAACTTGAAGGGGTGACAAAAGATCTATTTGATTGATTTTTTCCGGAGATTTTTCCTCCATCCCTTTACTTGGAGAGGGATTTGAATGTTTACCCCCTTGATCAATCTCTTGCTCTTTCGATAAATCCATTAGTTTGCTGACCAAAATCTCATCCACTGGTGTTTTCCCTTTCTTATCACAGATACAATCATCACTTACATGATTTAAATCTTTACAGATGCTACATGGTGGCGTTTAAATTCGTACCTCTGGAATGCGTATTTGAAACGGACAGCTATGCACATAAAAACTGCTCTTCAAATTAGGAGGGGAAGCTCCCTCTTGCTGATGGTGTTGAAAGAAAGTAAACTAAGAACTAAGTTGCCTATCTTTTTGATCAGCTTAGAGCACAAGGTTTATTAAACACAAACGCCGCAGCTGAGATTTTCTTGTTTTGAGACCTTCAACTACGACTAACTTAAACTAAAGATGTTTCTAACTTCTCAAGTAATAAGTAGAGCAAGAGAAACTAGAAATGAACAAGGTAGATTTTTTGACAAAATACTTCAATAAACTCTCTCTCAACAAACACCTACACACTTCACTGTAAGTTGAAATCAAGATCATAAAAGTAGAACATAAATAACGGAAATATGAGATTTTGGACCAAGGCAAAGGAGGCTCATGATTTTATTACTCAAATTCTGGAACATAACTCACTTCTAACATGCCTGGAACAAGAAATTGCAGCTAAAGAGGCTTGCAATCTTGCTCTTACACAATAGAAACAACAATCACACTAACTCCTTGTTGGCTAAAGAGGCTCAACAATTTGCTATCACAACACAATTGAACAATACTCGAATAACAAATAGAAGGCACAATAGGCTTAGCGTTTTGTTATCACTAGCACGGTTAAAAAAACTAATGAGCAAAGGCTCTTATATATAGACAAGCAGAGGAGTAGGGAATCCTAAAATCTCCTTGCTTTCACAATCTAGGGCTTGCTCAGCAAGCAAGCTTTATTACTAAATCTAGAAAGAAGATAACATCTAACACCTAAGAAAGCAGAAAAAGCGGGAAACGCCAACTATTACATTTTATTTTCTTTCTCTTCTCAAAGAATGGATAAGAATTATTCCAAGAATAGAAGCGGGAAGAAAGCTTCTAGAGAAAGTTGCTTTAAAGCTCGATCCACATCCGCTAAGAAGTTGGAAATTGTGTCTACGGTTTGAATTGCATCTATGCCCTCAATAACAAAACACGCTTTTCTAGAATATCTTCAACATCGCAATTGACCTAAGGAAATCTTCGACCTCATTGGCCGCTTTCTCGAACTTCTGCGACATCATGGAAGTGTGACTTGGCAAAGTCTTATGTTTTTCTTTCATTCACTTCAGTACAATCTTCTTGTTGGATTTTTCCTTATGCATTCCCCATATCCTTTCACATTCACCCTTTGAGAGAGTTACGCTTTCGTACGGGGAATGGAAAAACACTTCTCCTATTATATCAGGTTTCAGACTGCAAATTAATCTACCATCTGTTGAATCTCCCTTGTAGGGTTGTAATGCTTGATGCAAGCGATTACGAACTCAAGACTCTGAACTGATATAAGAATAGGCTACATGAGGAGTCCAAAATGTCTCGGGTTCACGATTGAGGGTGTTACTGCGCTCTCCAAAGCGTGTAGATCAAACACGGCTTGATATGATGCATGTCTATATCAGTTGTTTTGATGTAATCATGATAGAAAGCTGATTCAGTCTTGAAAACATTGGGAGTGTACTCCATTTCGAAAACTTGAAGAATGACTGTAAACTCGCCTAGGTTCAGACAAATTTTGAGCAACTTACTATTTTTAGAATGCTGATTTTCTTGCTCCAACAGACAATTTTTTTGAATTTTTTTCTAAGATATGGGTTTTGCTTCAGAATTTCGTTGCAAGACAACCCGAAGTTTCGTTTTGAAATTTTGTATTTTGGTGAAAAAGTAATAAACCCGAATTTCTTCATTTTTACCACAAAAAGCTGGCACTTGGGTTTTGTTCAGAATATGATTAGAAACAAACTCAGTTGATTAGATTTGCAAAATACTGATGGCTGATCGAAAAAGTAGCCAACCCTAGGATTTGAAACTTTCTTGAAAAAAACTTTGATATGGGTTTTCTTCAGAAGATTGATTTGAGAGGACCTAGATGGTTGAAAACTGAATGCACTGAGGATTTCACTGACATGCAAATAAAAAGCACTGCTGCAACTTGATGAAGTTCTTGAAAATTTTTCAGAAGAACGGAGTGAAAAGACCAGATGACTGAAAATTTGAAATCCTTGGCCTTCCCCTTGAAAAACTTGAGCTTCTGGATGGAAAAGCATGAAAAAGCAAGGGTTTATGCTTGCTGATCTGAAAATTTTGATGATAACTAGCAAATATGAATTCTTGAATCATAAAAATTCTTGAAACTTGTTGCTCCAACTTTCTCCTTTGAATGCTACCTGCAAAAATAATAAAAATTACATTGAAGAAAGGTGTTAAATAGACTTAGGGTTTTGTTTTTGCTTTGCTTTCTTTTGCTTTTATTTCCAAAACCCTAAAATCTCAGCTTCATTGAACTTGGATGCCATCTTCCTTCTTGCAATTTTGAAACTTTTTGAAAATCACGAAAATTCTTCTAAGGCATGAGAAGATGGGCGCCCTCTTTGTTGTACCCAAACCAAATTTTTTTTGCTTCATTAAGGCATTTTGCATTTAAAAGTCTAAACCTTGCTAAAATGTTGTAAAATACCGTTTTTTTTGGGCAATGTCAAGCATGGAGTTTTTGTCAATATTTGTCAAGTCAAAGTCAGTTATATTGGTCA
>VDFB02252616.1:12210499-12246983 GCA_007258455.2 Sequoia sempervirens | reverse complement strand
TTGGAATCATGTGTTTGTTCTTTGTTCAATTTATTATTCCTTTGAATCTTGTTTGCACTAAATAGATGGTCTCCATTTGAGCCAATCAAAAGGTGTCATCTGTGTGTTTAGATTGACTGCTTCATCCTTTAATATCTTAGAATCTTGTTTGCAAGGCACAACTATTAACAGACTTGTATCTAAGGCAAAAACATAAGCAGATAATTATTTCTTGTATGCGAAACTCCCCTCTGAAAAAATTGTGTAGTGTACAGATCTGTATAGCTTGTCTATGGTTTTATTTAGTCTACAGTCATTTTACCTTAGGTTTATGTTTGTTTAAACCTTAGGGAGCTTCCACTTCGAATTTGAAGAGATTTTTTACCTCACACACTGTTTTGTTTTGACACACATAATAGCTTGTCTTGCTAGAACTCCTGATTGACACACATAATAGCCCAATTAAAGACTAAAAACTCACCACCAACTTCTCTACTTATCTTTGCATTACTCTGTGGCAAGCCCTCCCATTTATTCTGATCCATAAGCACCTTGTAAATATTACTTGCCTAGCAATCGAACTTCTTGATAATCCTAATAGTGAGGTTTTTGATTGGGAGAGCTTCAACTCAAGCTCATTCTTGGCTTATATGCCAATAGTCACATGCTCCAAATATTTCCTCACCCATAGATATAGGCAGACATTAAAGTGGCAAGAAATCCTCAAACAGCATAAGCACTAGTTTGTATAGAAGCTTCTAATATTTATAGAAATAATTGACATTGGAAAAAAAACTGGATGTTATGTTAATAACCAACAAATCAAAGTAGGTCAATGAGATTTAAAATTACATCCCAATTCTATCAAAATAGGACTAAGTTAGAAAAATGTAACAATTAGTATCAAAGGAGAAAAACTCACCTGTACTAATACAAACAGCTACCAGATGTGTCCACATTATAGTTTTAAAGTATATTTTCTCCAACAAATTGCCACTTTACTCTTGGTTCATTGTTGAATGATGCATATGAGGAGTTGAGGGGGGGCGAGAGGGGGCGAGGGCTGTTATCTAGTTTCATTAATTTATGCACTCTATCTTGGTTTGTTCTTGTATTCCTCGTACAAGAATTGAGTGGGAATGTCTACCTTTTGTCAATACGTTATAATGTTCCTTGAAATCCCTAGTGCTTTACAACATGTTCATCAGCACATCTATAATTACTATTACATGATGTCAAAAATTTCCATGAAGCAAAAACCTCTAAAGAGATCCAAGTTTGACAATCAAGAATGACTCATTCTATCAAATTTTATCGGGGATCATAGAGATTCATTATCTAGACACATTTCAAAGTGTGCAAAAGCATAAAAACTGAATGTTATATTAATATCCAGCAAAACAAAGTAGGTCAATGAGACTTAAAATTACATCCCAATTCTATGAAAATAGGACTAGGCTAGCAAAAAGTAACATTCAGTATCAATAGAGAAAAACTTGCCTGAAATAATACATCCAGCTACTCTATGTGTCCAGATTATAGTTTTAAATATATTTTCTGCCACAAATTGCTACTCTACTTTGTCTTGGTTCATTGTTGTAATAATTACATATGAAGAGTTGGGTGGAGATGTTATCTAGTTTCATTAAGTTATGCACTCTATTTTGGTTTGTACATGCATTCTTCGTACAATGAGTTGAGTGGGCAAGTTACCTTTTATCAATACGTCATAATAATCCTTGAAAGCCCTGATGGTTTACAACATATTCATCAACACATCTATAATCACTACGGCATGATGTCAATTTAGACCATACACCTACCTTTGTCTAATGTAAATTTCCATGAAGCAAAAATGTCTAGAGATTCGTTTACAACCCCAAGAACGACTCATTCTATGTCAAATTCAGGTAATTATGAGATCCATTTTCTAGACATTTTCAGAACAGCACAAGCATAATAACTGTCCCAGCAATTCTATTAACAACATGAAATATGGGCAGGCTCAACCCTCCTGGGAAGAGACAAAAAGATCATGTAAGTATAGTATAATTATTCAAAATTTTATAATTATGACTCATGCCATGAGTTGTGTTAAGATACAGAGGTATATAGAGTAGCAATAAGTTTAATTGATTGAACATATGGTACAATTGTAGCAAGTCTGAAACAGCACCCATGAATTAATTACACTAAATGATGCAATTGTTAGTGCCTCAGGATCAATATAACTTCCAAGATACATGGAGCTCATAGACCTTATGATTTGTTATCTCTAGCTTAGAGAGCTCAACCAGTACATGTTTTGCGAAACCCCAACCAGGAAGGTGTTATTTAATCATCCCTAGAGATCACCTTTTAGCCGCATACGACTAAATAAAAGCTTATTAGCTAGTGTTACATATCAGCACAGTCAATGCAAGTGCTAATTGCAAAAAGGTTTTTTGTACATCTTTTTTGATAACATAGACAACTAAACAAACTATAAAATTCCTTGATAATACATACTTGGCATTTAACAAATCAAGAAAACTCAGATAATGCCCTTAAGAAAATACAATAATGATTCAATCTATCACAACTAGCAGTCTAGAACAGGGTTTCTCAAGATCCACGCTCTAAATTTGTTCACAATGCACTCTTTGTAAACTATAAATATTAAATCTAATATTGCATGTTCTTTAAGGATTTAATTGGAAGCTAAAAAACCAACTCAACAATTTTTCACATTTGCCATGCAAATAATCACAATCCAAACTATACACATTATGTAAGACCTTAATCAAACAAAAAACATCTGAGAATAGCTAAGGAAAATGCAAACCCCTACTCATTCATGAAGATATAAACATGAGAGCTGAAAATAAGCTCTATCGTAGTTCACAATTTGCTCTATGGCAACTACAAATTGCCACAATGCAATCTATACACATTCTTTAAGAACTTGATCAAACAATTAACAACCAAAAATTAGCTTCATAATTGTTGACATTGTACACATTCTTTTTTGCCCTACTGAAATAAAAAATCCTACATCCAATCCCCATTTTTTCTTTAAACCTCACTAAAAAAATAAGTAAAAATTAGAAAGAAAGAAAAGTTCAGAGTTTTCAATTGCTTATGTATAAAACCTGTAGTTAAATGGTTGAAAAGTAAATAAGCATATCAGCTTTACTAGATATAAAAAAACTTCAACAAATAGTGAAGAGATCTTGTAGGCTGACCAAATCTGCAGAAATCTGTGAAAAACAATCCAAAATTGAATTACAGAGATCATATACTTCAGAGTCAAAAGCAATGCTTACCCTTAACACAAATGGAGCTCAATAAAGACTCTTTTTAAAACTTCTGGTGAAGCTAAAAAGCATGAAGATAACCAAAGACCTGCTGTAAAAGAGAGGCCAACCAAGAACACCAAGCAGCCTGCGCCTAGAGCAGGTTATGCCAAGGCCTATGAAGAAAGAAATAAGAAGCTGATACAATGGTAATCGCATTCATTGAAAATGTACTTGGCAAGAAACGTATACAAATGAAATGGTTCAACAGTCTGATACCAAACATTAAATGTATGATTCCATTATTTTGACATCGAAAATCATTTTTGAGAAGTAAAAATGAAAAAGAATATTTGTATAGGTTGCATTACCTATAAAGCATCCACCTGAAAAAGCAAGTAGAAAAGAGTGGTAATTGCCAGCCTTCAGCAATATTATCAAGATACGGCTACTATGAGAGATTTCTTAAAATTAGGGATGCAAAATCAAGGATGCCTCACTAAAGAAAATCACCACCTACTTTTAACCGCTATAATTAAAATTATCATATGATTAAATTTTATGAAACCAGAAACATCTATTACAAATTGGATCTCTCCCTACTTCAAAGGAGGAGAGTATTACCTTTCCTTGTTCCACACGCCAAATCACCATGAAGCTAGAACAGCTATCAATGCATGCAAAACAATGTATAAATATAATCAAAAAGTAATCTCAGAGCTACAATGGGTGCATCAAAATTCATCTTCTTATTAATACTTTCAATGATAATGGTAAAGCTAAATTTTGTTGATGAAAACAATTAAAGAAAAGGTTTCTACAAACAAGGTTAAATTTTCTTAAGGAGCTAAATACATTCATTAATTTTTTAATGATAATAAAATAGATGCCCAAGGCTTTCCATTGGATTCATTCATACTTGAAATTATGTGTTCTGCCAAAACATGAACAAATTCCATAGAATTTGACATCATGGCTGAAAATTGCAATTTGTCACACATTTAACCACTTGGATCATATTAATTTCATCTTAACTACTTTCTTTGACATTGACATACGATATCTTGGACTTGGATTTTAGGAAAGTTACATCTGCTGTTTATGACCCAATACAAAGACAATAGAATTATGCAATTAACATAGCTTAAAATATTGCTAGAGTGCTAATTCCAATGTGTTGAAAAATCTAAAACAGCGTAACAAGTAATGGCATACGTACCTATTTAAATACTATAGTCTATAGGCATGTGGGAGTATCAGAGATTTGATCATATGAGAAATCATACCTCTAGAGACATGCTTTATGGCAAGCTCAAAACTCCCACAGAATATTTTCAACTATTAGTGCCTTGAAATCATATGAATCCCTGGCTTTAGCTTCACAGTGGAAGCATCTCTCCCATGCACACCCTTTCTGTGAGTAAGACTTAATAGAAGATTCACCTTCACCTATGAATCCTCGCCAGAGATATGATCTTTTAATCAGTGTCATATGAATTGATAGCAATATTTATCAATCCAAACTATGATTGAAATGATGGGATCAAATACAAATGCATTAAAGGCTAATGCCCCCACAATATCTATAACACATGATGTTTTGGGGCTTTTTCCATCTATTGCCTATTGCTGGCTCTCTCTTGACCATATTTATGATGTGGTAATCACAGCATTGTCAAAGTCTAGAAATCCATTATGTGCATCACAGTAATGATAACAATACTTACTAATACAATCTATATAATCCAATCCAGTTTTCTGCCAGGATGCCCATACCTTACCAATACCGTCACCAATCATGTTCCACCTTGAAACATCATTCTGTGGCTTCTGAGTCTGTGATAGGCAAACATTAATTCATAGTCATGAAAATTTGACACATCATCCTGTACCAATCACATGGTCAAGCATCAATTGCAAATACCACTCTTCATCAAGGAATGATTCAGGAGTATTTCTTTCTACAAGCAATTTACTATTATGAAAGATAAAGAAATCAATACCCCACTTCAAACTAGATAAACCCAACCACAAAATCTACAAATTAAATCCTGGCAAAAACCAGATGACCATGCCCTTTTTCAATCTAGACAACTAGCTTACAAACAAAGTCCAACCCTACACCCAGAAAATAGTTCTTAAATATCTATAACAGAAACAGGAAAATAAGCTCATACCATTTTACAGCCAAACAGCAAAGAAGGCCTTAAAACAAGACATGCCCAATTCCATACAAGACACCCAACCCAATTCCCCCACAGACACCCAACACAATTCCACAAAACAAGAGGGACTCTGAACACAATAATCACAGTGGAGCTTGCAAAACAAAACACAGAGTGATAGCAAGAAGACACACAAAGAAAAGATAGATAAAAATTATACTCACTATAGGGTACTATTGTGCACCTGAATGGCTCGGCCCATGTTTCTTTCTGAAAGCTAGAAACAGCTATTTAAGAGACAATGTAGTGACTGAGCTTCAGCATTGGCGAACCCATTATTTCTTCCCTCGTCCGAAATGCATAACAAAGAAGACGGAAGGAGTCCTCCTTGCAGCCGTGTTCGCCATGCACTTCAGATTCCATATTGGCGGCTTCGTAAATGTGAGAAATAGAGTACGAACTTCATCCAGGCCCGTCAAACAGAATTATCTTGTCGCCGGCGGACGAGGAGACGTTGTGAATATCGGGAAATGAAAAACTAAAAGCAAAGATACGACTAAAGGTTCCTCTGAATGTTAAGGAAGGTACGATTAAACACATAGCTCTCAAATTAGCCGTTCCTGTTGGATTGGAACGAAATGTTTTCAAAAAAACGATGCAGTTTTGTGTAATGCCCCGCCACTCAACCCTAGGAGAAGTTGCAATTCACTAACCAAATGCAACAATTTTTTTTTAAAAGAACAAAATGCACAAGTTCTCTACACATTGCCAACCTCCCCTAGGGCTACGAGACAAAGATTACTTAAACCCGAAATAAACAACCAAGGAAAGATGACATAACATCATTCAATTAAGGAATTAAAGTACATACATTCCATACATGATATAACATCAAAGACAAATCGATACATCACGATATCCAATAACAATTGTTTACATTAATTACATCACTCATTCCCCGAATGAGGTAAATCAAATAAACCTGATAATTTATTACAATTTCCACCTCGATACAAATGAGGGGTAAAGAGATACAAGAATAATAGAAAAGAAAGAAACTAGAGGAGCAACTGGATCCAACGAGCTCTCCAACATGAAAGTCTCGTCCACACGATCACGAACAAAGCCAACGATGTAAAGTGCACGTTCCACCCAACCAAGTGAAACCCAAAGGCTCACCCCCCGTGCTAGGAGATAGTAACAAGGATTTCTAAACAAGACCAACTACCTCTAGACAAAGGCTAAACATAACTGAACCGACTCAAGGACCAACCAACATCACTTGACACAGTATGAAAACTCACCAGACAATACATTGATTCCAGCTACATAGGACAAGTACACCATTGCACAACACAGAATCACTGAATCACTGCTGACGTAGGGAGAGTGTCATACATGAATTGCCATGAGTTACCCTAGCTCAACCTTCCTAGGCTACCGGACCCCCATCATGGGTTACCCTAGCTTGCCTCTACCGGCGCCGGACCCTCATGCAAAACTATGCGTCTCATCTCATTTCGAGTTTTAACCATGCATGTTCCATGAGAGAGGCATTCTTTATCTTTATTAATGTGAAGATCCCCATTAATTCTTTTAAATTATCACTTGATTAAACCCTAGGTGAGTTACCCTGACACCACTTTGGGCGTCGGACCCCCACAAAAGGCCACTCTCCTACTGACAACACAGGGATACAAAACCCCCAACTTAGGGTAGGCAACATGCACAATCTAAAACCCAAACTCCAACCTTAGGACAAGATCACGTAACTCAATCACAGTGCACGGTAACCAAAACATACCACAAATCCCGTTCATGATAACCGGGTGTAACTACATGGTGTAACCACGACACATCTCAAGTTGACTCTCATCAGAATGACCCATAACAGGATACAACTCCCTTATCTGGAAAACTTCAACAATTACTCTAGACTCCCCACTAGTACAAGAACGAAATAATAGTAAAAATATTTCAAGCAATTAACAACTAATATTAGGATTTCCTAAATCCAGTCAATCACAGTTGCAATTGAAATAATTTAAAGGCATTCATCTATTTTGAATTTCTTCATTAAATTTCATTATCAAACATTTAATATTCAAAACGTTGGACAAAATAATCGTTTATAATCTCTAATTCCACATCTATAATCATAATCAAGCCTTCGAATACGGAAGTCATTTAACAAATGTTTAAATCGATTTTCTAATTCCAGATTTACTATGTTATTCAAATTACATCATTTAATATACTTCAAGCATTTATCTTACTCAATAAAACGTATTTCCCACTAAGGATGACTTGTTCATTACATAACTATAAATTTTACTAAAACATTAATTGATATAATTATTTCAATCTGCTAAAAAAAAAACCAATTTTAATTTCCATATTAAAACCATTTAATAGAACTTACACTCTATTTAAAATATAACATATACACTATATATATATACCCATATACCTTATGAATATATTCATATACACATATATGACATATATACAATATAATATATATATATAAACTTATTATTTATATTTATATTACTTAAATATTAAAATAATATTAAATATATAAATAATATATTATATATTATATATATGATATATATAATATATATATATTCTTATATAATAATATTGTTTAAATATTAAATAACACAATATATATATATATATAAAATATAAAACTTGAAATCCGCGAGCGGATTTATTAGGGCACGCAGGCCCGGCCGCGGGCGGCGGCCTGTGTGCTTAGCACACGGGCCGCTTCCCACGGGCAGCGGCCTGTGCGCCGAGCGCACAACACTCCTCCCGCGGGCGGCGGCCTGTGCGCCAAGCGCACAGAGCGCCTCCCACGGCTGCGGCGGCGGTGGGGTGGGGTTTGGCCGCCCACCTCACTGCAACAAAATAATACTAAATAAAAATTATATTTTATTCTGCGTTTTCCAAACAATAAAGAAAACAAAATCGAGATTTTCATGGGGTTTGTTTTTGGGTTTAATCCAAATACCAGTTTCATTAAATATATATAAATATATTTGTATATATGTATATATTTGTGAACATATCCATGTATTGATATGCATGGATATATTCACAAACATATATATACCCAGATTTAATTTCATGCTTAAATTGAACAAATAAACCAAAAACTTTGCAAGAATAGAGGTTATTTCCAAAAACAATAAGAAGGTTTCAAAATAAGTTCTCAAATGGAGGTTTCCTTGAATTCATTCTACTTGTTTGGAGGAAATTTATGGTTTGGTTTCAATTTTCCAAATCTAACTACAAATTCACTAAATTAGAGAGCATTTCCTTTCATGAATTTTCAAAGAAACTACCACTATGTTTTCATTCTTTCCAAGAGAGGAGAAAAAGGAAGAAAAATGGTGGAACCTTGTGTTTTCTCCAAAACTTGCAAGCTTCAACAATGGAGTCCTTCCCTTTTCCTTTCCAATTTTGCTTCACCCAAATCCTCAATCTTTTTTCTCCAATTTCTTCCAAGAATTCTTATGCAAGTTTGCTCTCCATAATTTCCAAATTAAATTCAAAAATAAAAATACCATTACCTTATGCAATCCTTCCCCAAATTTGTCAAAGCCCTAAAATGGACTCACCCAACAACATTTATTGCTAATTTAGATATTTTCTATTTTGTAATTTTTCAAACAATTTCTATTTTCAAATGAAATTTGCATCATATCTTTTAAATAAAATTACATTTTCAACCCAAATGAAAATTTAAATTTTCTTTTAACCAAATTGAATTCAACAATTCATAATGCCATTCTCAATTCTTTTTCAACTTTATTTCCAAGAAATTAAATATAATACATATTTCTAATTTCTGATTTTATCCAAATATCTAATAATACCTACACAGCTAAATTGATTTAATTTATCCCCATTAATTTAATTAGTCAATAAAATAAATCTAATTCAAAATTAGATTATTTTATTAATTAAATTAAATTAATTAATTAATCACTAATTTTCCAACATCTCAATAAGGCAAAACAATCATCATTATAAATTCCAAAAGCCATTTAATCCCTTTTAACCTGAAATTTTAAATATACAGTCAAAGGGGAAACTAACAACATAAACACTGAATCCCGACTAAGACCAACGACACACTATGGCTAGGGTGATGGTTTGACACCGAAATCCTAGTTACTATCTCCCAATCGATACCATTGGTCGATGGACACGCTCAGACCTGTGAAACCAGGTGGAGTCGATGTCCTATACCTGCATCCTGCGCACAATACAAGTGTCGAAACATGCATATAATATATTAAAACACACCGTGAAGAGGAAATCACGGAATCCCAGGGCACTCGCATGCGAGTGATGTGATCCCGTCCCTTTCACCAATACAATATCACTAACCGACGCATCTAATCATCCATGATATAATCAAAACATAAAGCATCAGTAATTCATATACATGCTAATGTAATCCATAACATGAAATAATAATAACATCTGAATATAGTACCATCACATCAAAACATAATGTTTACATCGCTTAATAGATAGCGGTTAAAATAACTAAGTTCCATAGTCACAATGCAACAGAATAAAACATATCATAGAAGAACATTGTTCGATCGAAAAGCAAAAATGGAGGGGTGTTACATTTTGTCCATTTATCTTGAAGGAGCCCGATTTATTTGCGCGGTTCGTATACGCATAATTTGCTTAGCATGTTTTGTAATTTGAATGGTATGCTTTGGTTTGGAGATGAGGTTATGATTAGGGAGAGGACCCTCATTGAGCATGAGCATGTTTCAATAGTTGTGATAGTAGTTGTTTATATAATGTCTAATATTTTTATCAATATTGGACCAATAGTTGTGACTTTAAAGTTGTTAGTATTGATGATAACTACCCATAATTAAACAAAATGTATTCCTTTGATCTAAAAAGCAACCAATCATGTGATTCCACATCAGTGCTCAATAAAACATGTTGTGAATTCACAAGTATTGGTCTCACTTTTTTTTTGGGGCCTTTCTGGACACCTTGACGAAAAGCATGCTGATGTGGTATCATATTTGATGATGTGGCCCTGAAACCTTAGTTATAAGCGGGGGACTTGCCAAGTAAGTAGTTGTAAAACTTGGGAGTGATTTGAAATTTCCACATAGGATAATTAGAAGCACAAAGTTAAGTGCACAACCTCTTGGGTCCTCTCTAATTTAGATTAATTTAATTGTGTTTTGGTAGAGGAATAAATTATGTGAAAGTTTGAATAATATAATATAAAAGTTTGAGAAAAAAGATGGCGTTTGTGTCTTTGCAAGGGCTTTGAAGCAAGGCCGTTGAGCCGAGCTTGCATGGCAGTATTCTCTCTTGCATGCTTAGTTTTCTTGGTGGATTGGGTGGTTGGAGGCGTGTGTGCGTGGTAGGGTGGATTTTAGTGCTTCCTGGGGGGTTTTTGGTGTAGGTTGCTCTCTTTTTAGTTGGTGGTTGTGATTTTCCTACTATCCTGGGTGTACTGTGTGTGGGCGAGTTGTGTGTGCCTTGAAGGTTGCACTAGGTTGGGATCTTAGAGGCTATGTTTTGTATCTTTTGTGTGGTGTGTGGGGTCTCTCTTTGCTTGTGTGGCATTGATGTTGCCTTGTTGAGGTGTTGTGTGTGGGTCATTCCCTCTCTTGCTCAAGTTCTCTTATCTACATACTTGCCTTGGGCCTTGTAGCAGTTGGGGTTTGGTGTGAGGTGAGGTTTCTTGGGGGCTTTGTGTGGGTAAGACTGTTTTTGCTTCGGTGCTTTCCTTTCCTCTGTTGATGGCTCTCTTTTTGGACAGTGGTATGTGCCATTCCTCATGGAAGGGCATAAGCTAGTTGATAAGCCTGATCATGGTTTGTTTCTTCCTGGAGGAGGTCAAAAGTCTATTGATGTGGGTCAGACTGGTGAGGGTTTGATGAGGATCAATGGCTTCTGACTTCAAAACGTAAATGGGTGTCTAGAGCGGTCCAAGGATCGGTCAGTGCTCATGATACAATCGAAATCTATGGCGGAGGATGTGGAGTACTTTTGTAACCATGTATTGATCTACAAGTATATGGGGATGTAGGCTTCATTTCCTTTTTTGGATTCGTGGATTCACAAAACTTGGAATCCTAAAGGTGATTTTGATATCTTGTTGGCTGTAAACAATTTTTTCATTGTCAATTTCTCTTATGTTGTTGATATAAATCAAGCCTTTGAGGGCGAACCATATTTCTATAATTAAGTAGGTTTATTCATTAAACCATGGCACATGGGGTTCAACTTTGTTGAAGAGCTTCCTTCCCATATTCCAATATGGGTACATATCCCTCGTCTACCTCTAGAGTGCTAGTGAAGCGACATTTTGCAAATGATTGCTCTCTTGCTTGGTAAGCCTATTGGGCCCTCTTAAAAAACTCTAAATAGAAATATTCTTTCATGTGCTCGTATTTGTGTTGAAATTGACTTGAATAACCCATTGTTGGATTTCATGGCCATAAGCATTGGAGAAACTTCTTGGATCCAACAATTAGATTATGAGGCATTACCTTTTCATTGTCAACTATGCCATGAGTATGGCCACCTACAGCGAATGTGTCCCAAAGCTTCTAATTTTGTTGGTTTGACTTATGATCCTCATTAGGGTGACTCAACGATGGAAAAGGGTAAGTCCCCCATGCAGGGGGGAGTGGCAAATAAGGATGGTTTTGTGTCGGTTAGACCCCGTAATAGGAATAGAGGCCAGAGGAGGACAATCAAAGATCGGCATGAAGAGGAATCCCTCAATAGGTTCAAAGCTTTAGAGGTTTTGGTTCAAGAAGAAGGGGTTCCCTTTGATATGCAAATTGCAGATAGTTCTAATATGGAGAAATGCTTGGAGGATCAACCGAATGTTACTTCCAGTGTGATCCCAGCAGGGGGTCAAGGGAGCTAGATGGATGTTGAACTTCCTACCTCAATTTCTGGGGGTGGGGGAATTGGTGCAACACTAGACATAAACTTGGTATCAGCTCCTTCTGGTTCTAGAACCATCATTGAAAAGGCTACTGAGGAGTTTGGTAAAGGCAAGACCTTTTCTCCAGCTTTGAGTCTTCACCAAAAACCCCTAAAAAGGGGGGCTCCAAAGAAGACTGTTAAAGTTGGAAGGGAGAAGGATTAGGAAAAGGTTAAGTTGATTGGGGAGACATTGGTAGAGTCTAGCTTGGTGAGAACTATTAATACTCACTTATCCCAACCACAAAGATGATTGTGCTATCTTGGAATGTAAGGGCTATGAATAGCATCCCTAGACAAAAGGCTATTCGGGAGTTGATTTGGGTTCACTCTCCTGATTTGGTTTTCCTCCAAAAGACTAAACTTTCTATTGATGGTATGTTGAATTTGGTTCCTAAAATTTGGAGTAGAGGTCTTTTTCAATGTGTTGGAACACTGGGCAGCTCATGGGGTATTGCCAGCTTATGGGATCCGCGTAAGGTCACTCCCCTTTGGTGGATTTTTGACAAGTGCTCTATTTCTCATGTTTCTTCTAGTTTGGAGTCAGGTGAGAGGATTCTTATTACTAATGTCTATGCTCCTATGGATATTCCTAGAAAAATGCACTTGTGGTCTCAAATTAGGTTTTTGCATTCCTTGGAGCCTTTTCTCCCTTGGATTATTGCAGGAGATTTTAATGCAATCTTGTCTCTAGATGAGAAAAGGGGTGGGACTTTCTGCTTGGATGCCTCCTCTGACCTCGTGAGGGACAATGTGGCTTCTATGAACGTGGTGGATATCAAACCCTCTAATGGGGTGTTTACTTGGAATAAAAGGAGGATTGGGGATGATGCCATTTCTGAAAGGTTAGACAAGTTTCTAGTGTCCAACTTCTGGGTTGGTGACAAATGGGTGACCAGTTCAGAGATTTTGGACTAGTGGGGCTCAAATCATTGGCCAATCAAAATTTCTACCTATTTGGTGAGGTCTTCTACAAGACAGTCTTTTAAATTCCAACTCATGTGGCTTCAGGAGGCATCTCTCCAAGACTTAGTCCCTAGGCGGTGGAGGGATGGCAAGTCGGCATTTGGTACTGCTATGTATTCCTTTGCAAAGAGGCTCTAGTATGTCAAGTATAGGTTGAAACATTGGAATAAACACCATTTTGGTAATGTTTTCCAGGCTAAAATGGTTGCTCAAGAGCACTTGGATTCCATCACTCAACAAATTCGAGACCAAGGGCTTACAGAGGAGTTGAGTTTCCTTGAGTTTGCGGCTATAAAGGATGTGGAGGAATGGGAGTTGTGGGAGGAAATATTTTGGAAGAAAAAGTCTTGCATCGATTGGTTGCAGGAGGGGGACAATAATACTTCCTTCTTCCACAATTCAGTTAAAGACAAAAGGAAGGGAAACATAATATCTTCTCTGAAATCCTCGGCTAGGGACCCTCTTCTTTCTTTGGCTAAAATTTCTAAGGAGGATGTTTGATACTTCTCTACCCTATTCCGTGATTATTCAACTCCTGCCATTCAAGAGGAAGATTCTATCCTATCTTGTATTCCACCCTTGGTGACTGAGGAAATGAATGGTTCTCTCCTCAAGCCAATCACTCTATTGGAATTAGAAAATGTTATGTTTCAAATGACGAAAGGTAAGTCGCTTGGTCCTAATGGGTTCCTGGTGGAGTTCTTTTAGGAGTTTTGGGAGGTTATCAATCTTTATTTTCTTGAGGTTGTCCAGGAATCTCATAAGAATAGGAAAATTCTCAAAGCTTTTAATGCCACCTTCTTAGCTCTCATCCTTAAGCGTGAGGGTGTTGATTCTTTGGATCTCTTTAGGACTATTTCCCTTTGCAATGTTGTGTACAAAATCATCACTAAGTTGACTACTTAGCACTTGAAGCCATGGTTGGACAAGTTGATTTCTGAGGAACAAGGTGGGTTTGTGGTTGGCAGGAATATTTTGGATAGTGTGGTCATTGTTGCGGAGACTATGCACTCTATGGCTTCATCCAAGAAAAGGCTATGTTCATTAAGCTTGATATGGCCAAGGCATATGATCGTGTCAAATGGGATTTTATTACCAATATTTTGAGAGCTTTCAGCTTCGAAAATGATTGGGTTGATTGGGTTTTGAGTTGTGTCATGACTTTGTCCTTCTCTGTGCTCATCAATGGTGAGCCTTCTGAACTTTTTGGAGCTTTGAGGGGCCTTCGGTAGGGGGATCCTCTCTCTCCATACTTGTTCATTTTGATGGTAGGACTTGGGAGATTCTTGAAATCTCGAGTGGGGCTTGATTTGATACAGGGCTAGCAGTGGGATAATAATCTCCCCTCCAGTCTCATCTTTAGTTTGTGGATGACACAATGCTTATGGGCATGGCTAGAGTAGAGGAAGCAGTCAATATAAGGAGGGCTCTGGATTGTTACCTATTGGCTTCAGTCCAAAGCATTAATAAAGGCAAGTCTTTCATTTATTTCTTTAATACTCCTAACCTCATTTAGCAGAGGATTGCAAGTATTCTCAAGTTTCAGGTCGGCTCACTCATGTTTACCTACCTTGGTGTTCCTCTAGCTATTCGCTCTTTACGTCGAGTGCTCTATCAGGATGTTATTGAGAAGTTTCAAAAAAAGGTCAGTCATTGGACATTCAGATGGCTCTCTACTATAGGGAGAGTGACTCTTTTGAAGTCGATGGTGCATGCTCTCCCTATGTATAGGTGCTTCGTTCTATCCACTCCTGCTAGTTTTGTGAAGGACTTTAAGGCCCTTTGTCGGTAGTTTCTTTGGTTTGGAAGTCTTCTTTAATGGAAGTGGAGTCTGACCAAGTGGGATTTAGTTTGTTTTATGAAGCAGGAGGGTGGTCTTGAGCTTCGTTGGGCTGATTTGACTGGAAAATCTTTGGCTGCTAAGCTTTATTGGAGGTGGTGCTCCCAGCATAAGTAGACTTGGGCTAAGATCCTCACCTCAAAATACCTAGGGCTATGGACGGAATGGATGTTCCTAGATATTCTCTTATAGGGAGAGGATCTATCGTTTGGATCACCCTCAAGAGGGGAGCCAAGTTGATTAAGTAGGGCTTGTCCTAGATTTATAATAGGGGTTCAGAGGCTCTCTTCTAGTTTGACTCTTGGGATGGGCATCCCTCTATTATTTCTACTCATCCTCATTTGAAGGACCTAAGTAGGCACTTTTTGGATGTTGGATGGTCTCATGTGGTTAATTTCAAGTCTCCTCAGGTGTTGGATCAAGCTTTGGTGTGCAAATGGAAGGACCCGGATGAGTGGCCACCTGGAGGTACAGAGGAGGATCGTAAGGAGCTTGTGTACATCTTGGATGGTAGGGTTTGCATCTATATCTTGGAGAGGGATGTTCTAGCATGGGGTGGAGATCAGAAAGGAAAATTCACTGTGGCCTCAAGGTTCTTGATGAACTATTGTTTGGACACACAAGGGTTACCTGGTGGAAGCAAATCTGGAACAAGTTCTCTTGGCCTAAGTGTAATTTTCTCTCCTGGTTGGTGATTCATAACAGATGCTTGACCTTTGAGAATCTTTGGAAGCGGGGCTTTCAGGGCCCCTCGGTGTGTGTTTTATGTGCTAACAGTGAGGAGAGTACTTCCCACCTCTTCTTCCAATGCCCTTTTGTGAGGGCACTTTGGCACTTTTGGTGGGGTCTCTAGAGTCAACCATGTTGGCATGCTTCCTCTCTTGAGGATTTTTATAGTAGGTTGAGGAGTTCTACAGCTAAGACTTCATTTCTTCATACTTCTTGGTTAATTGGAGATAGCTTCATCATTTGGAAAAATTGGTAAGAGTGTAATCGTAGGATTTTCTTAGATAAGAAACTTCAAATGATGCAGGTCTAGATGAGGATTCTAGGAGCTCTGCAGGAGACTTTGGTGGCTAGGTGTGACCTCTCCACCCCTGTGGACCCTGGGGATATGAAGATTGTTTAGATTTTGGGGCTCTCTTGTTGCACCAAGGAAGGGAGGAGGCATAGACTTGGTCGAAGTGTTAGAGAGAAGGTCCAAAGAGATGGCCACTGGATGCCTCCACCTGTGGGGGTGTTGAAGATAAATATAGATGGGTCCTCTAGAGGTAATCTTGGCCATGTTGGGATCGAGGGAATTGGCAAGGACTGTTATGGAGTTGTAGTGCTCTTCTTTTCTAAGTATTGTGGCTTACATTTTAATAACTTCATGGAGGCCTTGGCTATTCTCTCAGCTTTGAAGAGGGCTTGTGCTCTTGGTTGGAGAGGGATAATTTGTGAGTCTAATTCTTAGATTGTAATTGACTTACTAGAGAAGCAATATCTAGAGGATATTAACTTGCAGCTGGCAGCTGTGGTTAGATAGATCATTTCCCTGGGGGAATCTCTAGACTCTATCACCTTCTACTATATTCCTAGGGAGTGGAATAAGGTGGCAGATGGTTTGGCTAAATGGTCTTCAGAGCAGAGGGGAACCTAGAAAGTGGACGATTGGAATATTCTTTTGGATGGTCTTTCCAGGGATCTTAAGGACTTGGTTGCAGAGGATATGAGATGTGTTTTGCGTGTTGCTTGATGTTTCTTCTTCGGCCCCTTTTGGGTGGCTAAGGTTCTTTTGGCTTTTTGCTTGCTTTCTTGATTTAATAAAGTTTTACCTTCTTTTATAAATTTAAAAAAATTATGTGAATTTATTTTTTTTAAGTAGTGTGATTTTCTTTACATAGTGTGATAAAATGTGATGATATGAAAGATTTTTAAAATATTTGTTATATCAAAATAATTTATAATATTTTAAATTAAAATGAAAGAAATAAGATATTGCAAGAAATTGATATGATATGAAATATTTTTAAAATATTTTATAATCAAAATGATTTATGAGATTTTAGATAAAAATTAAAATGAAAGAAATAAGATATTGTAAGTAATATGTATGATACGAAAGAATTTTAAAATATTTGTGATCGAAATAATATTTTATATTTTGATAAAAAATAAAATTAAAAATAAAAAAATAAAATATTGCAAGAAATTGGCATATACTAGAAAGATCTTAGTTTGAATATCTATATAAAGTGGGTGAAGTTATAGATACTATAAACTTATCATTTATACACCTCTTACTACTCATACTTACCTATTTGTCAAGGTGCAAGGAGCGGGTGGGTGAAACCTTTATTTGTTAAGTTTTATTCCTCAACCCTAGATGCACTATTTCATATAATAGATCAAGTAAAAAAGAAAGTGAATGTAAAGTCAAATGGAAAAGATAATGATGAATTATTTGATCATAGACATATGCCCCTATTTTTTGACATTGTGAAATATGAAATACTTTTGAGGTGAAATGTGTCACAATTTTGCCAAATTATTTGCCCTCTACTATGCACAAGCAAAATGCACCATTTCTCAAGTCATTTTTAATTAGGTATAGTTGATCCTTATTCTATTTTATAAATTTTAAGATCCTTGTCAGCTAGTATTGATCTTTCTTGTTTGTGAGGTCTAATGATAAAGAGGGTATTTCTACCAAATCCTTTCTTAACCTTAAAAAGTATATTTGATGAATGAATGTTGAGTAAGTAATTCCTTCATTTAGTAAATGATATTTCAAGGTTTTAGCCTTTGTGTGAAGATTTTCATTATGCTTCTATAATATCTAAATCACTACAAGAATTTATGCATATCATATAGAGTTTGAGATTATTATTGTTTTTTTGCTAAGAATTATATAAATATTAGGTTCCCACTTTATGGGGGTGCATGTCTATGGGTAGGTTTTCATATTATCATGGAATCTATATGATTATCAATTTAATAATTCCAATTGTTACATGAATCATTTGAATTCTTAAAAATTCACACACTTACCTCATTTTCATATATTATAATATTGTTATTCTCTCAATATGAACTTGGAGTCCTTCCAAGACCCTATTTGACGGTTAGTCCATCAACAAATAAAATTTCATTCACAAGTATCTTATTTATTCCTCTCATGAGTTCTATCTCAATTTCATTTGGGCCATTGATGAGCTCAACAATATAAATTTCATAAAGTTCATTACTAGTAATACCTATGGTCCCATAGAGAGCATAAGTTTTAATCAAGTAGGTGTTGAAGGTAAATATGAATGCTTCTAAAAACTAGAATATCTCTACAATGATTTTTGTTAAGATAGTATCAACCCCTCTTTAGTTTTTCCCTTTCTCAACCATGGATGCTTTTGGAGATCCTTAACCTCTTTCTTGGATTCTTCTCCTCTTCTAGATAGGATGACTTGTGAAGTGGGCTTAGGAGTCATCACTTTGTTATTAGGAAAAATGTAGTTGACTAACTATCTTGTCCCTCTTCTTTGTTTAATAAATTTTGTCATATTCCCTTAATCTAGATTGATTGTAATGGGATGTGTAACTGAATTTTAGCTAGCATAACTATTTAAAATTAAGATATAAAATTATTTATGTAGCTATAAATAGGTAATTAAATTTACCTAGGTGGCGTCCAAATCATAAGTATGGTGTATATGAAAGATACTAGTTGACTTATCATCATCATATTGTGAATGGTGTTCTTATTGCATATTTTTGGAGGCTTTCCCCCTCAAAATGGCTTATTATTCTAATTAATATCAATTATTTCTAGCATATTTCCCTGAGAGCATGATCTTGGCATCTAGAAGGAAAGAAATAAGGCAAATAATTTGTATTTAGAAGGTCGAAGTGCATGTCTCTCTCAACTTGTAATTTTTAATTTTTTTTCGAGGGTGGATCAAGGGCATATTAACACTACTACAATCTAGATTTGAGGTTGCTTGGAGTAAATTTAAAGGATTTATTATGAAATTATGATTTCCATCAAATTTCGTCCTAGGGCTTTAAAAGAACAGTTTTTTCAAAATTCTATAGGTTTGATCAAAGGTATATCAAAGCTACTAAAATATTGATTTGAGATCATTGAAAGAAAAATTGAAAGAGTTATTATAAAATCATGGTTCAATCAAATTTATTCCCAAGGCTACAAATTAGTGAATTTCTTAGAGATTTTTCTTGGTGGGTGAGATCTAGGTCCTAGTAAGTTACAATAATAAATTTAGATTGTTTTAATTTTCTTTTTGTGATTTATTACAAAATTATTTTTGTTACAACATGACAAGGGATTCAATATGAGATAGGGGAAGGAATATTTTCATACGTAGAAATGTCTAAACAAGAACAATCTAATAATCGAGGATAAGGGTTCCATAGATGTGCACTATTTCAAGGATGATAGTTTTACATTGATAGAGGAGATCAAGGGGTTCAATAAGAGTGAAGATATCTAGACAATTTTAAAAATATTTGATTCTCTTGAGATTTATATGGAGGTAAGCAAGTGGATTCACATCATAATATTTGGGAAAAGGATGTGTCTTATCAGGGACATGATGCTTTTAGGATTAACTCATATCTAAAGATGAACTTTCACCAAATAATTATGAATGGCTAGGCACTTCACACCAAAGATGAACATGCAAAATTTTGTTGGCAAGGATCCAACCAATTGACCCTTCCAAATAGATTAGTTATTTGATCATCATTGTGCTTCATGTCAATACGAGGTTGTAATGGAATCCTTATAATTGGAACCAAACCAATTAAATTGGTATCATTGGCTATGTTAAGAAAAAAATAGAAGGGATATGTTGTCACATGGTTTATTTTCCAAAAGGAACTCATGACATATTAGATCACAATTCACATGGATAACTAATTTAGTTATATCACTATATTAAATAAAATGGGTACATATGAAGAGAAAGGAGGAGGAAGGGGAAAAGGAGGAGAAGTAGAAGAATGGGGCTCGAAGGAGGAGAAGAAGGGTAAGGAAAATGAGAAGAAGAATCAATAGCAAAAAGAGAAAGAGAAGGAGGAACAAGAGGAGGAGGAGAAGAAGGATAAGGTGAATGAAGAGGAGGAGGGGGAGGAGGAGGAGGACGAATAGAAATCAATCTGATAACATATTGTGTATTATCACTAATTAGAGAATTTTGAAATGGTCTAACACCCAAAAGAGATGAGGATTGAACCATTCAACCAGTACCTAAGAATCATCCACCATACATTACTTATTCTTTAAATTCACATCAAGAGGTTACAAAAATGGAAGAACACCTACAATACAAATAGTACTCTCTAGTCTCAAGGAGAATAAGGTAAAGGTAAAGAATAGAATAATACAACGAGCTAATCAGTATAAAGTTTCAATAGAAATAAAGTTACTAGGGCTTGATATGAAGGTAATTATTATATTAGAACCTAAGGGAATCCTTAAACACACACACTAAGAGGCTATGAATGAAGGGTATCATAGAGTATTTGATCAAATGCAAGAATTATCTAGTCAAAGGTGCAACATGGGAAAATGAAGATTTTATGCAAAAGTATCCATAATTGATCAACATTGAGGACAAAAATTTAAAGAGGAGGGGCATGCTACACTCTTATCCTATTGATTTTAATGGGATATGTTAAGCTAAATCATGGCTAGAATATCCCTTAATTAAGTTTTATAAGCATTTAAATAGGCAGTGTATGGCTTCTACAACATAAGTATGTTATATATAGGAGTCAATAGTTAGTCTATGATAATCATATTGTGAATTGTTTTATTATTGGAGACTTTTGGAGGTTTTCCCCCTTGAAGAGGATTATTACTCATAGGTATTGTCAAGTATTTGTAGCATATTTCCTATTATATGCTTCTCTTATGCAATTTATTTCATTACATTTTGACCAATTCTAATGGTTTTAGATCCTCATTAGTAACAAAATATTTCCCAAGTGTATGAACCTAATAGGTTCTAAAGCAAAGAGGAAGGTAAAAACTTCATCTTATTAATCTAGGATCTCCCTAATGATATGTTATATCTCATATTATTTTTAGCAACAAAAACACAATGGAGGTCATTTTATGGCCAAAAAAAATTTGGAGAACAATCCTTCCTACCATTATTCCTTTTTCTCATAGGGTGTCTCTACAAAAAGTTATATATGTCTCATCACACCTCATTCTCTATAAAGGAGATAAGATAATTAAATTCATTATGACCCTATCATTGATTAGAGATCTACTAATATATGTATTGTAGATACAAACTTGCAAATGTCAGGTAGGGTGTCCTCTTCTAGTTATGATGGCTATTAATGACATATCATTGAGGCCAAAGAAGAAGCAAAAATATTCTAATTTTTATTTTGGAGGATTTTCCAAATCCACATGATTCATGTTAGTTTCTACAAGTAGAGTCATACGATTTAGATATTTTAATTCAAGTTCCTTTAGAAGAATTGCCCAATGAGGTGGAGAGTTTCTTAGGAGATCAACGAAAGAGATTTAAGAAAATTATTTCTCAAGATCCTCAATAAAGTCACAAGGGACAAATTAGTTATGATTTGGTTGGATTGAAGAACCCATGTGTCCCTCATGTTTAGGTTCTATACATTGTTGGATAGATCTTGATTTGAGACAGTTTTTACTAGTCTTAACATATTTGTTTGTCTTGTAATTCCTATTTGCAATATTGGATTTAATTCTTTAGAGTTTGAGATGATGGTTGAGTCTAACAAAGAGGCAATATATGGATGATCCTTGACATGAAAAAATGTTTCACCCATGATTTGGGAAACGATTCTAGTAAATTATCAAGTTTAATTTTCAGCAAGCAATAAGCCCTTGGTTGTTTTAGTTGGGAATATCTTACATGTGAAGAAACATGCTTATGGATCTAGATGTTGTTGGTTATCAAGTATATTTAAGATGAACTTGTCATAATCTCAATGTCATGCCCCTTTTTTGGGAATGCACAAAAAAATGGAATTAACACTCCTCAGCCTACAACAAGGATAAAATTAATATTCCTCAAAGGGATAATTATTTTGAGGCTTGTTGTTCCTCAACTAGTAAATATTTTTGGTGGGTAGTCAACAATATTAGTCATTATATTAATGGTTTGGCTTCATTGATTTGTGTTATTTTTTATCATAACTATTGTTATAGTCACAATTGTTGTCATCACTATTATTTTTTTATAATTGGAGCATCAAAAACTCCACAAATGGTTGCATTTGTATTACTTTTTAGGATTTTGATTCCATAATGATAGTTATTATTAATCTCATTTTGAGTATTGCTTTGGTTATGAGTGCCTAAATTTCCATTAGCCCCATAAGTTCTTTTGGAACTACTAGTGGTTGTCATATCTATTGTAAGAGCCCTCTACAAGGCTTCTTCATAAGGCTTGCAAGTGAACTTTTCCCTTCCTCTTGTGTATCCTTACTCAAGACATGCAATAAGAGATCATAAAGATCATTTTGATCCATGTTCTCCATACTAGTAAAAGTGTATTGGACCTGTTTTTATTGAGATACGAAACGAGCCACGAACTCATTGTTATCTTATTTTACATTTAGAAATTTCTTGACTCGTGTGTCTTGACTAGTTTATTCATATCAAATGTTGTTATGAACAATCTAATGAGTTGTTGAAAAGAACAAATGAAACTCTCTCACAACTAGTAATAATAGTTGAGGGTGATTCCTTTTAATGTTATTAGAAAGATGTAAGTGATTGTTGCATCCCAATTCAAAATTTCTTAAATAGTTATGTCATAGGCTTTAATGTTGGTATTATTGGTGTATTAATTTATTTTTATGTACCTTAATTAATTTATGATTGCATTATATGAACCAAAGATATGATAAGATTTCTTAAGTAGGTATCTACTTAGGTAAGGTTGTACTCAAGCTTCTAAAACAATAGTGACAATATAATTTTCCTAATTGAAAACAACAATCTTTAAAAGGAAATAACAATTATAGATAACTTTAAATCCTACCCTACGCTTCAATTTAACCTTTCAATACTTCTTTTAAACAAGCACAATAAACAATCTAATCTAAATGTAGAATTATAAAATAAATCTATATTAAGGATACATACCAAGGACTGTGATTATCCAAGATATGGAGCAACTTTGGAGTTGACTATCCTCAATAACATAGTTGTTTGATAACCTCACAACCTTCAACTCTTGGAACCAATTCTGATGGTGTAAGAGGAGCACTAAATAATCTTAGATGGAACAATAATTAATACAAAACATAGTGGTTTTATGATGTATTGTAGTTAGTATCTTGGAAACTTTCAAGTGGTTTCAAGTTAAACTTGGGCATGAGCAACTCTCCAAGACCTATAGACCTTTAATGGTGACTAAAAATCAACTATCTAGAGGAGAACAATGCTAAGTTTAATTTTAGTGAAGGAGGCAAGAGAACTATTACAAATAACCTACTCAATTCAAGTAGTGCACATTGAATTTTAAATTTCAAAAATTAGATATTATGAGGTGGAAGCAAAAACCTGTGTCCTATTTTTTGTGCAAAATGGGACACTTAAGTCAACATTTTAAGCTTATTTTTCACTTTTCTCACTTATAATAAATAAATTGTTAACGCATATGATCATAATTAGCACATGTAAGCAAACAAACTCAATTAGTTGGTTGTTAAGTGTCATTCTAAACCAAGACATCAAAATGTTACAAGATTTCGATTCTTTCCAACTCTCCCATTGCTACAAAGAGGGTAATAAAGTAGCAAATATGTTGGTGAATATGGCTTGTGACCTAAACAATGTGGCTCTACAAATTAATCAAACTAACTTTGCTAAATATCCTGCTCTGGTGCCCCTACCTAACAATGAATTGCATCCCATAAAGGATAGTTGATCTAATATTATTTGTGTTTGCAGTATGTAGGGCCTGTGGTGTTGATTTTCGTTAACAATATCCATGCCCAGGTTTCTATTGCTATCTTCAACATGGTACAAGCATCTTACATTAAACATCTCGGGATGTGCTGGTTACCACACCATCAGTTTCCTTCTGTAGCAATTAGGTGTAATTATCCAAAGTTCTAAATAATGACTATCTTAATCAGTTTTCATCGTTCAATTGTGCGGGCCTCTGGTAGGGAAATTGCTTCCAATTGTGGCCCTTTTGCGGATTAAGTTCGAATTTATCGAAGTTGATCAGCTCGCGCCAATCTGGGAGGATTAATCTTAAAGCATAGTGCGTTGAGGTGCCACGTATGGCAAGGTGGCTGTGATGTACTTCACTGTTGAGTTGGCAATGTTGAATGACCTAAAATAAAGATCCTTAGAGTGGCCCCAGTATTTCTCCTACGGGGCAACGAATCTGGTGATGATTTCCCCGTGTGAAGCATGGGAGGAAGAGGTGGCTTGCTAACTCAAAGTGCAGTGGTAACATCCTTGCCATTTTCTCATATATACCTGGTGTGCCTATTGAGAATCGATACTCCTATCCGCCTCATAATCTTGCATCGCCAAATGGATTTTGTAGGCGGCATATCAGACCAACGGTTAAAGGTGATAATGAAGTACCCTACTGGAAGAGACTTAAAATTGGTTAAGATGATCCTTGCGTCGATTTCTTGAGGGAAGATGGGCGTTACAGGGTAAACTAAGATATCACTTCTCACTTTGTGGCCTCCCTCCTAGAATTAGGAGAGCATAAGGAGCTAGTGGAGGCATTGGCTACAAAACTATTTAAAAAGCACATCCTTGGCAGCTTGGAGGAAATCCTGGGTGTGGCAAGTATTGGGGTTGGTGTCCCAAGACCAAGTGATATCCAGAATGTGTGTGAGGAGGGTGTAGAAGTGGAATGGGTCCTATTACTTGGAAACTTTTGCATAGTGTTGTTGGTGCAACACAAAGCTTCGATGTGCTTGGGTTGTAATTTCTTGAAGAAAGTGAATAATCTAGAACCTATGGTCGACTTCAAATGGATATTGGCTTTTGATGTTGTCCCTGATGTGGTGTGAAAATATGTTTTTTCTTACTTCCTATTTTGTGAGGCTTTTGTTGTAGCCCTCACGCAAAAAACAGCTGGTCCATGGAGCATTTTGTTTTCGTCCCCAAGCTAACTCCATTCTAAAGGCTAATATGTCGATTTCTTGTAACTTTAGTACTTTTCTATTATTAATAATATTTCTGGCTTAATGTCTTTATCTAAAAATATTTTGAAGATGATGCAAACTACTAAATTTTTAGATTTCTTTTGTCGATTCTAAATATATATTTTTTTAGATAAAAATATTTTGTTTTATTTTTTAATATTTTTTAATAAATTGTTTTTCATACTTTATAGTATTTTTAATGAGTGATATCTTCCATATCACATAAGTTGACCGAGAAACCTAATTTTTTAAACATAGATCATTAACACTAATATCTATGGCATTTATATTTGCTTATATTTTTGGTACCATATTCTATTTTTATTATTATTTTAATTTAAACTAATTATAATTTGGACACATTTTCCCATGTTGCATAACCATTTTTATGTATATCCATTTTTTTGTTGAAACAAGAACATTAATATGGAGAATAATCATATTTTTATAATTTTATCTATTTTTCCATGTGTGTCAAACACAAATTGTTATGCTTGGTAAAAAAACCCATGTTCACTAGAAAATAGAAATGAAATGTAATAATTAAAAAATATATATATAAGATTTTTCAAAAAGCTTACTCCTAGGGCTACAATTATATAAAATTTTGTACTCTAGTGACTTCGTTTGATTGTTAAAAACTTGTCATGAATTTACATTTTTTGTCAAATATAGGATGACCAAAGGGAGAAAGGTCCACATTAGGGGGTTTGAGTGATGACCCTTCTAATGAAGGATCTTCAATTGGTACTTTTAATTGAAGGAGGTTTTTATGCACTTTTTTCTTAAAACATTAAAAATAAATTTAAAAACACCTTCATTTGAACTCACTTGACCTTATTTTGAAGGGATCCATTCAAACCCCATCAACACACATGCTAGGATATGTACCTTCAAATTAAGGTCCTTCATTCAAAGGTGTTTAATTATTTTTTCCTCCTAGGATTTGTTGTGAAATTCCCCACAAGTGGGATAGGGATTTATGCTTCCACCTCACATTTATATGACAAAAATCAAATGTGAACTACAAATATGGCATCCACCCTTTTTTAGGTGGTTTTCCATCTAGGCATCAAAAGAGTTTGTTGAGACATATAAATAGTTTGTCAGGGAAAACCAATTGCAACGAAAATCATAAATAAAGTAAAAAATAAGGATATTTGAAAAAGAGAGAATTGCAAATATATTGAGGTTGACCTAGGTTAACTTTTATGACAATTTGGGAGGGTGAGTAGGCTTCTTTCTACAATAGAATTAGAATTTGAAGCTTATTTTGTTGTTTTTGTGCAAGTAGGGTCATGAATTAGGATTTTGAGTAACCATAAGATTATCATGTATGCATATCCATTTATAGGCACTTAAAGTTCCAAATAGCCTTTTGCACATGAAAATTAGGGATTTGTTGTACCTTTGTTATTTTTCTCTTCTTGTATCCTTTATTCTGTCAGCCTATTTTTGTTTTGGCACTTGATTTTTATATTTAGGCTCTTTATGTTTTTTGGAATATCTTCACCTACTCATGGTCTTTTTATTCTTTATTTGTTGCTAGTAGAATTTAATTTATATGTTTCATGAAGATCTTTTTTACTATAACATGAAGGTTCCTTGGGAGTAAGTGTATGAGTGTCCAAAGTAAACTACCATAACTTTGTAAGGGGTTGATATGCATCTCTATTAAAATTAACAATTCTAACTTCATGAAAAAACATTGCACAATGGTATGCAATGTAAGGTAGATCTTATAGATGTTCCAACCATGGCCTACCTAGTGAAATTGAGAACCTACCAAAATTATTTATCACATGGCATGTAACACATGTACATGTTTAGGTTTAATTGTGACTAGTAGTACCATGCAACCCAATTTATGAATCAATGGCTCATTATTCATTTTCAACAATATGTTACAATATATACAAGATTTTGGTTCCATATTATTTAATAGGTCAGCATGTATTATACATGTATATATTGTAATGATATGTAGGATCTATGAGTATATCCTCAATGATTGTATCCTATATCTTCTTGACAACATACAATGGGCCAAAGTATTTATTTTATGGGATCTCCTTATAAAAGGTAATCAATGAAGTGGTTGGAGGAGGGGTGGAGGATATGTAATTAGGTTTAATTACTTCCAGAAACTAATAAGCATGTGTTATACCATATCTCCATTTCCAACATGTTCACCATTGACCTCGTGTATTTCATGTATCTCAATATTATCCAAAAAAAAATTGAAATGGATTTATGTAAATATACTATCCACTAAATTGGGCTTCCATTTTTATTGATGCATTCAACTTTGATAATATTATTGTTGATCTAATATATTATACCTTTCTAAGGTCTATGTAAAATTTAGTGTAATTATCCTTTGCACAATAAAAATTATAATATACCTTATCATTGTATGGATAAGGAAGTGGTTTTTGTGGTTTAATGGATGAATAAGAGAAGAAAGAGTAAATTAGTGCTCAAAATATTCTTGAGAACATCATCCATAAATTCTTGAAGCTAGTAAAATTCATCATAGAATTTAGCTTGAATGAAAGAAAGATGGAATTATTAACAACTTGATAAAAAAATTATATGTCATCACTCTTTTAAAATCCATTTAACTTCTAATTATATAAATTTTATGAAGCATTTTAGCTAGATGAACCATACTTGAAGACATTTCTCACTAGCAATTTGGACTTAATAATTGTCACTTATGAGATAAATCCATGATAGATGAAAGGCTATTTAGATACACATTATACGGATTTTTATATGATTCTTTCTAATCTTGAATTAATTTGATGCTTGTGTTTTAGTGTGTTTTTAGGACCTAATTGATAGATTGATGATTTATGATAGTGTATCTAATATATGATTAATATGAAATATCTATGATCATGTATATGCTAACCCATACCTTGCATTGATCGTATGTTTACAATCATATACATGTATTGATAATTGTGATTGTAATCCATGTTTGGGTATTTTGATGCCATATTAAGTGTTTATATGTATTTGATTAAAGAGCCATTTATGTATTGATTGTGAGAATAATTATGACTAGTTCATTGGGCTATGATGCAATCCTAATTATGTAGGATGTTGATAATATGGTTGAGTATCATGCTCCATAGTATGAATATGTTCATCAAGTAATATGCTTTGTGGAATTGCACATGCCTTGATTTACATGTATGAGAACATGTTGATATATTGATCTAGCCCATTGCTTTAGCTATGAATTGCGAGATAATATTTAATATATGTAGGAATTTAATAGGTGATTGGCCAATGGGGAAAATGTAGTACACTTGTCTTTGGTTACTAACTTGTCTCACTTAAAATCATGGAGTAATGATACCTCTACCCGTGTTTAAACCAGTAAGCCTTGTAACTTTGGTCATGAGGGACCTAGAGACACTTATGAGTATTTATACTTGTATCTCCGTAGTTGATTTTTATTAAATGTGAGTTTGTGAAGTTTTCCATGGTTCCTAGAATGTGGCTCACACTTCTTAGAGAAATTTAAAATTATGAGTTAGTGTAATAATTTAATCTATTTGAATTTGGAATTTGAGTTCTTAATTTTTTGTTATTTAATTTTAGATTTTACACTAAATATGAATGTTATATTTTATTTTATTTAAATATCCTTGAAGCATCTTGAGATCTAAGAGAGCTTATAGTGGATTAAGTTTCTTCCTTGCTCACTTGAGTGGATTTGTATTATTTTAATTATTTTGGAATTTCAATATGTTATGTACCCTTGAATGTGAGATTATATTTGGGATCTCTTGAAGATGTAGCATGGAGTGGCTTCTTCCATAAGAAGTATTATAAGGTGTTACCCTACCTCAATGGTTTATTCTATTTCTTCATATATTAGATATTAGGACATCTTGGCCCATGAACATCTCATGTTGGATGAGGTATATCTTATTAAATATATTATTTCTATTGTTATATGTGTGGATCTTATCAGGGTATTTCCCCTCCACCTTGGTTAAATAACCTATATTGAGGTTCACAAGTATTTCTTGAGTTATTTATTATTTTAATTACTTATTTTACTCAGCGGAGCTATCATTATTGAATTTAGCAAATTGCTTAAGTAATTAAATAATAATTATTTTATTAATCCACTTGTCGAGTTAGATTTTTCTCATTAGAGATAATTTAATTATATTATTTATTTTTATCATTACTAGCACACTCATTTTTGTGAGCTTCTCAAGCATTAACCCTTTGTATTGGGTTTCCTTAAGGAAAAATATACACAGAATATATGAGAGCATGAGGCTAAGTTTAATTTAACCTTATATTTTGGTTTATGTGTGGTATTCCATGTTTTGGAATTAATTATTCTATTTTTTGGTTTGAATTTATGGGAACAATAGCTTGGGAAGATCTTTAGTGGAGTTTCAAGGGTTTTGAGAGCTAGGGAGAGGTGTGATTTTATTCCTTTGTGAGTGTTTGGTTGATTCTTATGGGTATTCTTCCAATGTAAGGGGACACCTCCCTCATTATTGGGGGTGTGAGTTTTGAGAGTGTAATATCTCTCTCTGGTGAGTCATTGAGGCTTTCCTCTTTTATTTAGATTTGGAGCTTAAAGGAGCTCCTTATGGTGTCTTATGGACATTCTTCAACGAATTGGGAGAGGTGAAAAATATCATATCCTCTACTTGGAAAAGAAGGCATTACTCTTTTTATTTAATTTAATTTGCTTCCTTCTTCATTAAAAATATTCAAAATAATGAAATAATGAGAGTTTGAATTGTGTGCCTTGTTTAGTAATTTGTCTAGTTTTATTTAATTTATGCATTGATATTTTATAGATATCCTTACAAACTTTTTGTTTGAAGGAAGGGTTTTTTAGTTTTAATTTTTTTAGTTTGGTTCCAAAACCTTGATGCCTTAAAATGGAATTGTTTAGATTTATTTAACTTTCAATCTTGTTGCGTTGCAATGGCCTTAAGAATAAATTTCATGTGTTTGTTGTAAAAATTTATGTAGCCTTTGTGTGGTTTTATATAAATGAGTGTTATTGAAGGAATAAGACTTCATTAATGGGAGCTTATTGTGCCTCTTTATAATAAAAATTATTCTTTTTAATTTTGTGTTAAAATTACATATACCTGAAATTGTCTTAGCATGTGACTAGCATATTAACACTAATTACCATCCTTTCGTAATGATTAAATAATGTTTAATTATTTAATTATTATCACTATTTCATATGCTACTATTAATTAAATGACTTTATGTTATTTAATTAATTCACTTTATCATTAATCTTTCTGATTAATTTTAATCTTTATTCTATCTTGATTAATTACATAAATCCTATTTATTTAATCGTGTCTCTTATTATCTTATTATTTTAAATTAATTAAATTATTATTATTAGTTATTTAATTAACATTCACCCACTTTCTAAATTAAATATTTACCTTAATTATTTAATTATCCATTTCCAATTTAATACATTACTTTAATTATTTAATTCTCCACATTCACACTTCCTAAATTAAATAATTGCTTTAGTTATTTAATTATCCTATTTCCTCTCAACATTATCCACTTCTTCAATAATAAATAAAACATTTTATTTATTTACCTAATTCTCACTTGCACATTCCGCAAATAATTAACTCAATTTTTTAATTATTATATCATGTATTTCCACCTCATTCATAACAAACACTCCCTTTTAGTTGACCAGATAATCAATGATAGTCTATTGATCAATCAAATCAATTCACTCCCACTCAGTGAGAGTTAAAAAAATGATCAAATCCCTTAATTGATCAATCAATTCTTCATGTAAATAGTTAACTGAAATCCTGCAACTGGTTGCAGTCAGTTAGCTCGTTCATCAATTCCTCTCAAGGATTCTTGACCCTTGATCTTGAGCATCCACCTCTTAATCCTAATCATCCATTCTAATCAAACAATTCTATAAAAGCAACCCTCATTCCTCTTTGAAGGCTAACCATGAATCTTTGATATTTGGCATCCTATATTAACTATCAGTATTTTGAGCTTGAAGCAAAGATAGTTATAAAATTTTTGAGAGCAATGCAAGGATCAAATGGAGAAGTGCAATTAAGGTCATTCAAGGGTAACATAGGAAGGTATCAATATGTCAAATCTATTGTCTTCTATGTTGCAATTGTTCTTTATTGTTTGATTGATTTGAGTATTTAGCTTGGATTACAGTTAGTGGTTGTTGTATCATTCATGCTTTATTATGTATCTCATTTCTGGATGACAAATTGGTAAACTCGACGTGAACTTTTATTACAGTGCAGTGGGAGTGGAGGTACCAATATCCCCAATTGTGGTCTAATTTAGTGGCCTCCTTGAACTCAAGGGGACTGAGAATCTCCTTCATACCTCTAGAAATCCTATACATGGGTTTCACACCCAGCTTTTCCAAAATTCTCATCTTTAGACCATCATAAAAAGAAGTATAATTTGAATTTGGGCAATTTTGATCCCATATATGAGTCCACATATGCACAAGCATGTCACTTCCTTGTTCATCCATCATCCTTAATTTCATGAAGTTTTTCGAGGCCTTCCAACCAATCCATAACATCATATGCAACATAATCAAAACCCTTGTTTGAATTCTTATGTTGGATGTTCGTAACCATAACCATAAGAGGAACATGCATCTTTGGATCATACTTCCTCCCTGGAACCTGACATACACCATAGAAGGTGTTCTTGAAGTAATCTTCAAATTCATCACAACAAAATGGCTCCACTTCCTTTGGAGTGAACCACACATCTCTCTTCCCCAAGCCTCTTCTCCTATACCTTGGAGATACATGGCACCTAAACCCATACTTATCTCGTTCATATTCTTAGTACAAGGCATTGAAATGAATAGCAACGGTTGTAAAAGGGTTGAGCTGAAACACCTCCACAATCTAGCTCCTAGTGATGTCCAACAATAGGGCTCCATTGTCACTTTTTATAACTTTCTCTTTTGGATTATAGCACGTTGCTATCTCTTTGATCAAGTCCACTTCCATAAACACATTTGGAACAATGAGCTTCCCAAGGTCACAAGTCCACAGATGACATGTTGGACAAGGAGCAAATATTTGTTTGTATGCATATAAAAATAGTTATCAGCCAATGTGGCACCACAACCTCTCTGATTCCTTTGGCCCAATATTGCATATGGTCTGTTAGAATACCTTCTCTTGTAGCCCTCTTCCCAACCATCTTGGCACCAAGGAAAAGCTCCAATAAATCATCCTCCATAAATCAAGCATAGTCCCTCTTCACACCCTTGGTTTTTGTTTGAATTTCTGAAACCTCTGGTTTAGGCATTTTTGTTTTGGTTTTGGCCCTTTTTGCTTTAGGTTTTGCCTTAAAAGGCTCACCATCTTGACTCATTTTGAAAAACTATGGTTTCAGAATTTATGGTATTATAACTAGGGTTCTAAATTGCTCACTACTTTAACAAAATTACACAAATTCTTCATCTGAAATTAAGCAAGAAAACCCTATTAAAAACCCTCCCAATTCACGTAGGGCCAATTGAGTTTTCTTTGAAGACACAACACACCAAATTGCAATGGAAAACCCTAATTCAGAAACCTCAATTTACTGGAAATTCCCCTCTTAATTTACCCTTCAAATTCATGCACAGGAAGACAAAATCAACTTACCTGAGAAAACCCTAGCTCCTTCTGCTCTTCGAATTTGCTCGCCTTCAATTCCACTTGAGTCTTCGTCTTCAAATTCTAGCCGAAGTAATGAAAACTGTGTAATTCAATCCGTTATGGTCTTTTGGATCAAGTAGATATCCCATTAATGGCGAAAGACGGCTCATACGAGTGAATAAGAGCGTTTTGTCAAATAGTCATTTCAGTTTGAATCCTAGCCATCGAGCTAATTGTTTTAAAACAAGATTGATGGCTATCACATGTCTTTTGTACATCACCTTTTGCTTTAAAGCTCTCGAAGAAGTCATGATGTAAAGGAAAGACACGATGAGTTGTGGAGCTGACACATAGCTGCCCACTACTGTCTTAGTTTTGGAGACCATCGCATATTGCTCCTTGGCCTTCAACTAGAAGAATTGAAAATCCGATATGAAGAGATGGCGCAATGCAAAGAAACTCAAGCCATCGCATATCGCATAAGAGTTCAGGGGCTATTAGGATGAAACAACGATGTGAAGGCTCATTGCAATGGAGAAAATATTCCATAGCATAGCCTTTATCTTCCCATCGCACATCGCAATTTGCCTTCTATCCTTCTGGTTCATAACCGCGATGCACTGTGGAGGTGCGATGAAACATTTCAATAGACCTTCATCACATATCGCTCTTTGCCCCGTACTTTGATAGGTGAAATCCACGATACAAAGGATGTACGCGATGCAATATGAGACTGACACCTGTACATAATATACTCTCAGCATATTATTCCTTCATCTCCTCCTTTGCTTTTGTTCTTCGCAGCGTTAAGAAAGTGGGATATAAAATGCGATGTATTGGGGTACAGTGATGGAATGAATAGGCTATCGCACATCGCAATTGAGAGGTAGGCGGGTAAAGATCAAACTGCGATGTTAAGGCATCATGCGATGTGAAGGATTAGCAAGGGCATCACATATCGCTGCAAAGGGTTAAGCGGATGTTAACAGAAATGTGATGCATTGGAGTCACGCGATTATAAGGCATCACATATCGCACAAAGGCACCCAATGGCTAAGAAGCAAAGCGTGATACGAAGAGGGCTTGCGATGCGAAGGAAATATTAAGGCATCACACATCGCAATTTTGAAGCTGGCAATGCAAAGGCAAAGCGCGATGCGTTGGAAGCTTGCGATGGAACAACTTAAGTAGACCAAATGCACACATGTATTATAAGTTGTTTTAAAGAAGGGGCCTCCTAGGTAATATGGGTAAGCAAGACATAATAAAACCTTAAGGTGTAGCCAAACTTTAAGACTGGGAAAATATTTCAGGAAACACAACCATTCGAAATTTTAATAATTCAGATCATGAATAAAGGATTTTTAAGCGAAGGGACAAATCGGTAACCCTAGGCACAAGGGGCCGATCAACACATGGATTTATTGACTCAAGTATTAACTTAGATGATTAGGGATCAACTGCAATAGGTCAATGAAGAATTAGATCAAAAGCATCAAGAGAAAAATGAATTAAGGCTTCTCTTTGAAAGATTGATAAACCCTAGACACTATAGCATAAACCCAAACCATGGAAAGACCAATAAAACTCAGGCAAAAATGGACAAAAAATCAGGGGATCACAATTTTTTTTGAAGGGTTTCACTAGGTCCATGGTAGAAGATGAAGTATTTATGCTATAGTCCATGTACCATTCTGTGTGTAGCTAGTGAGAATGAATTTGTTCTAGATCTCCCAAAATACCTAGGATTACATCTAGTACTAAATATGGAACTCCTCTTGAACCACATTTTCCTCCTCTTGATCAATCACCAACTCAAGATCCTTCAAACTTGGATCCTAAGCACTTGTGTAGAATCACATGAAATGAGTTCATTCAAATTACCATAATGCACAGTTGTCATGGTTCCCACCATCTATTTAAAGTTGTTAAGGTAGGGTAGTATACATATCAAGCAAAGTAGTACATGATTTAATAGATATGTGTTCAATTTTCACATCTCACCAAAGAGGAAATGGAGAGCATTACTCCTCAAGAAAGGGTAAAATATGAGAGTGAAACTAGACAACCCTCTAGGTACATTGTGTATGCCTTGATAGTCTTCAGAATTTGTGCAATCTCTTTCATAGCACTAGCACCTTGCATACAACCTATGATGTAATTGTGCACCATCACACAAATCAATGCTTTATCATGCAATAAGTTGCATGGTTTTGTATAGTCTCACAAGCCATCTGTTGTCATCAACAAGTCTACTACTACACACGAAAATATTTAACAATCTACTTCAATCATATGAATGGAATGTCAACTAACATGGATTTGTAATGTTGATTACTTAGGACATAAACCATTACATCTTATTCCCTTCTATTACATCTTATTCCCTTATTTTTTAATTGTAATGTATATTGTCCACATATTCATTTATCTCTTCACATTGAGAAGGATGGATAACTAAATAGTTGTAGACAAACTAGTTTGATGTGTTCACCCTTTCTAGTTAGAGGAACTTTCATTCTTTGTTGTGTTGTCTATAACATCTATTATATCATATACATTTTTTTACTATGAATAGAAGTACCATACACGTTTGACAAAGTCTTCCACTTGCATATCTCAATTGTGTGGTAGTTTAATAATCTCTCATTTTCCTTTGCATAATCTGCAAATCCATCTTTCTCAAGAACAATTTGTCCCTTAGACCACTTGGAATCTGGATTATGAAGTCAACTTGTAAACTACACATAAACTAAGAGTATAATTAGTAATAATGCATCCCTTCAATTTTTGCATACCACAAAAGATACACACAAATTAAGGAGAGAAAATTGGATTAAAATGGAGCATAGTAACATGATAATTTATGGATACAAAAATAAGACTAATTATGAAAAACTAAGTGTGAGCATGATAATTTGAGTATGAAAAATATGAGTATAATATGTGATTAGTAAATCAAAGGAAACACATAGTTACATACCTAAGATACCTACCTTTGTGTGATCATTGTGGATGTAAAAGGAAGATAAAAGGTGTCCCTTAATTTTTTCCCCACAATTGGCAAAATCACAAATGCATGTAACCTACCAAAAGCAAACAATAACCTTGGCCCCAAGTGACAAAATCAAGTGAACAACATAGAATAACATAAAAGAACATGTGTAGTAAGAAAGAAGAAATAAAATTATATCAAAAGGGAACTAGAAGAATTATTGTACATCCTCTTTTATATCATGATACACATGTGAAGTTGTTAGAGTAATAGGTCGTTTACTTGATTAATTTAATCATGTTGATTAATTAATTAAGTCACCTTTACTTTATTTCACTTAAGCTAAAATTAGGAATCTTTATTTTGCATTATTAAATTAGTCATATTGTCTC
>VDFB02252616.1:12161999-12210399 GCA_007258455.2 Sequoia sempervirens | reverse complement strand
ATTACTTATATTGTGAGCTAATCCTCACCGTGGTTTTTCCATTCTTGGGTTTTCCACATAAATTTGGTGTTCTCTTGTGCATGGTGTTGAGTTGTTTTAGTTTTTACTATTTACTTTTCATGCTAATTCATCATAACAAATTAAGGGTTTAATGAATGCATGTGGATCTGATTACTATTGAGGGTTCTAATGTTTTAATTAGATACAATTGATTCACCCCCCTCTCAGTTGTCTTGTTCATTCAACATATAGTCCATATGGAGGGACTATAGTATTAACGTAATGTGACTTATGTGATGTAGTTTGAGACATGAGTTTATGTGAATTGTGAATTCTTAAAGTTTTAAGTTTGAATTTTAATTTTGTAAATCTTATCCTTGAGGGAAATTTTAGATTTAATTTTTTTTGAGTTTTTAAAGGGGTGAAAAATGTTTTATTTTGTGTAATTTTAAACCCTTAGGATGGTAACCTAAGGGTTGGGTACTTAATTAAATTCATATCTTTGACTAAATCCAAGATATGACCCCTCTTAATTTCCTATTAAGAGAGGTGGTGAATGTTGAAGTTGTGGGGAGTGGATAGACGTGTGCTAATCACATCCCTATTTTTCTCCAAGTTCAATTATGCATGGAGATTTTTGGGGTGGAGTTTCCCAAGTGGACCCCCCCTTCTTAATGATTCTTTTTGAGATTTTTAAGGAAGGAGCGAAAGAGACTCTTCCTTCCCTTATAAAGTCTCCCACATAAGGGAGGCTTAAAAGAGTGTGTTGGAGGAATAGGAAGGTGACAAGTGTCACCTCCCCATTGGTGAGGATCCCAATTGGGACTCTATTTATCTTTTCCTTTTTGGTAATTTGGGGATTCTTTCATTGTTGCATTTTTGGGAATTTTCTAGGAGTTGTGTGCAAAGGATTGAGAAGTTGGAAGGCTTGGAGCTCTTCTGCAAAAATCTTTTTTTTTTTTAAAAGCTTGAAGAGGTAGGAATCAAGCTCCTATTATTGTTTATGTATGAATTTGGTTGAATGTTTGTAATGAATGATTTGTGTTTTCAATGTATATTCTCATTCTTGTTGTTGTGATAAAATTTGGGATGGGTTTTTTGGGAGATTGCTCTCGAGGGATAACTTTAAGAACCCCCCTGGGAAAAGGTGTAAAAACTTGGTGAATCTTGTATAATTCTTGAAAAAAGTTAATTTTATTGGCTATTTTTTTCTTTTTTTGGGAAAAATATATAAATTCAATTGAAGAATATTTTGTAATCACTAGAAGTTTGTAGAAAGTCTTGGAAAATTATACTTTTATTGATACCAATAAAATATTTTTAGTGTAAAATTAAACCTATTTTCAAACCAATAAAATATTTACATTGGCAAATTTAACCTATTTCCAAACTAATAAAATATTTTTATTGTTGAATAAAAACCTATATTAAAACCAATAAAACATTTTGGTTGGTGAATTAAACCTATGTTGAAACCAATAAAATATTTTTGTTGGAAAATTACACCTGTAATCAAACCAATAAAATATTTTAGTTAGCGAATCAAACTTTTATTCAAACTAATAAAATATTTTCATTGGCAAATTAGACTTGTATTCAAACCAATGGAATATTTTTGTGGTAAATTGAATTGGCATGCAAATAAAAATCATCGTGTGGATGGCCAAAATATCAAATGTTATATCTCATTCTATTCTAGGATAATTTTCCACACATCCAAATTCTTACATAAAGTCTCCAAAATGGAGACAAGTGTCAACATATTTATAAGTTTTGATTAGAAGTGAGTGAAATTTATTGTGACTTGTTAGTGGATATTGATAATGATTAAGGTACAACAAGCCATTTAATTCTCTATCTTTTCAATGCTTCAAAGTACTCTGCCAAAAGCTAGATGTCAGTGCAACTAACATTTGCAATGGCTCTCACATGTGCTACTGCCAAGTATTGATATCTTTGTTCTTTATTTTTTTAGCTATATATTTCATGGTTGGGCCTTCTTTTTGCCTACTTCTATTCTTTTGGCTTGAAATGGGTTCCATGTTTAGAGTGTTTATCCCTTGTCGCCACTAGGAAGTGAGACAATGTACCTTTCTTAGGGGAGAAGCTACATCATGTTTTCTTATATCAATGTGATCAAGTGGAGTTGGATATTAAAATGGTGGTTGGCTAAGTTTGGCTTCATAATAATCCTTCAACTCTCCGATTTGAGGTTGGTGTGTAGAGTTGGTCAAGTTCCTCACTAGGAGTTATCTCTAGCCTTCTATCTTCTCAGTTTTTGTTCTGTCTGAAGGTTTAGAGAACTATAATTTTAGCTTTGGTTTATCCATAGTGGGTGGATTTCTTGATAGGGACAAGCTACTAAATGGTGACACTCCTGTCTTAATTCTATTTATGATAGTCAATGGACTTGTTGGTGATAACCCTTCCGATTTTAGTAGAAATTTGAATGCTTTATATTTTGTTGTGGGTGAATCATTATATGTTGAGGCATCTAATATTTTTAATTTAGTTTATTTTCTCACAAAGCATGCTTAAGAGGACCCACATGCATTTCCTCTCTTTTCACTGTCTTTTGATCTTGCAAGATCAAGTGAGAGCTATAAAGATTAGTCATTTTTTACCATCTTGGGATTCTACAATGTAATATTTTTCTTCAATTTCAATATATAGTTTATAGTGGCTTTGGTGCTTCTGTTATATAAGCCCTTTTTTTGCCATTTTGGGCTTCCAAGATGTAAATTTTGCTTCAATTTTAATGTAAATTTTATTGTGGCACTAACTATTTTTGTGGTTGTATTAGGCAGTTTAGGTTGTTGTATTAAATTATTAATCATCTATAACAATATTTTTTCATGGTGTGGAGGTCATGGTCATTTTTTTGTGCGTGGGCATGATTAGGTGCTGATTGTATCTAGCTTCTATTAACATGTTTTTTTGGATTAATATAAAACATGCAACCTTGGGTTTCTCTTATGAATAAAAAAATATATATACTCAAAAAATTAAATTAATGTATAAAAATAATTCACTGTTCAAGGAAAGTTTGATGGATGGCTATAGTTTCATTCTAGAATGAAATGTCCAGAGCACTATACTTGCAAATTCAACCTCTGGAATCACCCTAGAGCTGTTCAATTTAAAAAGATCAACGTTTGACCTTTTATTCATGTGCATTATTAAAATGCTTGTTATTTTTTTTGCGTGTGAGGTCCATTTATTAAATTTATGTTATTAAAAAAAATATATTTTACTGTGCAATGAACATTCGATGGATGATTGCAATTGCATTATGGAAAGAAATATCCAGATCGCTAGACTTGTGAACTCAAACCTTTGGAATCACCCTAGAGCCATTAGATGTACTAAGATTGACGTTTTACCTTTAATTCAAATGCGTGAAAGTTGCTAATGAAATTTTTGTAATTAAAAAATTGTATCTATTATATATATACAGTAGCTTTGCCACTTTCAACATTAAAAAAAATAACGTGAAGCCTTGGTTTAAAATGCAACAATTGATTTTTGAAGTTTGAAAATATATTTAATTTTTTTACATATGATACATTTGTTTACTTCTTTAACATATATTAATCTTAATTATCAAGAAAATATATTAAAAAAATAAAAAAGATATACAAAACATAATGAAATTAAATAAATAAATAAATCAAAGATATATATGTTAGTAATATACTCAAAAAATTGTACAATGGCAAAGCGATCAAGAAATGCCATAAAGGAATACACATTTGTTGGGTTGATAAATATGGCATTTCAAAGCCTCTTTCATCATCCAATGAACTGGTTGGAGCTCAAAATGAGGCGACATGGACACCTCCATCAGATTAATGAGCACTAGAAGGCAAATAGCTTTCTTGGGTTTGATCACAAAGCTTAGGCTCTAGTTTGTATTCATGGTAGATGATTATTTGGATCTAGAGGCAATAAAATTGGTACTGGGATGATAGTTTATGGTGGCCAATGAAAGATATCAAGTGAATATAGGTATTGCATCTAGATTTGTAGCTACATTGCTTGATCTTTAGATTTTAAAGGGGATGGTTTTGATTATGGCTAAAATGTTGATCAAACTAATTTTTTTTGGGTGGGGTCGAAGATACTATTTCCATAGCTCAATTGGGGATTGGTATACGATGACCAAAGGATCTGAGTTTGTTATTCATCTTGATATTTTTTGTTAAGAGATATCCCTTCCTTCTTGATGTTAAAGAAATGAAGCTTTGGAGCCATAAAGCAAGGGATTTGAGGGGAGCTAGCTTCCTCAAGCAACTTTTGTATTTGGAACTAGTCTGGAAAAATTTGAATGGGTTTACGATTTCATTGCATACTTACAAGATGTGGTCGACGAGTAGAAATGGTTATGCATATATCTTCTATTAACAATGTTGAAATTTTGGCCAAGTTAATTTTGTACCCATATATGAAAATTGGACCCTACGAGGTCATATCTCAAGTGACAGGAAGGGTAATAGCTATTTAGCAAGGGGTTTTGGAAATAGGGCTTTGGTCATGGCTCTACATAGCCATTGAAAGATTATTGTTATATCTTCCAAGAGCTCTAGATATGTTTTGATGCCAATTTAGCAACCAAATGTAATGATTTTTTTTGATAAACAATAGAAACTATCTCTCTTATGCATCGATATATATATATTAAAAAAATTAAAACTCTTAAGTCATTTTTTGCATGTAAGGTTAGGTCTATTTATTAAATCTTATCTTATGAAAATTTCTTAACTTAGAAAAATAAAATCTAGATTTTTAAAATTTTGACAGTGGTTGTACTATTAAATCTTAATGTGTTAGTGGGATATATTTATTGAATATTGATTTAAACTTGAAGTGAGCAAAATTTTATCAAGTTGATAAGTGATAACTTGATATGGAAAACTGCACATGCATGAGATACTCTACATGAAGCCAATTGTCAATTGAAATAATATTTTCAATTAAATTCATATCATTTGAATATAGATTGTATAGTATGTAGGAAGACATATGTCAATCAAAATTATACCTCATATGAGTAATAAAATAAATGGTTGTGTTATTCTTTGTTATTCATTAACAATAAATAATTATTTTGTGTGTTTAGAGCCTATTCAAATTACAAGCAATTAGAATTAATGTTAATACTTATTTGCACTTTTTTTATGTTTTCTCATTAACCGTTGGCTTTGGTATCCCAATCACTTAAGTGTTTATCCATGGATTTTTTTTTCTATTTTCCAATCAACCCCCTTTTATCGCTTACTGATTCTGTATCCTGACACACTTTAAAACAACTTTAAAAACATGTTTAAATTCATGACTTAAGCTCTATGGTTATTCACTTATTTGTGGCCCCTGCTCGAGACACCTATTGCTTTCTCATTCTAAAATCCATTCAATTGTCTGAGTATTTTCTAAGCCTTAAAATATTATCTGCCACCCTTAGAAAAAAATCAGAAAACAACCATGAGTAAGTCTAAAGACCAAGCCTCCTCAAAAAATTCCTTTGACGAAGACTTAATTGTGCAATTCTTGGGTTCCTCTAAAAGATCTATATGTATCCACGACCTTGGTGTAACATCTAGTCTACTTGATAATGAAAGTGAGTACAAGGATACAAAATTCCTTGTGACTGGATGGAGTTTCTTCACACATTGGAACATCAAAAGGGCATCCAGGGTTCCTATCTCTAATGTATGGAACTATGACATAGGAAAATTGATTATCCCTAATGTATTCACAAATATGGAATTTTTTAGACACATAGCTAGAAGATATGATGAGAATGTAAGAGTTATTAGGGCGGCTAATGGAGGAGAGTTGGTAAATATTGATAAGGCCTCCATTTCTGAAGTTTTTGGCGTAAAATTAGCAGCCAGCAAGGTCATAGATTTTGACTATTTCAAGTAAAAGTACCAACAAGATATGAATAGCTATAGGGTATTTTGGCTTCCAAAGCACAAATTGAAAGGCTTTGAAAAAAGGTTTGTGAGGATCCCTACCAACGTAGTAAAACCTTTCAACTTGGATGTACATTTGAAGACTACTTCATCAAGACATACTTTGCACTCTGCCATGCTTTTAGGGGAGATGCCAATACCAAGATCCCTGTGCTATTAATGTATATGGAAGCTGACACATAAAAGAGTTTGAAGTGGGAGTAATACTTGTTGATGTGTTATGAAACATCATAATACATCTTTGGTTTGAGATAATAATATAATGCTTTGGGTTCCACATTTTTGAGTGGTCTCATATTTTTCTAATGTGGACCTTCTTATGGTTCCACAAAAGAAATAATTATTTTGATAGATTGGTAAGCTTTCTTGGTGAACCTTCTTATGGGAAGATTGTTGACTCTATTACAAAATTGTTGTCAAAAATTTTGTGATCAAATCCTTCCTGGTTTTGGATACGTAATTATTTTGTCTCTTATTGATGATTTGGCGAGATATTAAAATTTAAATTTATATGAGGTTTGATGTTGAAAAAATTGGTGGAGGTCTTTGGGATGTTGAAATATATGTTTGTTAGTTTTCATGAGGTTCCGAATCCATGATGCAAAGTTAGAATGAAATTCGGGTTTTAGTTCAAGCACCCATTCCATACATTTTGTTGTAGTCATCCATAAACACATTGTTGGTATTAGTTCAACAAAATGCTTATGAAATCTTACCCATTACTTATATTCAAACAATATACAAATGTATGGAGAGGTCACCTTGGTGTACATTTTTATCTTGTCCAAGATGTGGCAGGCATAATAGAGGAATGGAGAACTTTTAAAAGTTTTATTTCCATCTGTGGGTAGGCAGATTTAATTTGTTAAAAGTCATATGAGTGTATAATCAGGCGCTATTGCATATGGTCTGAGCCAATGAACTTTTATGCTCTCTTAATATGGAGCCAATGAAAATATTGAATTCATATAAGGAATTAAAATGTATGCAGTTTAGAGGGGAGGTCGTGGGTGGTACAGACCATGACAAGCAAAGTAGTGTGGAGTGTGTGGGAAAAAAAATGGAGTTCCTGTGCAAAGAAGGTGAATCGAGGTTGCTGTCCCGAAATAGAGGAAAAGCAGATTGAATTTTTAAGCGAGATCATTGAAGGTTCGAATTAAATTTATTTTGTAATAAGTTAGTTTTTTTGTTGATTTGAATAACAATGTAATTTTATTGCTGGCAATTGTTCACTGTGCTGTGAGTTGAATTTCAAACTTGTGAGAGTATGTTTTGTGAGAGAGGGGAGTACCCTCTGCATCATTAATTATCATTTGATAGTTTCACGTATTTTATTTCTTATATATTAGGTTCTTGAGACGAAAGTTGTGATTTTTTTTAGATATTATTATATTGTCATAATTCTTCTAGATCTTGGTTGGTGATAATCTTGTGAAGGTTTTCTCAACAAGTTTATTGTAGCTATATTTCTTACTAAATAGTACAAATTGGACTTCTTTAGAGTGAATTTTTTCTCCTTAAAGGACTTTCCCATATACACTATGTTATGATAAATTGTTTATTTTATATATTCTTTTTATAATTGTTAAAAGATAGAAATTTGCACAATGTTATCCTCAAAATTTTAGTGTATGAAGTATTTACATGTATATTTCTTCCTTTCATAGTTTTGAACAAACCATAAAATACATACAAACCAAAACAACACTAGCACAAGGTACTTGAACCATGTTCTCAATCTCATTAGGTGTAAATAGACACTAATATATAGATGAATTTGTCCCTATCAAAATAAGAATACCCAAATGCCTACAAACTAAAATATTAAATATCTCCAACACTAAATACATATACTTTCTCTGACCCAAACCAAATCTTTTAATTTGATCTATTTCTTCTAATTTCCATAAATATAATGTACATGGCTAATCCCAATTCCTTCATGTCAAATTGTCTTGAAATCTAAGACTAAATAAAAAATAACTTCCTTTCTTTACCAAAGTATTAACATTCCATCTACATACAATGTGATAACAAGGAAATAATCACCATTCATGTTCTAATAAACATTTATTTAATTTAGATATTAGAAATTGCAATCCCAACACAAAAGAGTCAAATTCTATTACCACATCCTAGCAAATTGCTACAAACTACACAAATAATATTTTAGTCTAAAACTAAACTTTTTTTACCTCTCTCCACACAGTGCTCAAGTTATGTCATGTAGAGGACTTCACCCCTAGTGTGGGAAGGAAGGTAACATTGAGGATATCCCCATGGGGTGGCTATAGCTATCTCCATTCGGGGGGTAATTCTAGTTGTTTCTCGCTTCTCAACACGATCCTTCAGAACAACTGCCCCCCCATCAGTTCAGAACGGCTACCCCCCATTAGTTTAAAACAACTACCCCCCAACAACTTTGTAAGCAGGTGTCGTTACTTTCTTCGGACCCCCGACTCTTCTTCCAAGCCATCATGAATGAATTTTGTCTTCACTTTCATCTACTATATCTTTAAACAAAAAAATGTTATTATAGATGATAGAAAACTAATATATTTTAGCTTAGCATCTGTGACCAATGTCATAGTATAGTTTAACTACACCTGATCCATACGAATTCAAGGCATATTTAACCCACTAAGCATCAATCCCAATAAGATCATTCACTGTAAAAAAAGACAAAGAATCCATTAAAATTAACGTTCTAAATCATGAAATCTTGACAAACCTCTAATCTAAGACATTGAAACTTATCCTATTGGGGGAGTGGTGTCGCATTGATGTGGAATAATGACCCTTTCCCAATCCTTTGGATAATGAGCTTGTTTCAATCGATTTTATTGAAGAGAATTGATGAAACCGATGAGAGATATATGACAAAACATGATTTAAATGCTAAATTAACATGATGCAAGCTATTTTAACATGATTTATGCTAAGATGATTGATATGGGTGTATGCAAATCTACTCTAAATGTATGCAAGCTTCAAAATATTAAAATCCTAATTAACAAATAAGCTAAATGTATGCATCTATGTTATCATGGAATCCATTAATGGAAGTTAAGCTAATATGCAAGTAAAAAAAGCTAAAATGATGTTAAATGTGAGTGCAAGTGAAAATTATTTTAACAACATAAGTTTGTTGTTAAAAGATGGATCCATTTGTCTCCAAATAGTGCTCTATTTATAGGAAAGCAAATGAGAAATGAAGGGTTAAGATAAAAAAGGCTAACCAATGGTCAAGGATGGAAGAAGTTGGAGGCATGGATCATGGATTCTCATCAAGGGATGAGAATCAATGATGAGATTTAATCAAGGGTTCTCATTCCTTCAAACAAACACACTTTTAACTTGTACAATAGGTCACAAGTTAACTTGCACAAGAAGTTTTGAGTTAACTTACACATGAAGTTTTGAGTTAACTTGCACATGAAGTTTTGTAAGAATATTCCCTTTTTCAAATGAGTGAGGAGAAAGAATATTCTTTGAAATATTCTCATGGGTGAGGAAATAAATATTTTGCAAATTAAAACAAAGTTTAATTGTGCAAAAGGGAAGGAATATTTCATGAGAATATTCCCCTTTTGGAGGAATGTGCAAATGAGGAATATTCCCTTGCAAGTTGAAGAATTAGTAATTTGATAATTAAACAAAGTTTCAATTATGCAAATTAGGGGAATTATATGATACTCATTAAATAATTGATTTAATAGAGATCAAATGAAAAAACAATGGATGAGATTGATTTGATCTATCAATGGTCACAAATGAAATGAGGATGAAACATGGATCAAGGATTCTCATCAATGGATGAGAATCAAAGATCACATGGATCAAGATAAGATCAAGGGCTCACAATCATGTAAACAAACACACTTTGCAACAACTTTAAAAAGTTGATTCAAAGTTTGTTTGGAGTAATCATTACCTTTTTTAGAGAAAATAAGAGAATATTCCTTTGGAATATTCCCTATGCAAGTGGATCAGAGGGAAATTAGCAATTTAGTTAATTAAAACTAAATTTGAATGTGCAAGATGAGGAATGTGATGATATTCATTAAATTATTGATTTATTTAATGAAAAGGAGATGCAAATATGATATTTAATTAAATAGTTTAGGTTATTTAATTAAATAAGAGGACTTAGTGTTAAAATTAAATAATTTGCATTATTTAATTAAACTAGATGGAATTTCAGTGTGAGAGGGGGTGAATTAACCCAATTAGGTCAATTAGATTAATATGTGAAAATGAAGCATTTAATTAAGTAATTAGGCTTATTTAATTAAACAAGTGAAAAGAAGATGGATTTAAGGATGAAATGATGTTAGTTAGCCAACGTGATGAATTGAGACATTTTTAGGTGTCTACATTTTTCCTCTCTTTGAAGCAATGCACTCGTTGCATTGGTTCAGAGATTGATGCCGATTTTGATGCTGATGATGATGTAAAAATGGATATCGATAATCTCTTTGAAATGTTGATAGCCAAGCTAAAGTTGATTGATCTGATTGATTGATTAATAACATTGTTGAGGATTCACAACAATGCAAGGATAGTGTTGTCAAGATATGAACAACACAAGGATTGATAGGGAAAGATATATCCCAATGATGAATGATTTGATAAATTGATCTAGATTTGCGAGCGAGGCTAGGAACAAAATTCGTTAGATGATTTGATATCGATATGATCAAAAGATGGTTGGTTGCCCCCTCAAGATATTGATTAGAGAATAAAATGTTTCAATTAGGCTCACGATAGGTGAAAATCACACATTGAATCAAAGAGCTACAACTTTGTAGTTTGTTGTGCTGAAGATGCTATAGATGCCCCATTGTGCCCCAACGGAAGAGGGATTGTTATCCTAATAGCTCAGGTATTGATGTAGATAGATCTCATGATGTATAGACAATCATCGGCTATGGGTAGCCTCATGTATATTTTGATGTAGATCACATAAAGTTGATGCTTGGATAGAAATGTTAGTAAAGATAGAAGAATAAGAAGATAAGATGGATGGAAGTAGAAGAATGAAATGGATATTGATTAACCATTGAGTTTGAGATTGATTCAAAAGTCCAACAAGTCCTTGATCCACTGAGACTTTATTAGATTATGGTGATGAGACATGCATGATGATGATTTGCACATATCTTGGGATTGGGATTTTCGTCATTCTTTATTTTTGATATAACAAATAAACACGATGCATCAAGGTATTGATAACCAGGATGGCATTGTATCTAGTGTAATGGACTTTGACTCTACAAATAGATAGGATAGTTCCTATTCACATATTGACATACGGAAACCTCGTCAGAATGTAGTTTAGAATTTTAGAATATCTTGGACCAAAGCATACGCAATAGTCAACAATCTACTCCAAGCGACCTCCCTACACACAACTAAGAAAGTATGCACCAAGATTATTTTACAAGAATATCTACAAGCACAAAAAATGAAAAATAATGACCGATGCCCCATTCCTTTCTCTCTAAATCATTGAGACATCATCGAGAGGTCCTCAGAATGGGTCATTAAGGTAAATCATAAGAATAGATCAAAGTCAAATAGTCAGTGTTATCTATATCTCCTGCTAGTTTAATTTAGCTAAGGTGATTTTTGATGCCGATGTCCATTACAGGAAGGATGCATCCTAGGACATGTTGATCAGGTGGTTTGATTAGGATAAGATTTATGATAAGCCATTGATACAAACTCCACTTACACGTTTACCTATGATTTAGACTATAGATTTTGACACTTGGGTTCTCACTTTACAACTTGCGATACTTGCTTTCTATTTGTTTTGCCAAAGGTTAAAGATGGTGATTGATTTATTATGAATGAAATTTTATTGTGGGTGAAAGCAAGATGGGATGGGTTGTTTTGGATTTTTTGGATATTTCAATGTTTTTGGTATTTTGAAAATGTTTTGAGGCTATTTTTGGTCTTTTTGAAAGTTTATGTGAATGTTTTGGTTTTTGGTTATTTGAGGCTGTTTAGGGTTTTTCAAGGATATTTGATGTTGTTTAGGTATTTTGAATGTTTTTTGAGTGTTTTTGCATTTTATGAGTTTTCAAATGTTTTTGGGATTTTCTATTATCTGAATGTTTAGGGGTTTTTCGATATTTTACAAATGTTTAAGGTTTTTTCAAATTTTTGAATGTTTTTGGCTTTTCTGAGTTTTGACCAAGATCCTAACCTAAAAGACCTATCCTAGGGGCCATGGGGGCTGATCAAAGATAAGCCTTGCCTACGTTATACACGCAGAGACCACGTAGTTCAACTGACATGATTTATTGAAGATGAGATATGAATAGTTGTTGGAATGCCAGTTTATTATGACAGACTCCTAAAGGACTGATCCAGGGTGTCTTAGGGGCACATCAATGATGGCCTTGCCTATGTTCAAGCTTAGAGACCCGTAGTTCGACAAGGTACTATTTTTGGATTTTTGATGTTTGACCTTTTTAAGGTTTTTGATGTGTTTCAGATGTTTTAGATTTTGACTTTACAATTTTTGAATGTTTTTGGATTTTAGCTGTATAGGATTTTGGATGTTTTTGTTTTTTCAATGAAATTTTAAGGTAAACGATACCTAGATCATGATGTTGATGTCACATTGTGAGATATAAGACATGGATCAAGAGTTATTCGAAAAAAAGAGTGCAAGTACCTGCCCCAGTGTCTAGCAATGTTTCATAGATCAATGAACAAATAAAGATAGGTAATGTATATTGATAGACCAAAACTGGGGTAAAGAATAAGAAAGGTTTTAGCTTGGTCTAAGTGTCAATCTGAGGATCGTAGGCTTGCGAGAGGTGTTGCGGAAGTATACCTAAGGGAGGAAAGCAATGAATTAAGTGGGGATGAATGTAGCTAGAACACATGTAAATTTCCTAAATGAAAATTTGGTTTAACTTTTATATTCTGCCTTTCTGACATGAACTCGCTAAGAAATGTGATAGGAACTATTATAAAAACATTAGCAATTTGTGACAGTAACAACAACAATCTGTGATAGTAAAAACAACAATTTGTGATAGCAACAACAGCGATTTACAACAGAAAATAAAACACACTTTGCTAAATTAAAAATACTGAAATCAAACTTTAATGAAATATTACATTCCAAACTTGAATCACAAAATCTTTTATCAAACTGAAGTATAATAAAGATGCTAGAATCTAAGTCACACACCTATTAAATTTTGAAAGCTACTGAAAGTAAATCAAACAAAAAATAAATAACACACATAAATATTAACAGTAAAAACAAATAAATGTCACCGTGCTTCACCAAGGAGTGGGCCCTTACTCCATGGTTTGCAGGTGAGAAGAGACAAGAGCCTTTCTACGTTGCATTGATTAGAAGAATCATTTTATTTTATCAGAAATAATAAAATTATCTGCATACAATATCCTCCTTACAACATGCTAATTCACCCCCTTTATAGCTATTACATTGCCTTATAAGACGTGAAACAAACTTACAAGCTATTTACTATTCACGCCCTTCCTCTTATTTCTACGTGTAGATTTGTTGCATTATTTTTGTAATATTATGCATATGATTTTCCACACCACTAATTATATTTTTTTTCCAACCTATTTTGTTGCACTTGCTCCTATTCTCTTGTCATCTTTTATGGCACTCTTTATGGCTTGTGGGTTGGAATAAAACTAGCCATAAAAATATGAGTTTGTTGTGCCATAAAAATAACTATTTGTTTTTCCTCTATTCATCATAATTTTATTAGTTACAACATCAAATAATATATGCTATTTCGTGCCATATGAGTAGCAAAATAAATAATTATTTAAAATAAAATTAATTGCTGAAATTGTTTTCTGATGTGTAGGTGACAGGAAGTTCCTGTCACCTACACGTGACAGGAAGTTTGTATGCTGATGACAGGAAGTCTGTAGGTTGATGCCAGGAAATCTGCATGCTGCAAGATATATTTTCCAAGGATTGAAATCATAATGCTTATTAGTAAATACAATCAATAATTAATTTCCATATTTTATCCAAAACTATATTAAATACCACTTATATATTTAACCATATGCAACATAAAATGGTGAAATAGTATGATATGGAACAAAAATCGAATGTGGAAGTGCATAATGAAGGTAGATGAAATAGGCTACAATGTGGTATAAAATGGGACATAATTGACTCTCATCATTCCCCCCAACATAACTTATTACACATCCTCGTGCAATCATTATTTATGAGAGGGTAGCCTTGGGATTGTGACTGAGGATTTCCTCTTCATCTCTTTACTATTATAGCTCATTCACAATCATGACTTTTTTCTATCACTCTGCTTCATAGCAAACTTCATGGCTTTGCTTTTGTTTTGTTTTGTTTTTTTTCCAATTTTCTTTACATTTTCACTTTTCATTTTCTTTTTCAATATTCATATCTCCTTCAACGTTTTATTTTTTCATTTTTCCTTTTCTCTATTTCCACTTTTTTTCATAGCATTATTTTCTTGGAAGATAAACAATATGAAAAGTGAAATGAGTGAAATGAGCTCACGATTTGAATGATAATTAAAAGGGAAAATAATGGATACTTATGATGGAATAATGAAGGATAATAGGTGAAAAGATGGGTAATAAGGATGGTGGACCTCCCCCCAACTTAAAGGGTTGACCGTCCTTAGGAAATAAGGAGAGGATGGATAAGAATGTTGCGTGATATGATTAATATAATAAGAAATAATAATAAAGTTAAGAGATAAAATAATGAAAAATAAAACTGATTGTTTTACCAACTTGCATGTCCATTAATGCCAAGATCTGGTAGCCAATGTAACTCTGCAACTGTGAATCTTAGCAAGGAAGGAACCAAAAATTGTGACAAGGACTATAGCCACACCACACATGAAATATCTCCATTGAACTGAAGTATTTAGGGTGCATACTAATGGTAGCCTGAATTCACTCTTCATTTTTGCTAACACCTCAACTGAAAATGTAACTCTTGTGACAAGTGATCAAAGTGAAATGGACCACAATAAATAAGAGTACATTTACACAAGTGAGCAACAGGAGGTGCTAGGGGCACTCAAACAACCACTGAAGCAATAGAAGTATACCTACAAACTAATTAGCCCATAGAAAGAACACAAATTATTGCAATATTTTTTTTTTTCATTTTTTTCTTTTTTCTTTTTTCATTTTTGCAATTTTGATAATGACAAGTGACCGACGACAAGCCAGTTTTCAATCACTAACCGCTTAGTGGTGCTGTGAATTTTTTTTTCACCACTAAGAATTTTATTCAACTACAATCCGCTAGAAACTAGTTTTCAAATTGTAGTTGTCTAACAACGCCCGAAGGTTTTCATTGTTAGAATTTTATTGCTCTTTTTTTTTTCTTTTTTGTTTTTTCTTTCATTTTTTCATTTTTTCAATTTTTTTTTTCTTTTTTGATAAACTGCATATAATGACCAAATAAAATGAAACTCTCATATGGATGACAAAATGATACCATCCAAATCCTAGAGTTCCATCTATATCCCTTCAATAAAAGTTACTGTGAATTGCTTGCAATGCTTGAAAGGATGACCAATAATAACCTTAGCAAAATATGGAACATAGAACCACTGCTACAAATAATCTTGATCTCATTGAGCTCATCCTACTATATCTGGAAGGTGATTGAAAAACTTTGGAATACATGCCCACTCACTTGGTTGAAATAATTACTCACAATAGTTTCACCCTTTGAAAGACACATTATCCTATGATGACCAACTTGAAACATATCACATTGACATATCATGAAGCTATGCTATCCTTTCCTTTTAAGCATGAGAGATATCCATAATTGTTCCCAATGCTGTATGGAAAGCTAGATTGCAAATAATACAACTTCCTTACCAAAGACAAGGTTGCATAGGGAAAGACCAATTGTAGTCTCTTACTTGTAAAATGTGTCCACAACTTTGGGTAGGTGGATACTCATCTCAAAGTGTGATGATCTGCAATATGCTCAAGCTCTGTGTTCCTGTCTTCAAGTGGTCTTTGGATATGTGGCTTGTGAAGAATTAGCCAAGAACATAGTATCTTGTTTCTTATACACCAAGTTTCATACTTTACTCCACATGATTTGGCATCAAAGTTGATATCAAAGAGAACTTGTGTCCATGAATGTTGAACACCTCACCCAAAAATCCTCTTGTGATCTCCAATAGTGAAGCATAAAGGAAACTTGAGGTGTTCCATATAGCTATCAAGGCCAACAAAATGTTAGCAAAGCCAAAAAAGTGTGTTATTCAATGCTCATGTAGAGAAGCATCATCAACTGGTATTGGTACAAAAGTGTTGGGTAACCACGACAACCTGTAACCATATTCTCATGACCGCATATCAAGTATAGTAATGCAATATCATCCATTTAATAACTCCACCATTAATAAGTAGTTAAGTCATTTTTGTAAATGAAGGGTAGAGTTATTAATGTGAATAAATAATAAAATGGATGAATATTATTACAATGAATGCTTGTGTAGACATAATATCAATGCTAATGAACACAAGAATGCGTACCTTTATTTGATCCAAGTATTACATAATGGTATTATTAGAAGCACCAAAGAAATAATCAATGAGGGTTTATTAGAAATCAACTAAGAATCGTCCAAATTCAAGGGATTCCCCCCCAAATTAACTTCATACTGCAAAGGCATGAGAGCATTAAGATAATCCAAAGAATGAATAAGGATAGTGACATATTTAAGAATACCTTGAGCTTTGTTTAATGAACAATCAACCAAAGATTTCCAAAATTCAATGGATTCCCCCCCAACTTAATTTCACATTGTAAAATCACGAGGGTATTAGGATAATCCAAAGAATTAATAATACCTTGATCCTTATTTAATGAATGATCATCTATTTGTAGCATGTTTTGTATGGCATTAATGCATTCAAACCCTTCTAGTTCTTCTTAATCATAAAATCAATTATTGGACCTAGATCAATAAGTGTGTGAGGAATACACAGTTTTACCATAGGCCTCCAAAGATCTAGATGTTTGAGTATAAAAATATTTATAAATAGATCTTGTAGGATGTCATTATGTATCTCACACAACTCTTGAATCAGTAAGGCATATAGTTCACCATTGCTTATTCCATGATTAATTTCAACAACATTTTTCCTTGAAAAGTGATGTGTTTGGATTGCCTTGAAAATGAAACATTTTTTATTATTTTTTATGTTGTTTCTTCAAACTTACTTCCTTCCTATCAATTAACTCACAACAACTGGTGTGAATATATAAATGGTTTTAATTTCTAAAATCTACCTACAAATTCTAACAATGCATCTATATGATTTAAATAATGCAAATTAGGACTAATCACTCGGAAAGGTTAGCAGTTGCATGAGCTTTCATCATAATGCATTGGTCCTAACTTAACTCATTGGGTTTTCTGATCTTTAACACCTCTCCCTGGCAATGGCGCTAAAATGATAGGCCAAAACTAGGGTAAATAATAAGAAAGATTTCAGCTTGGTCTAAGTGTCAATCCGGGGATCATAAGCTTGCGAGAGGTGTTGCGGAGGTATACCTAAGGGAGGAAAGCAGTGAATTAAGTGGGGATGAATGTAGCTAGAACACACTTAAATTTCCTAAATGAAAATCTGGTTTAACTTTTATATTCTGCCTTTCTGACAGGAACTCGCCAGGAAATGTGATATGAACTATTATAAAAAAAGTAGCAATATGTGATAGTAACAACAACAATCTGTGATAGTAACAACAATGATTTACAACAGAAAATAAAACACACTTTGCTAAATTAAAAATACTAAAATCAAACTTTAATGAAATATTGTATTCCAAACTTGAATCACAAAATCTTTCATCAAACTGAAGTATAATAAAGATGCTGGAATTTAAATCACACAACTATTAAATTTTGAAAGCTACTGAAATTAAATCAAACAGAAAATAAATAACACACATAAATATTAATAGTAAAAACAAATAAATGTCACCGTGCTTCACCAAGGAGTGGGCCCTTGCTCCATGGTTTGCAGTGAGAAGAGATGGGAGCCTTTCTACATTGCGTTGATCAAAAGAATCATTTTATTTTATTAAAAATAATACAATTATCTGCATACAATATCCCCCTTACAACATGCTAATTCACCCCCCTTTATAGATATTACATTGCCTTATAAGACGTGAAACAAACTTACTAGCTATTTACTATTCACGCCCTTCCTCTTATTTCTACGTGTAGATTTGTTGCATTATTTTTGTGATATTATGCATATGATTTTCCACAACACCAATTATATTTTTTTTCTGACCTATTTTGTTGCACTTGCTCCTATTCTCTTGTCGTCTTTTATGACACTACTTATGGCTTGTGGGTTGGAATAAAACCAACCATAAAAGTAGGAGTTTGTTGTGCCATAAAATAGGATTTTGTTGTGCCATAAAAATGGCTATTTGTTTTGCCTCTGTTCATCATAATTTTATTAGTTACAACATCAAATAATATATGCTATTTTGTGCCATATGAGTAGCACAATAAATAATTATTTAAAATAAAATTAATTGCTGAAATTGTTTTCTGCTGATAGGAGGTTCCTGTGAAGAACGTGACAGGATTTTTGTATGCTGATGACAGGAAGTATGTAGGTTGATGACAAGAAGTATGTATGTTGATGCCAAGAAATCTGCATGCTGCAAGATATATTTTCCAAGGATTAAAATCATAATGCTTATTAGTAAATAAAATCAATAATTAATTTCCATATTTTATGCAAAACTATATTAAATACCACTTATATATATTTAACCATATGCAACATAAAATGGTGAAATAGTATGATATGGAATGGAAATGGAATGTGGAAGTGGATAATGAAGGTAGATGAAATAGGCTACAATGTGGCATAAAATGGAACATAATTGGCTTTCATCATATATGCGAAGAGTTTGACAGAGTTTTATCATGCTAGATATGGGCTTCAGGATTTCATGAGATAAAATGGTAAAGAGCCTGTCAAAAGTTGGCCATGAGTAGAGTTAAAGTATACGTTGAATCTTTTTCAAGATCAAGATAAACTGGAATATTTGGATAAAAGTTGGATTGGATGGATGGAAGGAACATTGGATTTATCATGACAAGGATGAGATGCTTCTATCTCGGAAGGATCATATAGGTGCTCGATTCTACTCATGACGCCTCTTTGCCAGGTTTTCATCATATTACTTTCCCAAAGCACCATCGTAGTGGTTTTCACTAGAGGACAGTTTTTCTTTACTGTTTTCAATCCCTTTTCTTATTTTTTTGGATTTTTGATGATTTTTGGATTTTTGGATTTTTTGGAAGTTTTACCCTCATGTTGAACCACTTAGTGGTATTGATGTAGAGGTCACTGTCATAACGTGCCAGTGATATCCTGCTTGAAGAAGCTTCTTTGCTAAGATACGAGCACTTGGGTGCAACCTTGAAGAACTCTAATTTTTCTTGCAGGTATTGAAATTAACCTTGTCTATGTGCGCATATCACGATAAAGTGCCTTCAGAATCCTTATGATGAAGGGTAGCTTCCAACACACGGGCAATGCGATAATTGGATATCATGAATGGAGTGTACGATGTCATGTATAAAGGAATATGAGATGTATTGGTTGATGGTTTGGAACCTTTGACTCTCCAAACTTGGGAAGATGAGCAATGATGGGTGGGAATAGAGGTTTTCATGGAATTAGGACCAACCACTGGATATACTTTGTTCCTTGCTTGAGAAGCCTACTTTTGTATTTGAGGACTCTTTTGATGGATACACTTCCCTTTTTTATTTTTCCCATAGTTTCTTTGACTAGTGGAGTTTTGGAGGGATGATTTTCTTTATTTTTCTTTGGTATCCATTTGTATTTTCTTTGTCCTTTTTTCTTGACCGCTTCATTTGTTTTGATGATCTTCGCCTTGCTTTGATAGTAATTCTTCCTTTTACATTGGTCCCAATTTGTGTATGAGATGATGGGTGAATTCCAACTCATGATACAACTAGTTGTAGCATTGTCAACATTTTCATCATAAGGATTCTTCGTGCCCCATATGTTGATGTTTTCTGTAGACAAGATTGCCCCCGATGTTGTGAAGGTATTATCAATACCTAGTACTTTTCCCTGATAATTTATTCTTTGATCCATAGCCACTGAATATGACTTTTCATGAACACATGATATTGCTATGGGTTCCTACTGTTCAAGAATATGAACTATTTTCTCTATTCTATGACATCATTCTTTGTTGATACTGGTTCAAAAGATGTTGATGCTGACTCAAAAGATGTCTATGATGCACAATCATTGTAAGAATCAAGAATCTCAATCGTTGCTTGCTCTTGTGTAGGAATACCAAGAGTGGGACTCTTGTTTTGGATGAAGAACGTTTATATGTCCATCAGAAAGAAACATCTTGGGGGTGAAATCGAGGCCATCTTTGGAGTTTAAAATGGTTTGGAAGATGTCCCTTAGCTCTTGGTGAAACTCTAGGGATAGGGGTTCTTGATCCTGACTTGATTCAGAATAACTTTTGTTATCCTTAAGAGCCTCCTCTTGACATGATCCTGGGTGGATGATATATTATCAGAAAAAGAATCTTCGCAATAGTTTGTGGGTACAGGTGTAACAAGGGACATTTTTGGCTCATTTGGAATTTCTTCAACATGCCCAATCATTGAGTCATATGTGGGAGAGATATCACAATCTAATATCCACTTGATGTCATTATGATATAAATATTGCTAAACACTGTTGATGGGTTTGGACTTTGTTTTAAAACAATATATTGATGTGTGTCTGATTCCTCATGTTATGATGAATAAATATGTCCCACCATGGTATCATGTGTATGGTTTACATTTTTTGAGGTTGATGCCTTTCCCGAATCTTTTTCTTTTTTATGACCTGGCATAGGGTTTGTGTAAATTTTTAGATTTTTGATCAACATGAATGTCTCCTTGTTTAATAAGATATTCTATTAGATGTTTGAGTCTAAAATAGTTTTGTGTGTTATGACCTTTGTATCGGTGAAATTCACAAAAATGATAATCTCTATAGCTATGAGGTTTGACTTGTGGATCTTGATAGTTTGAAAAATCTAGGAGTGTGATAAGGTTAGACTGTATCAACTACTTCAACACATCCTCCATAGGTTCCCCTAAGGAAGTGAATTGTCGCTTGGGAGCACCGTTTGTTCTTTGTGGTCCATGTTGAGTGTTTGTAGCATTGATCGTTGGTTGAACGTTTGGTGGTTGCACATATAGTTGTTGTGTGTTCATGGTTTGGGTGTTTTCTTGTCTAGGAGTAGTTAAGACCACCTTTGCACCAAAAACACCATCAGTAGTAACATTCATGTTCTTGGCCAAAGAGTGAGATTTTTCATTAGAACTAGTGGATGTGCGGTTGTCTCTATATACTTGTGTGTTTCCTTGTGAGTTTAGGGGTCTCTCGATGTTGAGGGCCCTAGGGACAAGCTCGTCATAAGTGGTGATACATTACATCTTTAAGTGGAAGGATAGATTTGGATCAACATTTGCTATGATAATGCCCACTTGTTCATCGGGAATTGGCCACTTGCTTTTACTCGCTCTTTGCCTCCACCTTTGTAGGAAATTAGCGCAGGATTCTCCTTTGCTTTGTTTGAGGGTGTATAACTCTTCTAAGCTCACATCCATGTCAAGATTGAAGGAGAAGTGATCTATGAATTTATCAATTATTTCTTGAAATGTTTTGATACCTGGAGGAAATTGTGAGAACCAATCCATGGAAGGACCTATTAAACTTCGTGGGAAGAGGCACAATAAGTAGGAATCATTATAGGCCACCTCCATGCACATGAAATTTAACTCTTTGATATGGTCCACAGGACTTCCTCTCCCTTTGAATTTGTCGAATTTGGGGATTTCAAAACTGTGAGGGAATGGTACCATTGTGATGTTTCAATCAAATGGATATGGGCATAAGTTCTGTGTATGGGGCTTCTTCATCTTTCCCATCCGAAGATCCTACATTTCTTGTGTTAATGCCTTGAGTTGTGATGCCATATCATCTTGTAGGATTTGGTGGAGGAACATATGTTGTGTATTGTGGGATGACGAATTGGTTGTGCATGGGATTCTGATATGATAAGGTGTTGTATGGTGTGTATGGTGGTGTGGGATTTTGTGAAGGTGATTGTGGTGGAGTCATATACGTTCCTAACATGTTTGTATTGATGATGTTCTGTTGAGGGTTTAGTAGGAACCTTGTTGTTGTCGCTGTGTTGCTAAGGCTGCTTGATGGGCTTGATATTGTTGCTGTGCTACTAAGGCTGCTTGATTGGATTGATATTGTTGATGTGTTGCTAAGGCTGCTTGATGGGCTTGATGTTGTTGTTGTGCTGCTAAGGTTGCTTGTTGTTGTTGTTGTTGTTGTTGTGCTTCTAAGGTTGCTTGATGCTTTGGTGTGCTACTAAGGTTGCTTGATGTTGTTGCTATTATTGGACGGCTTGTTGATAGGCGTGTTGTGCTTGCTATAAAGCTAAGGCATGTGCTTGCAATATAGGATTGTTTGATTGTTGGGAGATCTGTGAAGGGTTTTGGGTGCTTATGTTTTGAGTGGGTTGTGGGTTGTTGATGAGAGGTTGGGGGTTCGCTTGGTTTAACATCCCTTGCAAGATAGTGGATTGGGATGGAGGAATGTAAGATTAAGGTGCCATTTGATTTTTCATGACGTGGGGGACCAAGGGAAAAGATGATGTTGGTGCCATTTGATATTGTGATGGTAATGACACATTAAGACCTTGTAACTAATTGAAAGGGTTACCTTGAACGAAGGGTAGGGGGTTCCCTTGTTGTATTTGAGGTGGGATCAAGGTATTACCTTGGTTGATGAGATTCATAACCAAGGTGTTGTTTTGATTTGGGTTGATGATAGATAGATTTGATGTGGATGGTGGATTAACTTGGGTAGCTGGTAACCACTTGTTTTGATGTGTCAATGAGGTTGTTGGAACTAATTTTCAAGGGTTGAATTTGTGTGAGAGTGTTAACTTTCCCTTGTTTTCCTACTTGAGGCACTTGGTCCACATTACCTTGCGTAATATTAGGAATACTTGGGGTATTTTTGGTGATGGATGAAGATAGTAATGCACTCTAAATGTTGAGGTTGTTGTGGCATCATGGAATGTAAGTGGTTTTCCAAATGTTGGTGTCCAACTTGGTTTTGGGGAAGGTTGGCAGTTAATGGAATGGTCGTGTTGTGAATACCCATAGTTGTGTTTGTTCCTAGACATGAAGTGAGACCAAGGATGGTTCCTAGCCTAGTTGTAAGACTAGATGTTAAAGGTTGACTTGGCATAAGGGATGGAGTTGGTTGAATCGTAGATGAAGTCAAGCCTTGTGTCAATGATTGTGCAACAAAAGATGGGGAAATTGGAGCCACATTTTCTAAGGCTTGATGTTCCATGATGTCTTCCCTAGTAAGTCCAAATGGATTGTTCGTGACATCTTCTATCTCATACAACCCTGATGGAGATGAGGGTTGTTGTGAGAGGATAAATTGATTTCTTGGATCAACTTCATGAGTATTGGGATCACTTGAGGTGAATGCGACTTTGGTTTTCTCCATGATTCTCTTGTGTTGTGATCTTGTCTTTACCATAAATTTTGAGTCACCTATGGGAGAGTTGTGTTGGGATTTGTAATGTTTTAACTCTCTAGTTGACTCAAATTTAGGTAAAAGGGACTCTCTAAGTATTTTTGGAGCAATGGTGATAATGGGAGATGAAAAGGTGAATGATATGGGAAGTGATCTTTTGCAAACATTTTGGGACAACACTTTTGACTTAAAGATTTGATTGTTTTGATATTTGGATAAAGGATATTTATGAACTTGAGAATCTTTAGGGTAGACTTGTGACCTTCAAGATAAACTAGTCCAAAGATGGTAGCTAACTCAACCAAATGCATGGAAAATGATTCATTTCACATACAAAGTAGCTAAGTTAGGGTTTGGGTTTGATTGATGTCTAAGTCCAAAAGTGTTGGTATGTTCAAATTTTTTGCAAAGATAGGTGAAGTGAAGGATGAGTTTTGATGAAGGGGTGGATGAAATGTTTGACCCAATGTTGACCTAGAGTGAACCTTTGTTTTCCAAGACCAAGGTAGTGAGAAACATGCTTATACCTCTAAATTGATCAAACCCTAAGGACTCAATGATTTTGGTAAACTAGGACTCAAACGATTTTGACAATAGAATTCAATGAATAGAATTCAATGACTTTGGATAATGGAACTCAATGATTTTGACAATAGAACTCAATGATTTTGGACTCAATGTTTTCATTATTTTCCTTGTATGATAGTGGGCGTAAGGTCAAGTTGTTCAACCAACACGATCGGTTTCCAAATGGTCATGTGGGGTTCAATTTGTCAAATTGTCTTGCTTAATGAGTTTCTTTTACCACAAACACTTGTCTTGATTAAGTTTTCAAACTAAATGTCTATGTCACAAATATCATAAATTTCACAATGTCCATTTTGTGAAAATCATGAGGTTGAAGCCATAGTTGCTTATGTCAAATTTGGAAAATATGGATTGAGATATAAGTCAAGATATTTAGAAATCTCTAAGGATATAAATCCTTAGGACAAGCATTAATATCAATGCTATTTCAAAAGGTATCCATATTTAGACCATAGGGTTTGAAATTTTGAGGAAGATTGTGAATCTTTGTTTGCAACATTTTGGAACCAAGCAAATTATTAAACTAACTCTCAAGCATTTACCATCCTAAGCTCAAAAGATACTACTGACTGAATCCCTACTCAGATTTCTCCAAACACTAAGACAATGTGAGCGGTTAGAGATTTGGCGACATTGGCTCCCCTCCACGACACACACTTCTCGGGACCACCAAATCTCAAATATGAAGATCCAAAGATCCTAAAGATTTTCCTGTTTTGACAATTGAATAGTAAAATGTGGGGTGGCTTCGGAACAACTGTTCCTGCACCAACACGCATAACGGTTTTTGGCTTCTAAATAGTTGGTTCTTAATAAGGGCTTTCGTTCAAGGTGGCCATACACGTGGCAAGATTAGCTCAAGATTATGGAGAATCAAGAGGCCTCCCAGTCTCTTCCTAAAAATATATTTTAACGTATCGCACAGATAATAAGGGCAACACTTGTTGGTATGACACATCCGCACCTGTTGTTTATGAATTTCATCATAAACACATTATTTATATAGTGACTTGAAAGAGCTTGGATTTAGCTTATTTCCGCTTGGGTTGTTCCCTTCTTTCGAAGTGGGGAGGCTGGCTCTCCAAAGATAGACAATAGCAAGGAAGTACATTTGTAGTTCAATCATCCCAGTTTGCATGAAACAAGGAGAGAACACACACCACGACTTTTCCCTACACTAGCATGGGGTTCATTTTTAATCCAAATTGAAAGATGTAGCTGATTATACAAAGTGTTAAGGAATGTTTCTATTTCTCAAGATCACTGAGTGGCACAAGAGAATTGCATACACACTCAATAACAAAGATGTAAATCAAAACATAGAAAACACTCATTAATTTTAACCCCTAAAGCTAAGATGAATTCATTTTATGCACCAAATGAAATGTTAAGTTGCCTTGTTCAATTTTAAGCCCAAAATAAAATGATGAAATGAGGGCTCAATTTTAGTCCCATTTGAGCATTCTTTTTAAACCCAAATGAAAATTAGTGTGGTCCTAAAGCATAAAATGAAAAACATAATAGATGAATTTATAATTGCCCCAAAGATCAAACATTTACAATTATAATATTAAAATGAAAATGCTTCTTCACTTCAACTTTTATATTAACTTACAGAAAACCGATTAGCTAAAAGTGTATTATCTACAAACACAAAGGAAAAAATCTAAAGAGAAAAATTGTCAGGATTGATTAGTTCATGTGCCCACTCCTTCTAGCCAAAATGTGAATGAAATGCCATGGTATAGGATAACTACACCGTCCATGCAGAGATTAGGGCATATTTAACCCACTAAGCATCAATCCCAATAAGATCATTCACTGTAAACAAAGACAAAGAAGCCATTAAAACTAACATTCTAAATCATGAAAGCTTGAGAAACCTCTAATCTAAGACATTGAAACTTATCCTATTGGGAGAGTGGTGTCACATTGATGTGGAATGGTGACCCTTTCCCAATCCCTTGGATAATGAGCTTGTTTTAATCGATTCAATTGAAGAGAATCGATGAAACCAATGAGAGATATATGATAAAACATGATTTAAATGCTAAATTAACATGATGCAAGCTATTTTAACATGATTTATGCTAAGATGATTGATATTGGTGTATGCAAATCTACTCTAAATGTATGCAAGCTTCAAAAGATTAAAATCCTAATTAACAAATAAGATAAATGTATGCATCTATGTTATCATGGAAGCCATTAATGGAAGCTAAGCTAATATACAAGTAAATGAAAAAGCTAAATGATGTTAGGAGGAGAATTTGTGAGTGCAGAAGTGCAAATGGAGATTTTTAGCATTATAGGATTTGTTGTTAAAAGATGGATCCATTTGTCTCCAAATAATTGCTACATTTATAGGAAATCAAATGAGAAATGAAGGGTTAAGATAAAAAAAGCTAATCAATGGTCAAGTATGGAAGAAGTTGGAGGTATGGATCATGGATTTTCATCAAGGGATGAGAATGAAAGTTGATATTTAATCAAGGGTTCTCATTCCTTCAAACAAACACACTTTTAACCTATACAAGAGGTCACAAGTTAACTTGCACAAGAAGTTTTGAGTTAACTTACACATGAAGTTTTGAGTTAATTTGCACATGAAGTTTTGTAAGAATATTCCCTTTTTCAGATGAGTGAGGAGAAAGAATATTCTTTGGAATATTCTCATGGGTGAGGAAATATATATTTTGCAAAATTAAAACAAAGTTTAGTACATGCAAGGGGAAGAGTGTCCATGGGAATATCCCCTTTTGGAGGAATGTCTGGAGAATATTCCCTTACAGAGTGGAAGAGTAGTAATTTGATAATTAAACAAGTTTCGAGGAAGGTGAAAGTGGGGGAATTATATGATATTCATTAAATAATTGATTTACTTGAGTCCGAATGAAAAAATCAATGGATGAGATTGATTTGATCTATCAATGGTCTGAAATAGAAGGAGGATGAAACATGGATCAAAGGATTCTCATCAATGGATGAGAATCAAAGATCACATGGATCAAAAAAAATCAAAAAAACACACTTTGCAACAAGTTTAAAATTTTTTTTCAAAGTTTGTTTGGAGTAATCATTACCTTTTTTTTTATTTTTGGAATATTCCCTATGCAAGTGGATGAGAGGAAATTAGCAATTTAGTTAATTAAAACTAAATTTGAATGTGCAAGATGAGGAATGTGAGGATATTCATTAAATTATTGATTTATTTAATGAAAAGGAGATGCAAATATGATATTTAATTAAATAGTTTAGGTTATTTAATTAAATAAGAGGACTTAGTGTTAAAATTAAATAATTTGCATTATTTAATTAAACCAGATGAAATTTCAGTGTGAGAGGGGGTGAATTAACCCAATTAGGTCAATTAGATTAATAGGTGAAAATGATGCATTTAATTAAATAATTAGGCTTATTTAATTAAACAAGTGAAAAGAAGATGGATTTGAGGACAAAATGATGTTAGTTAGCCAATGTGATCCATTGAGACATTTTTTAGGTGTCTACAACATCTAGGGGAAAAATATCATTAAATTATATCCCCTCAACCTAGAAATATCCTTTCATAATCATCCTTAACTAATACCTTTTAATATGACATGTTGGTATTTTTCAATGAACCAATCATATCTCGCCAGATACCTATGAGTTTTCTAAACTTAATTCTCGAATACATGCAAGATAAGTGGCCAACAAATGAGATGTAGCACCAATTGCTTTATCTCCTGCACTTCGAGCTCTACAAAACTTGAGAGGGTGGTCCCACAATGTAAATTATATGACTCTTCTAAAAAATTGACATATATATTTGCATAGATAAGCAAATATATTCTCATGCAAGGTTAGGAAGATGAAATCCTTCAAGAAATTGGCATTTCCTTGAAAGACTTACAAATCTATAACCGAGAATACAAACAACACCAACCACAACAAATAAAATATTGATTGAAAATTTATTTAAATTGATGTTCTCAAGTTGGGTAACCAAAATCCTAGGACGTGCTTATAATGACTGAGATCGGTGCCATTATCTATGGGCTTGGAGTCAACATAAATTGAAATGCAAGGTATATTTAATCCCGAACACAAATGATCTTAGTGCAATTACTTTGAAATTCACCCATCAATGATCAAAGTCTAAGAATACTTATCAAATCCAATTATTCTGCACATGAATTTACAATCGGATCTAAGCATTTTAACTGATTCTTTGAACTAGAGCTAAAATAAAAGCATATATCAAAGTATTAATGAAATGATCTTTGATCAACATTTTCATTAATAACTCAAGTACAAATTAAAATTGGAGAGACTACAAACTCTGAAAACTAGCATTATCATTTAGATATGTTCAAAAACCATACATTTGACAAAACTTACTATCTAGACTCAAAACATTAGACAAAGAATCCTAACATATTTGCTCTGTATTCTTCAATTACACTATTTGACTCCAAAATTCAACAAAAAAGACTTGCATAAATGGCCCTGAATTCCCTTTTATAGAATAAGGGAGCAAAAACAAGCCTCAGGCCAAATGTACACATGTCACATTCTAATTAGACCGCTACAAGACATATTCCCTAATTCAGTTATATTTACATCTCCAATTGGAGGGAATATATATGAGGCAAAGATTATTTGCATTTGCTGTGAGAAACAACCTTGCCTTCCAAAAGGAACATGTTGAAAAGAATAATCTTCTATAAGTTGTAGCACGTCTAGGTCATCGGACAAAATGACAAAATTTGCAAAGGTAGGAAAAGCAAACAAAACCCCAGTCAACGTCCACATCATCAATAATTAATATTTTCCTGTGGGATCTTTAGTTTGGAGACACATACTTTATACATTTCAACTTCAAAGGCTAGACTTGTACAATACTTGATCGAGTATATGTGTTCCATTTTGAATTTGCTAATCCAATCTAGCCATAAATATCCTCTTCCATTGCTCACACTCCTCTTTAGATGGCCAATCAAAATGAATAATTTCATCCATCTTCTTTCTGTAAGGAGCATATTTTGTTATCATTGAATTAGCTTCCTTGTCAAATTCTTCGAGAAAGCTAATAATGAAAGATAAATTTTCCAAAGTATCTTTTAGTATATCAATATTAACATCTTCACAAATGAACTTTGTTTGAGTAACAATTGTGGTATCCACCTAGTCCTTCCACATCTGCAAAGGCTTCACTTCATCACGGGCTTGCAGAATGTCAAGCAATAGTGTCAATTCTGCCTGATCATACTTGATCTTTAACTCTTTTATTTTCTTCTCTAATGGAGAAACATACCCATGGAATGGTTGTTCCCTAACTTCATAAACAAACCTGTAGGTTGGGATTACCTTTGGAGGGCTGTCCCCTCATTGCTTAGCACTAGCTGTCATTAGTTTCAAATCACTAACTCTAGCAATCCATCTATCTAAGAGTGGGGTTCCTAATTATCCATCTCTCTTAGACATCTTCATTTCTTTCAACATCAAAGAGTAGTTAGCATGAACACTATTCAATCTACCTTGAATTTTCTTATTGAGGTGGCTTAAAACAGTGTGAACAATCCTTGAAGTATTCTTATGTATCATGACCTGTGTTTCCTCCAGTGAAAACTTTGGTGGCGAATCTTCACCAATTGGCTAATAATTGAAATCGGGACTTCTAGAAATGGCTAATAGTACAAGCTAAAAAGGATGTTGAATCGCCAAGTTTTTACAAATTTTTTTTTTGTCTCAATTAATTCGCCCTATAAACAATGCGTCATTGGAACCGATTCGCCAGTAGTTTATACTATAATTACAAATATTAATTAAATTCTCCAGTAATATTATATTACTACCATTAATTTTGGGGCAATATCGCCACAATAATAAATTAGCATTTAATTTTATGGATACTTTAGCCTTGAATAAGGCTTTTATTTATTATCATCGAATCATCAATTATCTTTTTAATCAGATGGCTATAGGTTGATTCTGTGCCCTAATACGCACGTTCCTTTTAAAAGGCTTATTGAGGCATGAAATTTGTTGTTTTGGTCCACACGAATTAAACCTAATTATGTGGCCCAAAATAAAAAAATGTTCTAACTAAAATATAATGTATTAGGTTACATATCAACTGCAACCGGCTCGATTAAAGCTAATCAATGAATGTCAGACCCTATCACCCAAAATTGACCTAAGCTTATGTGGGGTTCTAGAAGTTTAAACTGGGCAGTGTGTTGGTTGGGGATGCTAACTTCTCTAACCTTGGAACCTTGTTCTTGGTGTTCAAAAGTTTCTTAACTTCCGACTAGCTGATCTTCTTTGTTGTCGCGTGGCGTCTTGGAGTTTCCTAACCTCCTTGGAGGTTGTGAATTTTGTGGTTTCTCTGGGCAACAAGCTAATGGATGGTGGGACTGGTCTGCGTGGATGGTGATGACCGCTTACTACAGTGACTTGGATGTGACGGATGTGGGGACCACTTGGAGGTTGGGAGTTAAATATTTAAGTCTTTTTTGAGAGACTTGTTGCGAATATTGTAGATTCCCATCTTGATTCTCCAGAATTGCACAAGTGGTGTATGCATGTCTTGGTGGAGACCACAAGGAACACCGATAGTTTGGTGTGATAGTCAAAGGCGATGGACGAGTGATGTGTCAACACATGGCACAATTTCATTTGTTGATTTTACATTGCTATTGTAAATCAACAATCATTAGCAAATTTTAAAAGGAGAGATTTGCCATTGTAATTAATCTTTTTAGTGATTATTCACTAGGATTCGCCATTGTGATTATTATTTTTACCAATTATTCATTAAGATTCGCCAAGATTTTACAATTTTTTTTAATAATGTGCATAGATTCACCAAGAAAATTAATATTTTTTTCAAATAAAAGGAAAGATTCACTAGGATTTTACACCTTTTCGAGGGGGTTTCTTAAAGTTATCCTTGGTTTCCTAAAGAATTTTCTTATATTCCTCAACTTGCTAAAATAATTGTTCTTTTGTGGGTTCATCGAGATGGAGTTCCTCTGATGTACTCGAATTCTCTATTGCAATGGGTTCCTGGCTCATGTTGTAAGGCACAATTGACAGGGATTGTTCAGGTGGATGAGCTTGGGGATGAGTCACAGGAGAAGTGGGAGAAGTATGGCTTGAAATAGTAGGCCCTTGAGACTTCAACATCTCCACTTGTTGTTTCCAAAACTCTTGCTTTGTTTCAAGCTCATCTACTCTCTATTGACTCTTATTGTGCTAATCTAGAATATCATGATATTTGCTTCTAAATGTGTCCTTGTCACTAGTGAGATGCTCAACTGTTGCTTTAGTGAATCTAGCAACATTTATGGTCATATCAACAACTTCTAATGTTGGAGTATCTGTAACTCTTTTCACAATCAGACTGCCACTAAAGTTTGATACCTCTACAACTTTGGGTTTCCTTGAACTAAGAGACATTGACCATATTACCAGAGCATCCCATTCATGGTTGAATGCAGATCCCTGAAGTGCCAACCTGGCTTCTTCTTCATTTTCAAATATTTGCTTATTAGCCCTCCTTATTGTATCCACTACCACTGCATCAGCATATCCCATTCAAGCAATAACAAAACACCACATTTTCGCACTAGTTCCCTTCCTTCCTCAGGTGTAATATTTTTAAACTGTTTTCTCATTTCTTGCATCACATTGGCTTGAACAACATTTTCAAGCAATTCAAGATGTATACTTCTTTTAAAAACAACCCTCTCTGCATACTATCCAACCTTTGTTGTCCATATAAAATCTTTAAAACCTGGGGATTCAATAAATGAATCATCCTCCATGAACTCTTTGCAGACTTCTTTCTTCATGTCATCAATATTGCCCACACCACTTTGTTCGGCTTTTCCCAATCTCAGGATACTTGTCCTTGAGCTCGATGCAACTTCCCTTGTCTAGGAGAAGGCATCCCTTGCTGCATATCTTCAGGGGTGATCACAATATCATCTCCATCTTCAGGGTAATCAACGGCCATGCTTGTCTCAATCCTTTGTTTCTTGACTGGTGGCTGCTCTGAGGGAGGAGAACCTCTTGGAGGGGAATCAATGTCAATTATAATAGGAGAGGATCACTTAGAAGGCAATGAAGTTGATCTAGTTAGAGAGGCTGGCTTTGAATCCTTTGATACAATAGGGGTTGGTTATGCCTGCTCACTCTTGATTATCTCCTTCTTCCTAGTATACACTCAGATCTCTTTTGGTGGCTGATAGGAAGGCCTTTCCTCCAATTGTACATATGGTCCTTCTTCTGTTTCCAAAGCTTTTCCTTTATCTTTGACTATCTTATGTCTTCTCAACACACCCACCACACTTTCAAAGTTTTCCAATGCATACTTTACCTTGTTCCATTCCCCTTTAGTGTTGGGTAGAGGCTCAAAAGTTGGATTTGACTTTTGAATATTAGTCACCATCTTGTCAAAAGCAAGATACATTGCTTTTCTTTCCTCTTGCACCTAGAAATCAAAAATGTTTTTGATAACATCCTCGGGGAAGTAGAAATTATGAACAAATACACCCAATGACCTCTTTGCTTTTACTTCATGGATGAATCCTTCTGGGTCATGGTTTCTAGAGTGAGCTGACCTTAATTTGTAAGGCTTGAGGACTTCCATCAAAGGATTCCATTTTCCTTTTAACAACAAAAAATATGAAAATGCAGTATACTTAGGGAAGAATGAACCCTTCTTCTTACTGTGAATGTTAAATTCCTTGAGCTCCCTCTGGGTGGTTTTTAATTTTGCTAAGTACAGGCCCACGCCTCATATTTTTGAACGTCATCCACTGATGCCACATGTCTGCCAGGCACTCCCCACAAAAGGTCCTCCCTTTGCTCCCCTACCAGCTCCCACCATGCATCCATGTGTCAGAACTGCTTCCCTTCACTTTTCAATCGGGCCCCATCCGCGTGCCACGTAGCTTTCATCCGCGTATACTTTTTGGTGGACCTCATAGTTGGCATCAACAGTAAAGAATGCCTCCATGTGTCTTCACTGCACTATCTTTCAATGCAAGGATGAGGAATCAACAAGCGGGCCCCAACCTGTTGCCACATGTATTTTCCATGGGGACTTCACCAAGGGGAAGGAGAGAGTGAACTGCATGCCTCGCCAAGCTTCTACGTGTCTTAATCGACTGCATGATTGGATGACACATGTCCACAAAGGAGTTTGCTGGGACCACTGCCATCATTCACAGGAGATGCATTTAGCTGGGAAGTGACCATGTTCTATGGCTTGAATCTTTTCTATTACAATGACTAAAGGAAATCATTGCTGTAGGCATCATTGCTCGAGATACGAGATCTTTTTTGTTATTGGCTTGCCAGACGGTAGGATTTTAGCTATATATACTGCTTCTTCCTTCCAAAAATGAGTTTGAAAGATACAAAAAAATTAGGGGAAAGACACCAAGCATTTTGTATTGCTTTTAGCTTATTGTATAAGACTTTCAGACTGTGCCATTGTTCAACCTTTCTATTTTCTTAGGCTATTTGATGAAACATTATACTATGCTACTATTGTTTTGAATTTTTTTATTTCTAGTACTTCTATGATTTGAATATAAGCTTGCTGATTTAAACCATGTCTTTTGACTCTTCTTTTCAGTAAATGTGTATGAGAATCATTTTATGTCAATGAATAATATATTCAGGTTTTCATCTTTGATTACTGTTATTCTGGGACATAGTAGATTATTGAACGGGCCCTTAAATTGCATCCAAAAGATAGATTTATCGTGCCTTATATCTAAGTCTTGGTGAATCACCTTAGTAAGATTTTATCTTTTATATTTGCTTCCTTTTCCCATTCCAAAACCCTATTTACAGAAGAAGCCGACTTCTTAAAAAACCCGGAGGTCACTCAGTTTACCGTAATTGGTCCCCCATTAACTGAGTTTCCCATAAAGGCTGTTACCTTGCCAATTTTTGGCATCAATAGTTTCTTTTTTTTGGTACACCCGGTGGGATTGCTTAAATGAATTTAAATCTAAAGAGGGTGTATGAGCCATCGACCTGTTACTAGATCCTGAACAACGAATAACCTAGTTTGTTAGTGTTACACATTTTGTTACTTGCTCAAGTTGATTTAGCTAAAGAGTTTGCAAACTAAAAGTGAAGTACATTTCTTATCTATCTTCCCTATATTGCATTCAATTGTATAAATAGAAAAATCAAAGAGATTACTAGATTTTAGTAACAAATTATTGCATTTATATGAGTGCATACAATATGGAAAATATTTGCACAAATATTTTTGAAAAGTAATCTTTATTGATACAAAAGTACATATTTGTCTCACACAAGCCATGAGACTTAACTTGTTCAATGAAAATGAAGAGAAATTTATAAATTGATGGATAAAGAAAAGAATGCACATATAGGGGAAGAGGGCAGTCATTTCCTAATGACTGGTCAGTGTTTGTTGTCTTTCTCTATCTCTTGCTCTGAGCTGTCTTACGTCCTCCATAGCTCCCTGCTCCCAACCCCTGCATCTGAAAATTGCAATGATGTTATAGAAATGCTCTAAGCAATAATAGTCTCTAACACTACATGTACATGCCCATGAATGTATAAACTGACCCTCAAGTACATTAAACAAACATGTAAACTATAAGTGTCCAAGAAAGCAACAAGACCATCAAGCACATCAGATATATGCATATATTTTTCTAACTTGTTTGCTTCATGTGCAGATATAGGAAGAATAATGTTGCTGTTTTAATTCATCTGATTCTAGCACGTGGGATAAATGTGGTTTCCACAAGGGTTGATCCCAACGTGTTGCTTTGTTATGTTTTTAAGAGACATTGAAAAGGTTCATCTCTTTATGGTTTATGTAAATAATCACACATCATTTATGATAGTGAGTTATCGATCACTGTCATAAGTGACATATGATTATCCATCACAAATCATAAAGCATGAAATCAAGTATCTAGAGCTATCAAAATATATCAAGAATATCAAGAGATAAGTGGAATAGTCATTTGTTTCTACATGTGACAGGGAATACAAAGATGTTGATCAGTAAGTGATCATAACCCAGATAGTGAATATCAGACATCTGATTATGAACATGTAGCAGCAAAATGAAATGCATTCTTGTTCTAAACAGGAAGGGTATGTGTCATTCATGACAAGTCAAGTGTCATATAGAAAATGTATGCATTATTGGAAACATGTCAATAATCAAGGTGAAGAAATGCACTCTTTTAGGTGAGATTATTTTCAATGAAAATATTGAAAATCTTATATAAGCAATTGATAAGGGGGTAAATTCAAAGAAAGTTAAAACAAGGCAGCATCTAGGTGAAGAGGCACATATGGCACATCCAATAGGCTTCTTTGTTTTGAACAGAGAAGTAATCTTGTATTCTTTTATAAATATCAAACTAGTGAACAATGCTAAATATCATGAGAAGTGCTGAATAAGGATGAATAAAGAGTAGTTTGAGAAGCTGCTAAGTGTTAACAATAAACTGCTTGGAGATAGTGACTTTGGAATTGATAGTTCATCCTCACAAATTCACATAAAACATAAAGTCATAAATAATTGAGAATTGCTATCAAAGGAAATAGAGTCAATGATTAAGGAAATTCATGAGACAATCATTAACTTATGATCATCGAAAGAATGGCCTTACATTCTTTCATCATTCCATGAGTGAAAGTGACATTTATACTAAGGGGAAACAATGGGGTTAGGTTCAGCAACAAGTCAACATCGTGAGTGGATGGTGAAATGGAGGACATGTGGATATCACAGAAAAAATCATATGAAGCAGTCATAGTGGTAAGTGTCAGTCATAAATGTTAATCTGAATCATTGTCAAAAAAATTTACAATAAAGGAAAGCTTTGAAGTAAAAGGACAATATCACAATATATCTTGTGAAAGATAAATAAAGAACGGTCAATGGGTGAAGTATATGATGACAATCATCATACCATAGATCGAGAAATAGTGACTGCATTGAACACAGGTTGTGCAAAAGTAGGAAGACCTGATTGAGCTTGAAGCTCGTTTGGTCATCCTTGAATAAGAAAAGAGAGGGGCAACATTTTCTGTGAACAACTGACTGAGATGAATTTTGTTTCATCTATTCACCCTTCATGGAATCTCATTCATGTTATAATCTTGCACGAATCTTTTCATAGTAAGGGTATTATAACACTACAGGGATCGACCATTCAAGGATAAGGTGTTTTCTGTATTTGCAGTAGGAAAAATGAAATAAAATGATAAAGGTCATTTACCCAGATCAACTGAGATATTACTCTCTAAAATCTTCTGATAGAAATACATTCTCAATGTCCATTAAAAAGCATACATGGCGGTAGAATTGAAATTGAGACATGGGAAAAAGAATGTAAGGATTTATGTCATTTTTGCATGGCAAAGAGGCTTGAAATGAGTCTTTATTCACAAAGGGTTGCACATAAAATACACAACAAGCATTTTCCTATAGAAAATGGAAAGAGGACGCAAAATATTGCTTATAGAAAGCTAACCTGAGCTTGTACCTGTTGTTTTGAGCAAAGAATTTCCAAAAATGCATCTGTAATCTTCAAAATTCACCATAGTTGAGCTCCAGAGTAACCTTGTGGCGGTTGGGAACAAAATCAAAATTGCAAATGGATGAATGTTCTTTCATTTTTTTCCCTTTTTTTTAGGGTTTCAAACCATAATCATATGCCGATGAAGTTTAGACATTTTTGTCTTTCTTTTAAATTATATACATCATGTAACTAATGCATGCCCGCAGGCTAAGACTTTTAAGTCTTATGCCTTGTAATATGTCCCCTTTATATGCTTTATGTCTTGTTTTTGATTTCTCCTTATGGGCCAAGCTCTTGAATTTATTTTGCATTAATTTAATGTAAAGCATTTGAATTTAATGGTGTTATTATAAACCATTAAGTCACTTTGTTATTCAAAATGCAAAAAATAAAATTCATACCTTACGTGTGTCATGAGATTTGAAGGAGTCATCTTGGAGAGCATGGATAGTGGGGAGGTTGAGGTGGTTAGTAAACATTTGGAACAAATATAGGCATATTGATTCAGTTTTGAAACACAAGGAGGGTATCTAGGCATTATTTTCTTGTGCCTTTATGTTTGACTTGATCAAACATGACTTTTTCAACCCATTGGAGCTCTTTTGAAGAAAAATCAGTTGCTACTTTTTAGGATTTTTGGGGGCATCCGACCCCAACTGTTTCTAGAGCCTATTTTGGTGGAGCTACTTGGAGATGATGGTTATATTCTCATTTGTAACTCATTATTGAGTTAGTTCTCACTTATGTCTTTTTTCAGTCTTGTGACTCATTTGAAAGTCTTGGAAAAAAAATGCAGAGTTTGTAACTCGTTCATAGTCCTGTACAACATTTGACACCTTGAAAATCAATGGAGATAAGCATTTTTCCTTCTCATCTTCTATTTTATTGTGTGAATTTTTGATGATTGATGCCATTACATGTGAAGTTAATATTTCCTTGTTATAGTGTCTCATTAGCATTCACCTTTATGTAGTGTTTGTGAGTTGTATTGTGTTGCATAATTCAAGCTGTGAAAATATTTTTTCCTTCTTGAATTGAATGTGTTGGTCTTCTCATGAAATATTCATGCAAAACATATAACTATTTTGAGTTGTGCATATTTAGCTTGTTGATTGATTGGAACTGTGTGTGTAAGCTCGGATGCTTATGTCGTGGGGGCGGCTTCTACAGGTTCTTCAACTGATGAAACGACTGCCCCCTACTTTATCTATAGGCGACTGAAGCATCTGGGTCATCCGGAGCTTAATCTCCCACCCGGCATTTCGCTCATTGGAATCTTAATCGGCTCGAAAGTCAGAATCTAGATCTTGATCACGAAGGTCGTATGTACCAAAGCCGGATGGTAAAGGGCCAAAGCCGGTTCTTCGAAACCAGAGCCGGACGGTGAACGGGAGGAACTACTAAGCCCACTAAGCCTGGTAGGAATAAAATTGCTGAGCCCGGTGCTGATGAAAGGAAGGAAGTTCCAAACCCGAGAAAGCAGGTAAGTCTACTTCTGCTCCATCAACTTCTGGAGAAGGACATAGAATAGTAGGGCCCCTTAGAATAGTAGGGGCCGGGTGCTCCCTCCCGACTAATGGAATGGAATGGAATAGTTGGTTAAGAGTCAAGTTGGTGAATTGGGTTGGTGGGACTTGGAATAGTCAGCCCAATCTCCTTTGATGGCCCCAATCGAGGGGATAGAGAGAGAAGAGGAAGTGGGTTTAGTTCGATACCGGTAATGTGGTTGCTCCCAACTATAGATAGAAAGCGGCCGGGGTGGGCCCCTACTATTCTATGGTGGAGGAGATGGGTTTGCGAGTAGAGAGAGTAGAGAATCTATACGTAACACTCTTGGTTGCGGGGTGGTGGGGCCTATACGATGTTACGTATAGAATCGAGCCCTATAATTCTTAGTTCAACTAAAGTTTATTTCTCCCTACTATTCTAAGGGCCCTACTATTCTCAAGGGGCCGATATTACTAACTACCCGCCCCTACGGGCGATGAGACGATATTGAAAACAACCAAACCCACCGTTCATAGGATACAGTTGGTAGGCCTATAGAATGGTAGGGGTACCAATGCATGTTACGTTTAGAACCATTATTGAAAGACACCGCTTTAACCTGGGGCTCCTTCTCCACCCACATTTGAATTCCTTTTCTCATTATTGCTCATTCGACGACCCGATGAACTCTGTCGACCCGGTTTGGGGAGATGAAAGACACTCGATTGATGAATCGAGGAGATGAAAGGCACTCGACTGGAAGGAAGAGGAGATGAAAGACACTCGACTGAAAGGAAGGGGGATCGGAACCAGGGAAACGAATACATTATTTCTTGTTCATTGATTGTCGATGCACCCTACCTGTCACCCGTGTCAGCAGCAACTCAACCGACTGCTGATCGAATTCCCTCTTTTCGACCCGTTGTTCGACCTTCAACGCCGATGAACCCCTACCCGAGCATTGTCACCCTCCCCACCATTTGTTGCACTCGCCTAAAATTCTATGGGCCAGGGTTGGGTGGGACCCCATAGAATTTTGGGCGGGGAGAGGAAAAGACAAGAAGGTAGTGGTCCAGCCTCTCAAGCCTTCCCCCTCGGCCCTACGGCCCCAGGCGGTTCCTCACACACTTTCAAGCGGAAGCCTCGATACCTTATGTTAGCAAGCTGATTAATTAACCCCGGGCGGCGAAAAGCTGCACCTTCCTAGGTATGGAGGTAGGGGGTTTACGGAGGGTTTCCTATGGAAGGCCAACGCAGCTAGTGATCCTCACCAACGCCTATTTCAGTCGATACAGAAATCGATCTCCATGAGTCTCCCGAGCGAGGAGCTACCCGCAAACCAGTTCGGAAAGAGTAACCCGATCCATCAGGATTCTACCATGAGCAGATTGCATTGTCCGGCCGAGTAGGGCCTTTCCGTCGTAGTTGTTAGTGGTTGATCTCGATCGCCCTGGCAGGGCCAATCCCGACTATTTATCTGAATATCTATCTATATCAATATGATTGCTCAGTTCCCTTGGGGCCTCTGAATAATGAACGCAAATAGAAGGAAGAGAAGGCCCTTATCTCATCCCCCCGGGGGAGGCGGGGATTTATTCATCAATAGATGGATGAGAAGGACAAGGCAAGGACAAGCGGGGATATCCCGACCCTGCTATCACTATGCCTTTGCAAAGCCACTTGGTTTCACTGTATTCGCGGGAGGCCCCGGTGTTTCTATAGGTAGTAGAGTGATCCGAAAGCTTGTTTGTTTCTATCGCCCGGAGCTCTCAATCAGTGGTCCATCAGTGCATCTCCCCGTAACCCATCAAAAGGTATTCCTTTCCTAATCGATCAATGGATCCATCTACCAACCATATCTCCTATTCTCAAATGTCCAGTTATAGTTCTAGTTTGTTTAATGTTTCAATTATATAGAGGGGGGGGCCCCTGGGCAATTTAGTTTACTTGCAAGGCAACTAATCGATTCTTATGTCAACCCGCCCAATCCCCCAAAAACCTCCCCCTAGTCACCACTGAATCCATGCTCCCCCTTTCTCGTTTATTATCCCCACCTTTCCCTCCAATAGTTGATCCATATCCCTTCTCATTCAGATTGAACCAATGCCATTGTTCGCATTAAATGTATTATTCCAACCCGAATCAAGGCTATAGAAAGTTCTCGGGGCAACTAGAACTAGGAAGGATCGGATCAATCCACTTTAGTACAGTGGTTTCAGTACAACTATAGCTATAACTAAAGTCAAACGGTTGGTTTGAACGCCAACATGAATGGATGGAATAACCCAATGGTCGACCTACCAGATTGATTGCCTATAGATAGTAGTTTCATTTTTATACCTTTCACCCGCTTTTCCCAGAAGAAGTAGTTTAGGTGATACCAAGAGGAAGCCGACCTTCTCCGGAGGTTGACCTCTACTTATCAAAGGCCCACACTTTGAGAGATCTTCCCATGTTACACTGAAATGTTGAATTTCATATTTAACAGGGTGCAATTTTAGTAGTTACCGCTTTGGCATGTACACCCGGATGGGGACAAAGGGACTAATTTTTTAGTCTCTCTTATTCTACACATTTCACGCTATTTGGTAAAAGCCAACAAATGCAGCTTTCCTGGAGGCAATTTTCAACACTGGTGACTCAAAGAATATTCACTGGATTTCTGCCAATTTTTTGGATTTTTAAATTACAGATTACAAAGCAATGCACTCGTTAAGGTTAGCAGCTAAACCAAAACGTGCTGAAGTAACTCTAACCAGAATGTACACCAGGATCTCGATGTGGGCAAGGTGTGAGCATTGGTCAGAGGATCTAAATCAAATTGCTTATGCAGGAACTCTAACCAAGAATGGCGCCGATGATGGCGAGCATATGGTCAGAGGATCTTCTACACTAAGTGCTGAAAGGGAACTCGACACCAAGTATGTGCTACCCAATCCAGTATGGAGTGAGGGGCGACCATATGGCGGAGTGTTACAAAATACAATGCTTGAAAGAAATAACTGTAATGCTAAAAGTACTCAACACCCAGAATGTGCTTTCTAACCCGGAGTGGGAAAGGAGCTACCATAGGGCGGAGATGTAAGATATTACAAGGCAATTACAGAATGTAAAGATGAGCATTACAAATCAGATAATTAAGCAAGATTAAGAACTGCTGCCAATACTACTGTCAGCTTACAATATGATAGAGAATTCGCCTGCCAAGAGCATAGAGTTAGAACAATTCAACGAGCATTTAGATATAGAATTCTCCTTGCTTAATGGAAATACCAAACCGATTTCTTCTCTCAAAAACCAGATTTAAAATTCTGATCAAATCAGATCTGCACCTTTAAATGCAAAACCAGCAACCCTAAAATCCACTAAAATGCTCACAACTTACTCAATACTTGTCAGAATGACATGAGACTTGATGCAAACGAATGCTAGGATGATGACAATGAAGACTAGACAAAGAAACAGCTGACAAATTGAAGTATTTTTTTTTTTTTATACTTGCCAGGCGGAACAGAATGGTACAGCCTCTAGAAATGTTCTACCAACAAGATAAAATCAGATTCTTCATTATAAATCACCAAAATTTGCACAAATGGGCGCCTAAGGCATAGAAATGGTTCTAGCCAATACCCAGAACGAATATATTTTTATTTTTTGACTTATGAGCAAATACAACATGCAGCTATACTAAATCAGCAACTCCAGAACTTCATTAACATGCTAGAAATTGAACTACAAATGCAAAACTTACTACAAAACACTCAACTAAGCAAACCTCTCCACTAGGTGCTGTCTCTCAAGCACGAAGTCGAGCCCATACTAGGAGGCATTCATTCCTCGAAGCAATTCCGCAACCATTTCGGCAGCATAACATTAGCATAGACAAAAGATACCAAATGATGATCAAAGCCTTCCTTTTATAACTTTCTCGTTGACTTCTCAAAACCCTAATCTCCTCTTCAAGGCAAAAACCCTAATCTCTTTCAAGGATGGCGTCCATTTCCTTCAAGCTCAATATTGACTTTATAATTAAAATCAATACTTTAATAATTGCATCCCCTTTATAGCTTGTTTTGACTTTGGATAAAATGTAAAATATAAAATAATCTTTAATGAGGCACCACCCTCAAAAGCCCATTTTTCAAAACAACATAAAGTCAATAGACTAGGCCAAGGGGTCAATGTCCGAAAATAATATTAAAACTTGACTTTTTAATTAATTATATCAACTTATCTCTCCAATTGTGCCCTGAAGCCAATAATGACCAAGTCAACTGATCAAACTGACATAGGAAGTCAACCATGCTGGACCCAACCTCTAAACTGCCAAAAATAGAATTTACTAAAAATAGTAAATTCTGAAATGGTTCAATGCCGATAACACCATCGCGAAACTCTCAAAAACCTTAAAGGGATCGATCCGCCACATTGAATCCACCCTCCGAAAGCAATAACCTCCTCAAAATAGGAAACCCAATTTATTCGGACTAAATTCTCAGTTCCCAAAGAAAAGCCAACTGGCCATCGGAAGATCGTCGGTGGAAGGACATTGCTAACCGCAAATTGTTTGTCCCTCGCTAAATACCACCACAACTCCAGTAATTTGAAGACTAATCCATACGCAACAAGTATGATCCCTGGTTCCCAAATGCGTCTCAGGAAAAACCCACCATGCCGATGCTGCACCACTTTGATCACATCAATGAAAATATCATGCCAATGCTGCTCTGACTCCCCTTGTAACTCCAAAGTGTTACTATCTATGATTCTCAAACTAAAAGATCTTAAAGGAAGGAAATCAAAATCATGCAACATCTCATGTCCACGATCCCCCGAATTAACAGTATCAACCATACTACTGCCAATCACCATTCTAAGCAATAGGAGAGATAGACTATTCAAATCAAAATCGAACTCCTCCCCATACCTCCACATGGTAACAAACGGGACCATGCCTGCAAGTGTGACCTCTACAAATCTTCTTGCAAGGAGGGAAGCATTCCTTTGCAAGAGCTCCACAAACTCATACTTATGTCTCCGCATAAAGCTACCATGCCTCATCTGAATTATACTGGCACAACCATGAAGACTACAGAAAATAATCATAGTTCCAACCCCATGAGTCTCCGAATGGTGAACCAAAGCATGTGAGCTACTGCTGTCATGAATCAATACTGAGAGAGTAAACTGTCAAAGTTTACATCATCAACCATCATAAGATGAATTTGGAGGGTAGGAAAAGTGTGAAGGAACAAATAATTACTGCTGATCAAGACTAGGATCAGCGCAGTGCAATCTGATTCTCGAGTCCTACCCAAGGGAAAACAACAACACCACTCCAAATCCCAAGCGTGAGCATGTGAGATGACCATCGAGCTGCAAAGTGACACCTCCAAGGTGGTTGGAAAACACACTAGATTCATCTCCATGAGAGAACTACCACCTCTTTGATCAGGAGTGATGAACCAACTCTCCTGAATGCGAGAAACGCAACATGTAAGGTGGCTGGTCTGCCACAAACCAGCAAGCTCGTGTCTCAAAATCAGCCCTTGTCTGAGCTGAAAGTCACTTCCAAGAACGACCGATCGTTGATCTTTCCAGCCCATATTCAAAATTTCTCTCCAATCCATTTGTCGAAGAACAAACGGAACCATCAAGTAGCTGGAAATGAAGGGAACAACATCAACAAGTCTGGAAATTTGTCCCTTATCCCTCCAAGAATCTTTTCCATAAGTAATAAACTCTGACAACCCAAGTTGAGAATCCCAAGCATGGATACCCAACTGAAAGTGATTTTCAACACCCTGCAAAGAAATCTCTACACATTCCCAAGTGCTAGTGAGAACCAAGTGCCTTCTCACGAAACTGATGCCCCATCTAGTAAATCCTTGAAGCTTAACCATGAAAGCTTCCACATTAAGGGAGTATGAAACATAGATTGGCTTCAATTTCCGCTCCCAAAACTGATCAATATGAATCCAAACATCATTCCTCCCAAGGGATGGATTGTCAAGAGTGCAACTACCAAAGTCTAGTTCACCTTTGTCCCATTCCTCCCATGTAGAACCTTCATCCTCAAAGCCACTTATGCATCTATTACTACTCAACATACGAGGCACATCCTCATGGAGTGATATCGAAGCATCCAAGCACTGGAAACCAGAATCAGTTTCATTCTCCATTTCATCCTCTACTTCATAGAGAGGATTATCATAACTGTTTTCATCACCTTCTTGAAAAAGAGGATTGTCATAAACTTGAAAGTCATCCCTTTCATCTTGCTGCTCCAAATCTGCACATGCAACCTTTGATTTTCTTGTGAAACCTACAAGATCAAACTCCTCTCGAAGACTATCAATCTCATCAATTACTTGCTTGATTTCTCCAGCTCTTCGTGCATCCTCTTGCTCCTTGAAAAGTTTGAAATCTGCGAACTGGTCTTCAACCTTTCTTAGAGCCAGCTGGGTTTCTTTCAAATTGTCCTTTGTTGATTTAAGCTCCAAGGTGAGCTCATCAACCATATTCTCCCTTTCTTCGAAAACCATGAAGGCCTTCTTTGCAGATTCATCGGCACGATCTTGATCTTCAATCAAGTGTATGTATGCTGATTTCAATGTCTCCAAAGAGCCTCTGATAAGTTGCAAGTTAGGAAGAGCAACTTCATTCTTAACTCCACTTCGTCTCTCTTCAGACTGAGCCTTCCAACAGAGATCATCAACCAAAATGTGTGTGCGATCAAATAGGGATAGCGCTTGTACTTCTTTTCCAAAAGATACCTTGCATTGATCTTCCCACTCATGAACATGCAAAGACGGTGAACTGCTGATAGGCTGCAACTGAAAATCAGAACTTCGTTCCTTGCCTTTGTTGCCCTCTTTGCTACTCCAACATTCTTGTACTTCACCACCAACTAGCAGAGAATGCTCATCATCATAAAGAGCATCATACTCCACAAATTCTTCAACCCATTGCTTGCAATCAGCTTCGTGCATTGATAAATTTGATTTGTGTTTAGTAACACTCTCAAACTCTCTCATGAGGGTTCCATAGAAGATAATGAAGATGAAGTTTTTCAAACAACAAACATTGAAGATTCTTCACTTCATTTCGGGGGTGACATTGTTGGTCTTGGGATTGATCAGCAAACTGAGCCATTGGAGAGAAACTTTTTTGATGATTTCAGCTTAAGTGAATTAGGACTTGACTTATTCAAAGAGTCATCACTACAAGGGGAGCATGATAAGTTTTTTCTAGTTGATCATCTTAATCAGCCCACTAGCATTTGGGAATGGCAAGAAAACATACAATGCAAGATTGATTGATTGTGATTAAAGAAGCGAATACCAATGTACATGAGATTCCTTGCTTATGTAGGCAAGGTTGAAATGTAGTAGTGAACATGATGTTGACAAATGTCATGATCTTATGACATGAGACAACCAACAACCTAATCACCTAGGAAATGATGCATCCTAGCTAGATAAGATAAGTTCTAGATAAGCCAACTAAGCCTTCTAGAAAGAATATTTTACCTAAGTAAACTTAACCATGTGAATATGTCCCCTAATTTACCTAGTGAATGAATAAGCTAGGTACAAGATAATTATTCACACCAACACCCCCCCTTAAGTGCAACTTAGGGAGAAGATTATTATGCAAACTGTGCAAAGACTATGACCATGGGTCCCGGCTACTAGGCCATGTTAGGTACCCATTTACAATGCAAAATGATGCAATCTCTCACAAGCGAAGAAAAGGAGAAAACCCTGTGGGACAAAACTCCTCTCCAAAAGAGAGAAACAAAACAAAGAAACATGATGTAGCTGGGACTCAATGATACCCCCAAGGATAGCAGCATGCATCATGTATATATACAATCAAATACCCCCATAGAAGGAAGTAGAGATAAAGATATCCCCCATGATGGAAGCTCCAAAAGCAGATGAAGAATGCACGAAAAGTATAAAAGATGACCCAATGTCTACAAGCAACATCTTCCCTTAGGAAGAAACAAATCCATAAGCTGATGATGAAGCCACTCCATGTCCAACTGAAAGGAGGAAGCATGAATGCTCATGTATGTCTCTAAAAACTGATGAAGATCCTCCAAGCTTGAATGAGCCACAATAGAATCATGGTCAAACTGAACCAAGAAACATGAAAAATCAAGTGATGGAGGAGACTCATGAATGTCAATCTCCAAAGACAAAGAAGATGGGATAACAGTTGTACTGAAACTGTCATCAAAGAGGAGAGAAATCCCCTCAAGTGTGTCCTCCAAATCTGCAGTATGAGACTCCATGAACAAGCTAGAAATCCCTGTCAAATACTCATCCCACAAAGCAAGATCTGAAAAACTATGATCATCCTGCTGAATAGAAGCATTAATGACTGAAGAAGCAGGAGGTGGAGGAGTAGGAAGCTCAACACTAGTTTCTAGAATACCAAGGTGTAGATGACCAAACTTCTCCTCACTATCATGATTCACACTCAATGGAGTGTGTGATGCAGTCAAAGGAACATTATCATCTTCAGAAGAAAAATGTGAAAAGGAATATACACGAGATGAATGATCAACCATCCCGATAGCAACAATATCCCTAGTCTCCAAGTCCCTTATGTACACCCTATCTGGAGTGAACTCAACTGTTTTACCTTGACCCCCATGAGTAATTTGATAAATAGAAAAGAGATTAGTGGACAAGGAAGGAACACAAAGTACATCATTGAAACTCCCTTCCCCCATATCAATAGAACCCTTCCCACTTACTTTCATATATGTATTGTTACCCATCAATATATGAGGTGAATTACAAGGCTCAAAAGAAGAGAACATGTCCATAGAAGATGCCATATGATGAGATGCCCCTGAATCAAGAAGCCATCTATGAGATGCAGGACTTGCAGAGGCCAAGAGTGCTTGTCCTTTCATCTTGTGTAGCCCAGAAGTAGATCCTGTGTCCTGTGACTTAGATGAAGATGATGGAGTTGCCGATTGAGATGCAGAAGAAGAAGTAGCAGACACTGATGAGGGCAACTTAATGTTATTCTTTTGAAGAAGGTGTGTTAGTTCATCAATCTTCTTATTATAACATCTATGCTCATCATGTCCTAATCTTTTGCAATATGCACATTTTGACTTCTTCTTTTTAGATGATTCCTCTTTAGAAGAGGATGTGGACTCAGGAGTGTTATGTGAAGGAGAATCTTTACCTTGCTCATTAGACTTGGGAGCCTTGTTTTGCTTCTTACCTTTGCCACTTGAATCCTTTGTCTCCTTGGCAACAAGAGCATGAGATCTAGAAGACTTCAATGTGCCCATGTGTACCAACTTTGCTTGTTCCCTTGTGAGTTGAGTTGCAAATTCATCAAGAGAAGGCATTTTGTATGCAGTGCCAAGAGCATCCATTGTAGCATAAAAAGTAGAAACAAACACTGAATAATCAGGACCAAGCTTAGCAAGAATAGAAAGTATCAATTGTTCATCCTCTTTAGTGACCCCACATTTAGATAACTACAATCTAAGAGAATTGAGCTTAGAGAAAAAGTCTTGGACATTGTCAAAATCTGAAGGATTAAGACCCATGAGTTCATTCTCCAACTTGAATTTCCTCATCTTATCTGGCTTACCAAAGAGACTCTCTAAAGCATTCCAAGCTTCATTAGGATGAGTGCAAGATGCAACATGATATCTAAGATCTGGAGAAATTGACAACTTCAAAGTACCAAGAGCTTCATCCCTTCTATCAAGCCATTTTCTTTTCTCTTTTACTCCTGCAGGTTCTGGATCTTGACCAAATGTGATTCGTTGCAACTTTGATTTTAACAATAACAACTCCATTTGAGATTTCCACTCATGATAGTTATATGGAGTCAGAAGTACAACTTTTGTCAAATCCATGATACAATGGGATATTACAATAGGAGAACAACAAATTTCCCTCACAATACAAGAAATCAACCCCTTTGTCTCAACAAGATTTGCACTTTTTTTGCAAATTTACAAGGAATCCCAAATTATCAAATCAGCTACAAACTGAAAATATGAAAATCTGGAAACAA
>VDFB02252616.1:12142588-12161899 GCA_007258455.2 Sequoia sempervirens | reverse complement strand
GTTATATTTTCTGGAAGGTGAAGGGTATGAAAATGGGAAAATTTTAGGAGTCGCGAGGAATTCATGCCATTATAATACCAAATGTTCAAAATAAAAGATTGAAGGCTTCACGATACAAATTTTACCAAGACGTTGGGTCTGAAAATCAGGAGAATTACTAAATCAGATTTAAAAATGTGATTGCAACATTCATCATCATAGAAAAATCAAAAAACAAAATGTGAAGCCAAATTTACTTGGAGAAATCCTTTCAAGAGAAAACTCCACATGAGAAAAGAGGGCAAGTATATATTATTAATCTTAAAATGAGAATACACAAAAATGAACTCCACTATTGATCTTTGATCAAACTGACAACACCATATTACCTACAAGAACTCAACATAAAACTACTATCTCATTGCTCCAATTTATAGAGAACTTGTGGGAGGTAAAATTGCAAATGGTAGACCAAAATAAGAGGTACAAAACCACTTGAAAAAACCCATTCCCTTCTTCTTGGACAACTGAAAGAAATAATAAAATATTAAATGAAATTCCTATACTCCCACATGGGTGCCTAGCCCATAGTCTATCCAACTCTTGACTTTCTGGATGCTCTGATGACCTTTTTGCTCCTTGATGGAACACCAATGTACACCTTTTCTTCTCTAATATTGGGTGCCCCATCAAATAACTTTCAAATTCCAAAATGGAAACCTAAGAAATATGTCTTATCCATTTTTGATGTGTAATGTCCACCAAAATTAAGTCCTCTCTTTAAAATATACTTACAACATGCCAAAATTTAATAATTTTCTCTCATGTCCCCTAGAACATATTCCAAGGAATGTGTAGAAATATAAATGACATAGGATTGCAAGGTTAATGTCACCTTATCCTAAGATAGATTAGAGAGTAGATTTAATGGTAGAAACACTATAAAAATTGCAACTCCAAAATATTTTGCATAATACAATAAAAACCTAAAATGACCAACCCTTACAAATAAGAAAACCTATAAATATATAGACCTTTGGCCTAGGAAACTAGGATGAATTAAGGAAGCGTGATGGAAGAGTGCTATAGGCATAACTTAGACAATTGCCGATGCTATCATTAATGTCTACACTTGAAACAGTGTCATTAGGATTCCCATAGCAGTTCAAATGGATTAAAAAAATCATCATTTTGATCTCTATCACTTTAGGTGATGCTTCTACAACTTTTTGAGTGTGTAGAGCTGAAAGGGTCTACAAAATATACCATTAATGATCTATAAACTGGTACAAATTCACTTGGATATAAAAACCTAATGATCACATTAAACATAGGTGTGTCATTTTACACTTTACCTTGCTTCTTTTCTTCAAATATGCACTTGCAACATAAAATATTCATCATGGAAGTTAATCAAATCATGTTGGGTAGTTGCAAAGGTTAGCAATAAGTATTAATGGATAATTTGAGCCATTGTCATCATTACCACTTGAGAAAAATGTAGAAATTTGATCTCTATCACTTTGGTCACCTTTATCACTGTCATGATGGTTACTATAATATTTGTTGCCACTTGCACTATGGGTTGGGCACAAAATTAACTATTTGAGTGATCATGAGTAGGTGTAAGGAAAAAAGTAGTCGTCAAACAGAACCATAACCACTTATCAATTTTATTCATTAAAAATATCTTTGAAATTGAGCACCAAAACCAAGTGGAAAAGTCTTTAGTAGTGAAATGACATCTCTGTTAGCTGACACTACTTTTTTGGTGTACTTGGACATTTTTAATACACATAACCTTTCCAATGAGTTGGTGGGAAGTTGAAAAAAATATGTGAGAGTTTTGAATTAATAGGGGTTAGGGAAAAGCCATACCTGATGCACTTGGTTGAGCTATTAGGAGTTGGAGGTAGCAAGAAACTCATGACATGGAGGTAGGGGGAATGGAGGAAGTCCAAAAGGGAGATCATAAAAATAAGTTAATACTTTTAGAATGTTGAGGATTAGGGGTTAGGAGTACCTCATGATAGGTACCAAGGTGAAGTGGAAGAGTAGAAATTCAACTTTGAAAGGAAAAACAAAGAGATCAACAAGGTTTCAGGGAATTAGGGAAGGTATGAAAGGGATACATGAGAGAAGGGAAGTTTGCAACCTTGACTTTGTCAAATACTTAATGAAAATGAGGTAGAGACCGAGACTTGGGGAAGGACCAAATGAGGTACAATCTTTGTTAGAGTGGGTCTAATTCCTTGGTTTGAAATACTTAGGCAATTTTTTGATCAAAGATTGGGATGACAGGGTGAAGATGGAAGAAGTACTTGTGGAAGGGGAAACTCAATGAAAATAAAGGACTTAGGCATTTTAGTGGAAATGATTAGGGATTAGAGATGTGATGGGAGTGGTATCAGTGTAGGAAAAAGTATGATACCTTGGTGATGAAATTTTTCTAAGGCACATATGCAAGGATACAAATAAATAGATGAAAGCTATGACATCAAAGAAAACCTTGAAATTATATATTCATGAAAAAACATAGAAAACACTAAAGAAAATTCCATACTTAGAAATTTCATAGAATTGAGTGGATTTTAGCTTTAATAGCACACACTTAGACAAAACACATAATGAGGGCTCATACAAACACTTGTTAGATTGGTTATAAATATGGGTCAAAAGAAACCTAAGTAAACAAACTAAGAGAGATTCTATGAAATTTTTTGAGATTAAAATATTGAGTCCCAACATATTCCCTCATAGCTTGGGTGTGTTGCGCACATTTTGAGCATTGCAAATTTTAAACCTTTCCCTTGTTATGAAATATCTTTCAGACCCTACTGGTTGGTTGCAGTAAAAATTCATGGGATTTCATTTTGTTATCATAAGTTCAGGAATGACGGTGTTTTGAAATGGCCTACCTATCATGTAATAGTTAACCCTACTGAAGCAGATCATTTTATCATTGTGACTTTAATTGATTTCAGTTTCATTTAGAGGATAACTTATAATGTTCAATGAGTTGGGAAGAGATTTTAAGTACCTAAATAGTGATATGGATTTAAAGGTTATTATTTTTACAAGAGTCAGTTGTGCATTTTACTCTGTCATGGATTTGATGACTGCCCAATCAATTTCCAAAGAAGATGCAGAGAATTCAGTATAGATCACAGAATCATCTTATATAGGCAAAACCATTCATTAGTTTAGAAGATAATTGATAGAAATTATGAAGATTAATACAATAGAATTTGTACTTGTAGCTATACAACTCATAGTTGATCTCTATAATGAGATTCCTTGCTGGTCATGATAATACAACTTTTTTTTGGAATCCTGCACCAGGAATTGAAAGATATATTTAGTATTTCCACATCTAATATAAATGCTTTAATTGTGAATTACTATCAAAGCCTAGTATATGTGACTTGTTGTTCATTTTTTTTTAGAAGATTTCAATGTCAGAGATGGCAGATATGGAAAATGCAGTATCTCAAATGACAACACAGTCCTCTCTATAATCCAAAGAGAATTTTGTTGATAAAGTTGTAGGCTCTTACATTTTATATCACATAGGCTATGGTCAATGTTGGAAATTTTGTGCAATTGGTGTTGGAGCTTATGATGAGTATTCCCGTTTAGCCTTCAGAAAATCTAGGCAGGTGAAGAAGCAAGCAGGCCTATTCTTGATGAAGACTAAGAAAATGCTCTTGCTCCGTACAAGTCAAGATGACATTCAGTTGATGGGATTGGACCAGCACTGCCTGGAAATAATGGCTTTTCTGAAGGCCATTTCCACAGCCTATGATGCCTGTATAGCCAGGTCAAGTTCCACAACACATGCAAAAATTTATATCTTATGGTGTTGGATTCCAACCTACAATGCAAAGGCTTCCTGTGTTTCATATGCAAAGTAAACCTTATTATCATAATCACAGGTCTGGTACAACTCTAATGGTAGAATCATTTGCCATGCAGGATATCATTGAACAAAGGGATTCACTGGTAAGCACTCTATTTTCTTGTTTCGAGTGCATGGTATCCCCAGCTGAAGATTTCATTGTTGCCACCGCCTTGGTATGCCAATTATTTTTATATTCATTTTGGTAAAGGCATGGCTTATAACACCTACCTCAGCATGTGAATGCACTGTAATAAAGATGAAAGTTCAAAGAGAATCATTTCCCTTTCAAATTAAAGGCTACAAAGGAACTGGTCAAAGTTTAGAATTTTTTGAAACAAGAAATTTTGAGATTATGATTACAAAATGGCTACTTGGGCCAAAAGAGATTCATATTCCCCAAGTTCTAGTACCAATACAATATTTGACTATAGAATCAATTAAAGGTCATTCTATTCTTGATGATCACGACAAATTACTTCATGAGAAATAGGCTAAATATGCATATAAGGTGTATGTGGAACTAAAAAATAATGTTTTCTAGCTAAACAAAGTGGTGGATGACCAAATTTCAGAAAGTATGGAAGATATCATGGGAGAACCTTGATTGAATAAGGCATATGGAGTTCAAAGGTTTCAGATAAAATAAATTACAAAATCCACAGAAGGATTTCATTAGAAACTATGAGATAAGTTTAGGAGGACAACTTCTCATACCAACTAATCTAGGGATTCCTCATCTTTTCCTTGTGAAATGACTTTAGAATATCTTGATAAACTTCCTAGAGAAAACATAGCCACAAAAAGGAAAAACATTTTTAATAGTTATACAAGCTCAATGAATTCTTGTGGTCTTGGTGCTTCATCTGATGTAATCACTATTGAGGAGAACATCATTGTATCTTCCTTGGTCAATCCCACAACAAAACACCCTCAACATAGATAGGATGCACATGCATTGTCTGTATTCAACTTTCCAGTGGAATGGGACCAAATTATTCAATCTTCACTATTTGTATTGTGAGTAATGGGAAAATGAAAGTGAGAGTGATGATGAAATGAATCGAGAAAATGACAAAGAGACATGTAAGGAATTCCAACATCATAAGAGAACATGGCCATGCAAATTTTTGTAAATTGCTTCTATAAGATGGGATGAATGTTTTGATCTATAAAAAAGTTGGGAAGAATCCTCTATACATTACTTATTTAAGAGATTGCTCATTTTTCAAACTTTTGAAAGAATGACACAATTCTTGATGCAAAAACTCATGTGGGTCACCTTTTGAATCCTGATGTTAAATGCTAAATATATGAGTTTTCTTTCAAGTGGGTGTAGGGAAAATTTCTAACAGACTCTATGTAAGATGTTAGAACAAGGAGGAACACCTAGATTACTGTTATAAACAAGCAATGAAAGACATCACAAGAGTAGTAGTGGTTATTTTTATGATCATTGCATACTTTTTGGTGTATGGCCTTCGACCTTCTTAAATAAAACTTTTATTTGACATTTCTTATCATTAAAAATATAGATAGAAATTGGGGATCACTTAACTTTGATCATACACCTTATTCAAAGGGGAATTTGAAAAGTTCTTCAAAATAAAAATAAAAAGAGAGTTTAGATTTCAAGAAGCAATGACATGAGTTAGAGAAAAGACTATAAAAGATGATTTTATTCGAAAAACAAAGTGGGATTTTTTGGGAGGAGGGGGATCAATACAGATGGATAGGAGTAGAAAGAGTCTGAGAGCTCTTCTTTTAAAATTAAAATAGGGGAGAATATTGATTTTGGGTGCACACTTTTTTTTTTTTGGTCTTGTAGGTTTTTGTTATGTTAAACTTGCAATCTCTTTAGATAGCTCTTGTCATTTTTTGGTTCCATCATTTTAGAGGATCTTTTGCTACTCTACAATTGAGAGAGCTGTGTATAGGGGAACTTAAAGTCTATGAAATCTAATTGATTTTAATAAGAAGAATTATTGTTCTTATGTCAATAATTCCTTCATAGAAGTTTTTATTTATTTATTTAATCAACTTCTTAATGTTCATAATCTCTTTACTTGCTCTTAGAGTAAGATAGTTTGAAAGTCTGTGTGCTTCCGTAGTTATATTATGATTTTTTCTTTCTCATTTTGTTCTCTTATTTTCTTTTCTTTCCTTTTGTACTTTTTAGTTAAAAGTGTTGCAAGAATGTTGCAGGTGTTGTCATTGATGTCAACAGTTTGGAGTTTTTTGGTTGTGATATATCAAACATTATAGAGGTTGTTGATGATGTATTCTTTGTTGTCTGCAAGGTGGCAAATTTTGGTTGGTTGCATGTGCTACAATGGATATGACTAAGTATAATGTATGAATTTGGATGTCATACTCATGAATGTGTATGTGATTCTGTGGATGTTGCATTCACTATCTATTGCTACAATTTTCTTAGAAGAATCTCTTCCAATCAGTGGCTCAGGAAAGTGATCAAAAAAAGGCTCTAGAGAATGCTTTGCATTCCTCCACATCTTAAGATACGGTCCTACGATTTGAATAGTAGAAAAAATGAAGTATGAAGCATGTATTTTATAGTTTTTTAGATCATTTATATTACTATATAAGTTTCTTGAGTAAGTAGAGTGGTGATTGTACTACTACAGTCATGTATGGTTATGAGAAATGCTCCACATTTCTCCATGGTTGCTTTTGTGGTCTTGCAATTTGGAGGAAGTGTTTCCAATGTTTATCTATTTTCTCTTCTCGAGGTTTAGTTTTTGAGGTGTACCACAAGTTGTGATATCATTGTTATATTTCAATTCTATGTTGGATTTGCAATAGATACTAGTTATATGTCTTTGTGCTTGCGCCTACATAATGTTGTGCATAAAGCTATAAAAAAAAGGGCATGGTAATGTAGACACCTAAAAATATCTCAATGGATCACATTGGCTAACTAACATGATTTTGTCCTCAAATCCATCTTCTTTTCACTTGTTTAACTAAAAAAGCCTAATTATTTAATGAAATGCCCCATTTTCACCTATTAATCTAATTGACCTAATTGGGTTGATTCACCCCCTCTCACACTGACATTTCATCCGGTTTAATTAAATAATGCAAATTACTTAATTTTAACCCTAAGCCCTCTTATTTAATTAAATAACTTAAACTATTTAATTAAATATCATATTTGCATCTCTTTTTCATTAAATAAATTAATAATTTAATGAATATCCTTACATTCCTCATCTTGCACATTCAAATTTAGTTCTAATTAACTAAATTTCTAATTTCCATCTCATCCACTTGCATAGGGAATATTTTCCTCCAAAAAAGGTAATGATTAATCCAAACAAATTTTGAAACAATTTTTTAAAATTGTTGCAAAGTGTGTTTGTTTGCATGATTGTGAGCCCTTGATCTTTTCTTGATCCATGTGATCTTTGATTCTCATTCATTGATGAGAATCCATGATCCATGTTTCATCCTCCTTTCATTTGTGACCATTGATAGATCAAATCAATCTCATCCATTGTTTTTTCATTTGATCTCCATTAAATCAATTATTTAATGAATATCATATAATTCCCTAATTTGCATAATTGAAACTTTGTTTTAATTATCAAATTACTAATTCTTCCACTTGCAAGGGAATATTCCTCCTTTGCACATTCCTCCAAAAGGGGAATATTCCAATGGAATATTCCTTCCCCTTTTGCACAATTAAACTTTGTTTTAATTTGCAAAATATCTATTTCCTCACCCATGAGAATATTCCAAAGAATATTCTTTCTCCTCACTCATTTGAAAAAGGGAATATTCTTACAAAACTTCATGTGCAAGTTAACTCAAAACTTCATGTGTAAGTTAACTCAAAACTTCTTGTGCAAGTTAACTTGTGACCTCTTGTATAGGTTAAAAGTGTGTTTGTTTGAAGGAATGAGAACCCTTGATTAAATCTCATCATTGATTCTCATCCCTTGATGAGAATCCATGATCCATGTCTCCAACTTCTTCCATCTTGACCATTGATTAGCCTTTTTTTATCTTAACCCTTCATTTCTCATTTGATTTCCTATAAATAGGTCACTATTTAGAGACAAATGGATCCATCTTTTAACAAAAAACCTTATGCTATTAAAATCATTTGCACTTGCACTCACATTTAACAACATTTTAGCTTTATTTACTTGCATATTAGCTTAGTTTCCATTAATGACTTCCATGATAACATAGATGCATATATTTAACATATTTTGTTAATTATGATTTTAATCTTTTGAAGCTTGTGTAACACCCCTCCGTTTTGGCTCTTTGGATCGGCAGTGTTCTTCCTTGTTATGATTGTGTTTGACTATGCTTTGACTTTGGAACTTGGTTACTTTGGACCGTTATCTGTTAAGTGATGTAAACATTATATTTTGATGTGATGTTATTTATTCTAATGTTATCTTTATGGCATGTTTTGGATTAATTTAGCAAATAATTGATTTAATGATGTTTTATGCTTGTGATCATATCATTGATGTTAGATGCGTCAGTTAGTAATATTGTATTGGTGAAGGGGATGGTATTGTATCACTCGCATGCGAGTGCCCTACGATTCTGAGATTTCCTCTTCACGGTGTGTTTGATCATATTATATATATATGCATGTTCGATGTACTCTTTGTTGCAGGTTGACAGGTACATGACATCGACTCCACCTGGTTCACAGGTTTGAGCGTGTCCATTGACCAACAGAAATTGATTGGGAGATAGTAGCTAGGTTTTCCGTGCCAAGTCGTCACCCTAGTCATAGCGTGTCGTCGAGTTGTTGTTGGGTTGGTTGTTTTAATTCGGTCCCTTGCATCTTGAGTATTTATTTAATTGCAAATTTTAAAGGTTATCAAGTGGCTTGCGTAGTTAAATTGATGTTTATGTGTATTTATTTGCAATGTTGAAATGTCATTTATTTGATTGATTGATTTGAATTAATTAATAAAATTAGATTGAGTTTATTGAGTAATTATATTAATGGTGTTTTATTAAATGTGATAGTTGTTTTGGGCAATTATTGGATATTAAGATTTAATCAAAATATAAATATAAATCATATTTGGATAGTTGGAGATAAATTAAAATAAATAAATAAAATAAATGAAAATGTGTTTTAATTTCACTCCTTGGAAATTATTGAGAAAGTAAATTATTTACAAAGAATGTATTCTTTTGTTTTAAAGAAATTTGGAAAATGCATGTGATTGGAATTAGAAAATAGAAACTTGTTTTAAATTTAAAAGAAATAGAAAATATCCTCCAAATTGTGCAATAAATTTAGTGGGTGGGGATATTTTAGGGGTTTGACCAATTTGGGGAAAACCTCTATTTTAGCAAATGAAAATTCATATAATTTTTAACTTTCAATTTGGGAAAAAGATTTCTTGGCTGTGGCTTTGCTTGGATTGGTGAAGAATTGGAGACCCTTGCTTGAGCTGAATCCAAAAGGAGGAGTTGAAAACACCATTGTTGAAGGCTTCAAGCTTGGAGAAAAAACCAAGTTACTCTTGATCTTATTTTGTATTTTCAGTTTAAATCTTGTTGCAAATTCTTTGTTTGAAATTTTGATTAAATCTTATGAATAAAATGGGTTGCTATTAAAAAAAATCAAACTTGCAATTGAAATCTTCTATTTTAACATTGGGAAGTAAAAAGGAAACAAAAGAAATTTCTAGTTTGTTTTTGTTGAAATTGAGAATTTTATTTGCTGGGTATTTCATTTATGTGAGAAAAATTTCTTCAATTTAAATGTAAGCTAAGAAATATATATATATATATATATATATATATATATATATATATATATATATATATATATATATATATATATATATATATATATAAATTATATTTGATAATATATATACATACTATATATATATATATAGTCATGAATTTAGGGTCTGGTTAAAAGAGGGTATGTGTTTTTCTTTTCTGGTGAAATCACCCAGAAAAAATGTGTCTTTTTTATAAATAATATTAAAATAAATAAAAAATGGTTTTTATTTTGTGGGGGTTGTCCACAGCCAACCCCCATCCATGGGAGGGACCTTGGGCAGCCTAGCAGCTCCCATGGATAGAGGCTGACCACCATGGGGAGTCGTCCCTTGTTGGGGGATCGTGTAGCCAAAGGCCTTTGGCCTTTTATTTTTATTGAATATTATTTTTTTAAAAAGGAATTTGCTTTTAATTTAATTTTTTATATTGTTTAATATAATATATGTATATTATATATATATAAATATATATAATATAATATATATATATATATAATATATATTATATGTAAATATTTTATAATATTGTTTAATTATTATTTTTATATATTATTTTATATATATATAATATATATAAATTTAATTAAAAAAAAAATTATATAATTATTTATTTTATAATATATATTTATAATGTATATATATTATGTTTTCTTTTAAAATAATTTGCAATATGGAATAAATTGGTTGTTTTAAAAATATTTGTGCATTTAAACAATAGTTGTATATTCAACATGTATATATATTTATCTAAGTATATATATACATTGAGTATATAGGCATACTTTTATACGTTTATAGTAGATTTAAATATAGATTATTTTATGATGTATATTTAAAAGAGAATATTATAATCAAATGTTTTGGATTTATTTAAAAGTAGATTTTAGATATTCAAATAATTTATATTGAAAGTTGAATTTTAATAGTTAAATGATTTATTTAAAGTAGATTTTAAATAATCAAATGCTTTTATTTTAAAAGTTGATTTTTTTTATGAATATATGTAATTAGGAAAACAAAATTTAATTATTGGTTTAAAATCCTTAAAGTTGTCAGCATGATTATTTACTTGATGTCTTGTGCGATGTAATTGTTTGACTCGGGTTTAGGAAACCCTAACATTAGTTGTTGAGTTGTCTGAAATGCTTTTTAAGTAATGTTTTCGTTCATTCTCAATGTTGGGAAAATGGGGTCAAATGTCTAGCAAGTCTTCCAGAAGAGTTCTCTAGTATGGGATGTTTCTTGTAGTGGTTCGTTTTGCAAATCGCCCTAGGAAAAGTGTAGTTATATTATGTTGTACCCGGTTTCCACGAACAGGGATTTGTGCCTCCTTGGGAAGGAGTGATTTTTGTATCTTTGTTTCCTCCAGTGTTTGGAGAGGGTTTGACCTGTGTTTCCTCCAATGGTTGGAGAGGGGTTTGACCTTGTAGCCTCCAATGTTTGGAAAGGGTTTTATATTTTGTTTCCTCCTGTGTTTGGAGTGAGTTTCCTTTATTTGTTGCCTCCTTGGTTTGGAGAGGTCATCTTATCTAGTTACCCATTGGTTGTGGTCTTTGTACCGTATGTGTTGTCAATAGGAGAGTGGCTCTATGTGGGGGTCCGACACACAAAGGGGCACCAGGGTAACTCACTTAGGGTTTAAGTAAGTGATAACTTAAAAAGAATTAATGAAAAACACTCAAACTAATTAAGATAATTAACGCCTCTCTCATAACTCATTCGCTTTTAAGGTTTGAGATGAGACAAGCGTAGTTGGTATGAGGGTCCAACGACTGGTAGAGTCGAGCCTGGATAGACCAAGATGTGGGTTCGGTTGCCTTAGACAGTTAAGCCAGGGTAACTCATAGCAAATGTTGTGTGACACTCTCTCTACATCAACTAGAAGTCAGGTTGTTGTACTGTGTAAATGATCCTTGTTCTCTGGAAGCATTGTAACCTTGGGTTATGTGATATTGTGATTATTGAGGTTTTAGTTCAGTTATGTTTTTGCCTGTGTCTAGAGGTAGATAGTCTTGTTTAGGAATTCCTGGTTACTATCTCCTAGCACAGGGGGTGAGCCTTTGGGTATCACACGGTTGGGTGGAATATGCACCTTAATCCGTCGGGTTTTCTTCCTGTTCGTGTGGACGAGACTTCAAGTTAAGGCTCATTGGGATCAGGTTCTTGTCATGCTTATTCATTAGGTGATCTTGTATTTTATTGCCCCTCATTGTTATCGAGGTGGAATTTGTAATATGTAATCATGATTATTGGATTTATCTCATTTGGGGAATGAGCATTGTAATCTTATTGTAAATTAATTGTTATTTGAAATCATGTGGTATTTATTATTCTTTGATGTAAATTATTACGTATGGAATGTATGTGAACTTAATTGTTAAGTAAATTAAATGTTATGAATTTAATTCATGTTTCTTGTTTGGGTTTAAGTAACTCAGTCTCGTAACCTTAGGGGTTGTTGGTAATTGGTTAAGTGAACTTGCTTGTTATATATTCTTAATTGTTCTTATTGTTCTTATTTAAAAAAAAATATATATTAGGATTAGTTTGTGTGGTAGTGCAACTTCCTAGGGTTGTGTGTGGGGATGTTACAAGCTTGCATACATTTAGAGTAGATTTGCATACACACATGTCGATTATCTTAGCATATATCATGTTAATTTAGTAGTTAAATCATGTTTTATCACATATCTCTCTAGTTTCATTGGTTTTAACATTAAAGCCCAGTTGAAACAAGATCATTATCAGAGAGTTGGGGAAAGGTAGCCATTCCACATCAATGTGACACCACTCCCCCAATATGATAAGTTTCAATGTCTTACATTAGAGGTTTCAAGCTTTCATGATTTAGAATGTTATTTTTAATGGATTCTTTGTCTTTGTTACAGTGAATGATCTTATTGGAATTGATGCTTAGTGGGTTAAATATGCCTTGAATTCGTATGGATCGGGTATAGTTAACCTATACTATGACATTGGTCACATTTTGGTGCTAGAAGGAGGGAATGAAATAATCAATCTTACAAATTTCTCTTTAGATTTTTGTTTTCCTTGTGTTTGCAGATACAACGATGCTTTTTTAGGCTAACTGGGTTTTGTAGGTTGGGTGATAAAAGTTGAAGTGAAGAATCATCCTTGTCTTAAAATCTTATAATTGTAACAAGCGTTTGACACTTTTGGGAAAATTATAACCCATCTATCATGCTTTTCATTTTATGCTTAAGGACCACACTAATTTTCATTTAGGTTTAAAATGAACGCTCAAACAGGACTAAAATTGAACCCTTATTTCATCATTTTTATTTTGGGCTTAAAATTGAATAAGACAACTTAACATTTCATTTGGTGCATAAAATGAATTCATATTAGCTTTAGTGGTTAAAATTGAAATTCGTTGCTATGTTTTTGGTTACATTTTTTTTATTGAGTGCATATGCTATTCTCTCACACAACTCGATGATCTTGAGAATCAGATACATTCCTTAACACTTTGTATAATCACCTACATCTTTCAATTTGGATTAAAAATGAACCCCTTTGCTAGTGTAGGGAAAGACATGAGTGTTCTCTCTTTGTTTCACTGAAACTAGGATGATCAAACTAAAAATGTACTTCCTTGATTTTGTTTATCTTTAGAGGTCCTGCCTCCCCACTTTGAAAGGAGGGAACGACCCAAGCAGAAAAAAGATAAATCCAAGCTCTTTCAAGCCGCTATATAAATAACGTGTTTGTGATGAAAGTCATAAACAACAGGTGTAGATGTGTCATACTGATAAGTTTCACCCTTAGTATCCATGTGATATGTTAAAATATCTTCTTAGGAAGAGACTGGGCGGCCTCTTGATTGACCATAATCATGAGCTAATCTTGTCATGTATGGATACAGATGAAACCCTTAATGCAGAACCAAGCTATTTAGAAGCCAAAAAATTATGCTTGTTGGTGCAGGAACAGTCACTTCAAAGCCACCCCGTATTTGTAATATTCATTGTTGAAACAGAAAAATCTTTAGGATTTTGAGATTTTGTGGTCTCGAGAAGTGTGTCATGGAGGGGAGCTAGTGTCGCCAAATCTCTAACTGTTTGCATTATATTAGTGTTTGGATAAATCCAAGTGGGGATTCAATAAGTAGTATCTTTTGAGCCTAGGATGGTAAATGCTTGTGATTTAGTTTAATACTTTGCTTGGTTCCAAAACATTACAAACAAACATTCTGAAAATCTTCATCAAAATTTCAAACCCTTTGGTCCTAAATATGGATACCTTTTGAAATAGCCTTGATATTAATGCTTGTCCTAAGCATTTCTATGGGTCCAATTTCTAGATATGTCGCCGACATATCTCGTCCATATTTTCCAAAGTTAACATAACAACTATGGCTTCAACCTCATGATTTTTCACAAAGTAAGATTGAAGTTTATGATGTTTTTGACATAGACATTTAGCTTGAAAACTTAATCAAGACAAGTGTTTGTGGTAAAAGAAACTCATTAAGCAGGATAAATTGAAAAATTGAACCCCACATGACCATTTGGCAACCAATTGCTCTAGTTGAACAACCTGATCTTACACCTGCTATCATACAAGGAAAACATTGCAAACATTGAGTCTAAAATCATTGAGTTCTATTTTCAAAATTATTGAGTTCCATTATCCAAAGTCATTGAATTCCATTGTCAAAATTGTTTGAGTTGTATTTTACCAAAATCATTGAGTCCTTAGGGTTTGATCACTTTAGAAGTATAGCATGTTTCTCACTACCTTAGTCTTGGAAAACAAAAGTTCATTCTAGGTCAACATTGGGTCAAACATTTCATCCATCCTTCATCATATTCCATCCTTCACTTCACCTATCTTTTCAAACTTTTAAACACACCAACACTTTAGACTTAGACATTTGTTAACCCAAATCCTAACTTAGCTACTTTTGTATGTGAAATGAATCCTTTTCCATGTATTTGGTTAAGTTAATTATCATCTTTGGACTAGTTTATCTTGAAGGTCACAATTCTACCTTAAAGATTCACAAATCCATTGACATCTTTTATCCCAACATCAAACAACACATCAAATATAAGTCAAAAGTGTTGTCCCAAAATGTTTGTAAAGATCACTTCCCACATCATCCACCTTTTCATCTCCCATTATCATCATTGCTCCAAAAAGACTTAGAGCATCCCTTCTACCTAGATTTGAGTCAACCAGAGAGTTTAAACATTAGAAATATCAACACAACTCTCCACAATTTATGGTAACCACAAGATCATAATACATGAGAATCATGGAGAAAACCAAAGTCTCATCTACCATTAGTGATACCAACCCTCAAAAATTTGATCCACGAGGTCATTCTACCAGTAGGATCTTATGAGATAGAAGATGTTACAAACAACCCACTTCACCTTACTAAAGAGTAATTCCTTGAGTATGAACAAAATCATCCCACTTTTGTCACACAAACATTGACACAAGACTTAACCCAATCTATGAATCAATCAATTCCATCCCTTGTGCCAAGTCAACACTTAACACCTAGTCTTGCAACTAAACTAGGAACCAACGTTGGTCTCACTTCATGCCTAGGAACAAACACAACTTTAGGTATTCACAACACGACCATTCCATTAACTACCAAACTACCCAAAAGCACAAGTTAGACATGAACATTTGGAAAACCACTTACATTCCATGATTGCACAACAACCTCAACATTTCAAGCACAACCATCTTCATCCATCACCACAAATACCCCAAGTATGCCTAATGTTATGCAAGGTAATGTGGACCAAGTGCCTCAAGTAGGAAAACAAGGGAAAGTTAACACTCTCATGCAAAGTCAACCTTTGACAAGTAGCTCCAACAACCTCATTGACACATCAAAACAAGTGGTTACCCAAGCTACCCAAGTTAATCCACCATCCACATCAAATCCATCTATCATCGACCCAAATGAAAATAACACCTTGGTTACGAATCCCATCAACCAAGGTAATACCTTGATCCCACCTCAAATACAAGGGAACCCCCTACCCTTTGGTCAAGGGAACCCTTTCAATCAGTTACAAGGTCTTAATGTGTCATTACCATTACAATAGCAAATGGAACCAACATCATCTTTTCCCTTGGTCCCCCACGTCATGAAAAATCAAATGGCACCTCAATCTTACATTCCTCCATCCCAATCCACTATCTTGTAAGGGATGTTAAAAAAAGTGAACCTCCAACCTCTCATCAACAATCCACAACCCATAGAAAACATCAACACCCAAAACCTATTGCAGATGTACCAACTACTGATTGATCCTACATTGCAAGCACATCCTTAGCTTTACAACAAGCACAACAAGCTTACCAACAACAAAAAAAATAAAAAGAAACCTTAGTAGCGCAACAACAACAACAAGCAGCCTTAGTAGCACAACAACAACATCAAGTAGCCTTAGTAGCACAAAAACAACATCAAGTAGCCTTAGCAGGACAACAACAACAAGAATTCCAACAAGTCGCCTCAGTAGCACAACAACAACAACAAGCCCAAAATCCGCTTTGGTGGTGCAACAACAATCTCAACAACAACAAGCCAAGAACAAAGCATTTTCTTGCTCAACAATATTCCCAATAACAACAACAACAGGGTCTATACTATAACCCTCAACAAAACATCATCAACCTGAACATGTTAGGAACATATACGCCTACACCATCATCACCTTATCCCACACCACAATACACACCATACAACACATCATCACATTAGAATCCCACATACACTTCATCCACCATCCTACAATACACAACACATGTTCCTCCACCAAACCCACAAGATGATGTAGCATCACAACTTAAGATGTTATCACAAGAACTGCAAGATTTTTGAATGGGAAAGATGAAGAAGCCCCATACACAACAAAACCTATATCCTTATCCATTCGATCGAAACATTGCAATGGTACCTTTTCCTCCTAGATTTGAGGTCCCTAAATTTGACAAATAAAAAGGGAGAGGAAATCCTATGGACCATGTCAAAGAGTTTAACATCATGTGTATGGATGCCACCTATAATGAATCCTATCTGATGCACCTTTTCCCACAAATTTTAACAAAGTCATGCCATGGATTAATTTTCTTAATTGCCTCAAAACATAAAAAATTTCCAAGAAATCATTGAAAAATTCATAGATCACTTCTTCTTCAATATTGACATGGACATAAGCTTAGAAGAGTTGTATACTTTCAAACAAAACAAAGGAGAATCTTTTTCCAATTTCTTGCAATGGTGAAAGAAAAGAGCTAGTAAAAGCAAGTGGCCACTTCTCGATGAACAACAAGTGGGAATTATCATAACAAATCTAGATCCAGATCTATCCTTACACTTGAAAATGATGTGCATCACATCTTATGACGAGCTTGTCCCTAGATACCTTAACATCGAGAGAGCTCTAATCTCACAAGGAAACACACAAGTGTATAAAGACAACCGCCCATCCACTAGTTTTAACGACAAGCCCTACTATTGGGCCAAGAATAAGAATGTTGCTAGTGATGATGTTGTTGATGCAAAGATGGTCTTAACTACTCCTAGGAAAACAAACACCCAAACCATGAATACAAGAACCATGTTGTCAAACAATCAAATGATGATCAACTCTACAAACACTTAAAGGGACAACAAGGAGCAAATAGTGGTCCCAAGCAATAATTCCACTCCCTTAGGAGACCTACAAAGGATTTATTTAGGCAGAGTTGATATAGTCTAACCTTCTCACACTCCTATATTTTTTAAACTATCAAGAGCCACAAGTCAAACCTCGTAGCTATAGAGACGATCATTTTTATGAATTTCACCAATACAAAGGTCATAACACACAAAATTGTTTTAGAATCAAACATCTAATATAAGATCTTATTGAACAAGGAGACATTCATGTTGATAAAAAATATGGGAATGAAGATCTAAACATTTACACAAACACCATGCCAGATCATACAAAAGAAAAATATTTAGGAAAGGCCTCAACCTCAAAAAATGTAAACAATACCATGATTCCACGGTGGGGCATATTTATTTATCACAAAATGAGGAATCAAACACACATCAAGATATTATTTTAAAACAAAGTTCAAAATCATCAATAGTGTTTAGCAATATTTTTTATACCATAATGACATGAAGTGGATATCAGATTGTGATATCTCTCCCACATATGACTCAATGATTGGGCATGTTGAAGAAGTTACAAACAAGCTAGAGATATCCCTTATTGTACCTATACCCACAAACTATTTCAAATATTCTTTTACCGATGATATATCATCAACCCAAGGGTCATGTCAAGAGGAGGCTCTTGAGGATATTGAAAGTTATTTCGAATTGAGTCAAGATCAAGAAACCCTATCTGAGAGTTTTACCAAGAGCTAAGGGACATCTATGAAATGCATGTGACATTGCTTATTAAATTAATGAAACATGTCTATAACAACAAAGTTTATCAATTTGAAATAGACCTCCAAGCCTGAGGAGGTTGCTTACAACCTAAAAAGGAACAACAAGTCATCTAAGCCTTTTGATCACCGACATCTCATAAAACCTCTTAAGATCAATAAACAAGAAAAAAAACCAGTGTCTAAATTACTAGGTGATGATTGGGGTACATTAGAATTCACACATTCATTTATGGATGAATACATAATCGCGCGAAAAGAGGATGAAAAACAAGAACAACCAATGGTTATGATGACTTAGAATTCAGATGAATCTTCCCAAACATCTATCTCATCTCCTTTGGAAGAAAATACAATGTACACAACAAATTTTGATGAGATAGATTATCAACAACTACCTAACCCGAAGGAAATGGGAAGACTTTATGGATGAGGTTATGAACTTATGAAACAATTGGGATACAATGGTAAAGGATGTGGAAAGAATGAACAAGGCATTCAAGTTCCCATAGAACCTAATACACAAGAGACAAAGACTGGTTTGGGATATTTTTTTTCTAAAGCAACAAAAGTAACTCAACGACCATCACTAAATATCAACACCATCACATGTAAACCAAGAATCAATCTCACACTATAGCATCTTGAATTCCTTGATATGGATTCACCACTGTCATGGGAGTATGTTGAAAGTAATGAAAACTTGAAACAAATGTTAGGTGCTTCTGATAAGACATGTTCTTCCAAGAGAAAAGTTACTTGTGTTGTGATAAGTACCAAGCAAAAAGATATTGATACTAATGAGATAGACATGAGTATGGAACCATATGATCTTGAATTTCCTAAGTCTAATGCACTCCCCTTAGGAGATACAATTGATATACTGATGGACATAAATGCTAAAGAAAAGGTTATTAATATTGGGAACTGCCTTGATGATGAGGAAAAAGAGGATACTACAACCTTGCTTCATGATTTTCTTGAAATTTTTGCTTGGAAATATTCAGATATGCTAGGAATAGACCCAAAGATAGTAACACATAATATTGTTCTTGCTAACAATGCTAAGCTTGTTCGCCAAAAGATACAAAAAATTAACCCTAAATAGCCTTGCATGTTAAAGGAGAACTTTAAAAACTCCTTGACGCAGGTTTCATTCAACCTATTGATTATTCTCCTTGGATCTCAAAC
>VDFB02252616.1:12031439-12142488 GCA_007258455.2 Sequoia sempervirens | reverse complement strand
CATGAGGTACATTCTCATATACGTCTCAAACGCAAGCCACCTGCAAACTTTCCTTTTCCAGACGAGACTTTACAGGTGCAGGACAACGACTGATGCCAAGGCCATGGGTCAAGAGATAGTGAGAATCTTAAGTATCTCATCAAAAGACGGTCGTATGATCCTAGAGGCCACTATGCAGAACTCCTTGGTCAATACTCTTCACACAAGTCTTCCATGGAGGACTATTGGGTCAATTGTGAAGACAAGTTTGAAGTGAGAAGACACAACTACAACTGATTCAAACTTCCACAAATTGCTGACTTCGTGTCAGAGGACGTGGAAGGCTTATCCGATGATGATGGGGAAGCCATTCTTCCCTTATTCTTCATAGATCAATTTGATACACAACCACTTCGAGCTATGGACTAGTATGCCAAGGAAAGTACATCTATTAAGGAAAGGACAAGCAGAGTTGTTAGAAATAGCCAGCTCTACTTGGACAGTAAGAAGACAAGAAAGGTAGTAATTCCTGACATAGAGCCGCCACCAGTTCATTCTTCACTACATTCCACGTCGAGAGCCAAGCGTAGACAGAAGAAATGGAGTAACCTTCTTGAAGGAGCTAGAATGTCAAGACACATAAGGGGAAGAATATCGATTATTGATATAAGTCAACAAGAGGAACATGTGGAGACAACCACAAACACAATAGAGCCAGTCATGGAAATAGTTGTAGCTGAGCTAGTCATGGAAACAATTGCAGCTGAGACATTACAAGAGATGGAAGTAGAGCCTCACATGTTGCCACCATCGTAGTAGTCACCAGTCCACATTGACTTAGATTCGTCACCATGCGACACTACAACACAATCCCACTCGTCAAGTATTCAAGGGCCTAACATCCATCCTTCCAACGAGGTTAGTCAAGATTCATCTTGGCTTGAGAATCTCCTAGGAAGGAAGAGAGAAAAGGCCATCATACCAACTGGACTTGACAGAATTTGACCATGTCCCTCAAGACATGCCAAAGAAGAAGTTGAAGAAACAAGTCCATGTGGGAAAGAATGTTGACAATGAGATTGTCATAAAGACAGATTCGCCACCTGAAGACAACAATGCAAATGAGGTAAAGGTTGATGACTTCACCTTGTTGAAGGTAAACCTCGGTAAGACCACTCGTTAGGTAGAGGCGAATCTCCTTGAAGTTGCATCAGTAAGTGTCAATGAAAGAATGGCAAAAGACGGTAAAGACAAAGCAGCCTTAAAGGCTGAAAACCAACAATTGTGACTGTATATATCCAACTTGATGCATGGTACATAAAACTGCTTTGCATTTCCTTGAGAGTTGCTAGACCTCCCTGTGGAGCAAAATCAGCTGAGTCAGTTGATCTTATATGGAAAGCACTTGAGAGATCAAGTTGAAGAATTTTTCATTAGGGGTTAGTGTATACTTGTAGAGTTGTATCAACAAAGGTACAAAGCCTATGGCCTTCGTGTGAAGAGGCCTGGGGATGAGATCACTTTCTCAAACTTGCAAATGGCATACAACGCAGTTACCACAAAGAAGAACAAGTAACATCTTTTTGCTTGGAAAGAATAGCTTGCATACAAGGTGAAAGCCTATGATACCAACTCCGTGGAATTGATTGAGTACTGACAGTTTGTGGCAGGTGTTATCAAGTTTGTAAGAGCATTGGTAACATCCATCCCTTGCCTTTACCAACGTGAAGGGGGATCATACATTGAACTAGCTAAGGTACAATTACAGTTCCAGGATCTCATCCATAGCAGTTTCTGCAGTGATCCTATTGATTGTAGGCTAAGTCAAATCACAACCATGTCGACAATGCTAGATGACGTAGTTGCCAAGACTATTGAATATCAGGCACAAATTGTGGGTGGTGAAGAGATGCTGAGGCGACACGTCATCATCTTGCAAAACATTAATTGTCCATAGGCAAATGACTGGTTAGAGGAATTGTTGACTCAAGGTGACGTGGTGTAAACACCCAGTTAGGGCGTCCTACCCCTCCAAAATAGCATTTATGACAATAGGAGTTAACTTGATGCCTCTTTCCAAGTTAACTCACTGTCCCACTGATCATGCATGTCTAATTCCACTAATTGTGGATCTCTATTTTGGAGGCACTTTGTATATTGGAGTTCACTTTTAGTTTAGAGTCAGTTAACTGAAGTAGACTTTCCAGTCAACTGGTAGGTCACCTACTTTTAGACATAGGAATAAATCTTGTAGATTGGCAAGAACTAAATGTTAACTCAAGGATATTTTAGGGTTGCCTACTCCTTTGAGCTTCTATAAATAAGAGTGTTTGCTCATTATTTTGTAACTTTTATTACTACACAAAATTGTTGCGTCGTTGAGCCGTCAAGCTTGCAAGTCAATATCTATTCACTCTTGGATGAGAGTTGTTTTGTTTGATAAGCAATTGTGTATGATTTCATACCTTTGTTGTCCCAAATCTTTGTAAAGTGTTGAGTGAGTTTGAAGAAATAAATCAAAAGGCATGCACATTTTGATCCAAAGTTTCAAGATCTATCAATGTTTGTTTTTATAATCTATTGTTTCAATCTACCCCTTGGACAGGTGCTGACGCCTCCTTGGGAATTCAGAGATGAATGGTTATCGTTTGGTGTTGTCTTATGATCTAGATTTCATCCTACACCTCAGATAGGTGTCGTCACCTCCTTAGGAATCCTGTTATCTAGTTCATCGCTCTTTGTTGTTTCTAGTAATCTAAGTCTCAGCCTACACCTCAAACAGGTGTTGTCACCTCCTTTGGAATCTTGAGATTCAACTTACCATAAGAGTGTTTGCATGCATAAGACCTTATTCCAGCATAGATATGAAAGTTGAGAGCCTTCAGACACGTTCTGAGAGATGGTCGGCCCTAGTGATCCAACCATTCCATTCTCGCTCGTATATCCTCCTATTGTGTTTATATTGAGGAAATAGGATAGATTAAAAAGTTAGCTTAGTTGTAGTTAAGATCTGCAGAAACTAGAGAAAAACTTAGCTGCAACACATTGTGTTAATGCATCCTTATGCCCTACCGCTGAGAAAAAAAGATAGGAACATTAGTCCATTTTACTTTTACACAAACATCAACAAAAAGAGGGAGCTTCCCCTCCTTTCCAATAAGCACTCCAAAGGTGCTAATTCCAACACCAACACTCAAGAATGAATTCTAGAAATAAATAATTGAATTAATAAAGGTTGAACATGCATTTCAAGAAGTTCATTTGTGGAGTGCTTATCACCTTAGGAAAGTGGGAGGTATCTCTTGAAATTAAAGTTGTTTACTAGGAGATCAAATAATGGGTCTTGTTTGTTTTATGGTTGTATCAAATTTGTTTCTTCACATGCTGAGATGGAGCTTAAGCTTGATCATTTGGATTGGTGCTTGAATAAAAACAGAGTGGTTGAGGATAAAAGACGACCACTAAACGAAGGTAGGGGACCCAAGTCAGTCCATTAATCTTTTTAGTGGAGGTTTTTACAAGGCACTAGATGTGTTTTCAATAGTTTTGTCTTAATTGTGTACACCTAGAGGATTAAAATGAAGCTTATGGATGTGGTTTACTTAAATCGTGTCTATAGAGTTATCTCATTGAAATGATGGATGCTTTAGAGTGATGAAGAGAACAACTAGGAAAAATAGGGGAGAAGTGAACTAACTCCCGTACTATTTCGTTTGGGCTCACTAACTTGACTATAGATAATAATGGGAAGACTTTAGAATACTTCATTTTGTTGAAATGCAATGGGTAGACTTTAAAATACTCCATATTGTTGAAATACAACAACCCATATTACTACACAATAATTGGATTTGCTATACAATAGTTGGAATACTAGATTAGGCATAATGGTTTCTCCATACTTCTTCCATTCGATCATATAGTAACTAGACCCATAGGATAGTTGATTGACCTAATTTAATGTTACCATGTCATTGACCTAACCTAATTGGTCGAGTTGGTTTACTCCAATCATTAAAAAAAAAATCATTGTCCTTGAATTGAGAGTAATTGGAATGGATTAATCATCGACCTTTCGACCGAATTCCAATAAGACGGGCTTTCGATCAAGTTGGTACTGCTATCACCTATGTATAGCATAGCTTAATTAATGCAATTGAGCTCTATACATGAAGAGACCAATCAATTGGCATATCTATAGAAGGCTATATATATGGTGGGCCATCAGCTTGCAAACTAGGTGGTATGATATTTAATCAGTATCTTATAGTAGTCTTGCTTAGTCAAGGTTTTATTGGTAGATCCAAATTGCCTTTGCCTCCATTGATACATAATTCAAAATTTATAGGGAGCCTATTCCACAATTGCATATCCAAGTTGACTGTTGTGGTCACTAGTGCCTTACTAACCTAGACCCCTCAACTCAGTGTTTCCTTTGGTGACAATGGTAGAGCTTATCCATACCTTTTGGTAGATGACAACTCCATGGCCACATATCATGGTAGATTCATGTGTAGTGTCATGGTTGTACATTTTAGGCACATAGGACCTTTGATTTTTAGATCCCTCTAGAGTTGGTACATGAAACATCTTGCAATCTTTGTTATTCCTTAGAGGCATCCATCTCTACATGTATTAAAGTAAGATGAATGTATCATGGCCTAACCCATTCGACAAAGCTAGTGATAGCTTGGGGCCAACTATAGTCATAGTAGGGATTATAATAATAGGGCATGTTGGGATAGATGGGTCAAACCTTAAACATATTGTTAGTATTTTTTAACCTAGAAAATTAATTTAGAAACTTCCCTAGATCTTTATTTAAGTTATTACCCATTTGAGGCATCTTCCTTTGTTGAATTACAACCAACATAATAACTATTATAAAGAGGTGGGGGTGTTGGTTCCTCCCACCTCACTATGTTTCCTAGTTGTTTGTCATGTTGGCATTATCAATTACCTTGAACATTGCCCCACAATTGTAGTAACCCATCATGGGAAGTCCAACCCTAACGAACCCATTGCTCAACTCTAGAAGAATTATAATTTATGTTGGATTGATATCTATGTGTCAATGGGTCATGCTTTCAAATCTATCCTAGGAAACACTTTGCTCAGGCATTAAACATATCTAGTTTGAATGCCTTAAGATTAAAACAAGTCAATAATTTGGCTCAATGTCAAATAGTAATGCATAATTTGGTCATAATTTGACTCCACTTCTAGTGATATAGATAGGGTGGCAAACAAATGAGAATGGATAAATTATTTAGGTAGGACTGAGAGATTCTATATATTATAGAACAATGATACTTGATCATAATAGAGATTTTGTAGGAGCATGCATGTTTCCCCTTATTGCAAGCTATTGAAAAAGCAAGGAGCACTTTATTCCTCACCCCATTCCCTCTCCCTTTGGTTGAGCCAACTCACTATTCAATATGTAATACGAATCAATTCCTAATGTAGTATTTGAGAACACACTATCCATATAATTGGGCCCTATCTATATAACTAGTTAATCCTAGAGAGTTGATTCTATAGTGTTAAATGGGCCAAATGCATAGGCTATAGTTAATAAGACCCCTTACATCGTGTAGATCTCATTCACAAGTGGTAGAAGGAGATGCTTGTTAGCTTTGCTATATTGATCTCCTTGGCAATAGAAGAAGGTGAGCACCCTTTGAATTAGCAGATACCTTTGAATTAGTAGTTATATGTGTATAGGAAAATGAGAGGTAGGTTCACTTTACTCATCTCTAGCCCTAGCAATAGATAGAAGAAGGCAATTTTGAAAGCCTTTCCCCTTGGCTTTTCCTTGTTAGTGGAGGATGGTTGGCTCTACTTCATAGTTCTCATCTTTGAGATGGTAGAGAGAAAGTATTATAAAATTGTGCTCCCTTTCCTTTCTCAAAGATATAAGGCAATAGTTGTAGAGCCCTTTCCCCATGGCCTTTTCTTTGGTTGTAGAGAAGAAAGGCAAGAGGCACCATTTCCCCTTGCCTTTTGCTTGTCAATAAGAAAGAACTGTATAATATGATGCTTTTCTATCATCTATGCTTTATTTGTAATATAAATTTGGCTAGGGTTGGAGTTAATACATGTAGGGATCCTTTATTAGTAGTACCTTTCCTTGAGCTAATCTTTAGAAAAGTAATTAGGCTTTGTCCCCGCTAATTCTCTTCTTCCTTCATGGAAAGGGGTAGGAGCTTAACAGGCCCTATTATTTCTCTCAAGGGGAAACAAGAAAAGGTGCTTCCGACTAGCTTGATTTTATGCGGTTCAAGACTAAAATGAGTAAGTGGTCTTGTTTCCCTCTCCCCTAATAGTATAGGAAAAAAAACAATTTTTACATTGTTCTTTGAATGTAGTTATGCCCATAAATATCATGACAAAAGCATGTAAGTAGAATGTTGATTCCTTTCCTCTTGATAGGACACCTTTTCAATAAGTTGGATCCTATTGCCATTTGAGGTAATGGATATGACTAGGACAAGCGAGTATTGTGCTATGTGAACTCCTTTCCCTATAGCTTTTGGTAGAATAAAAAGGTAGTTTTGACATCACTTATTACATGTGGTTCAAGCCATTTCAATAGGTAAAAAGAATGAATACCATATTTTTGTGGGGGACATGAGCCATTTAATGACCCTTATAATGGAAACACATGGGTGCCTGTAAAAGTCTTGATCTTTACTGTCGTCAAATTTCTTCTTCCTTCAAGGAAAGGGGTAGGAGCTTAACATGCCCCATTATTTCTCTCAAGGGGAAACAAAAAAATGTGCTTCAAACTACCTTGATCTTATGTGGTTTAAGACTAAAATGAGTAAGTTGTCTTGTTTCCCTCTCTCCTAATGGTATAAGAAAAAATAAATTCTGACATTGGTCTTTGTAAGGTAGGGGACCAACCACACCAAGGCTCCAGGTCATGGAGAGCCGAGAGTGGAGGGCTACCCTATCTTACCTCAAGCTAACAGGTATCTAAGGCAAGGATAGAGAATGAAGAGCACTCTCAAGTGCTTTTGTTACATTGTAGATCCAAAAACTTGAATGGGACTAGACGAGCCAGTCTCTGGAATCAAACTGCACCTCAGATAGCTCTTTACCTGAGGATGGCAGTGCGGGTCTAGGATGATAGCGCAACACGTTGGCGTCCATACAACCAAAAAGTGAAAAATGCAGTGTGGGAAACGAGAAAACCTACTAACAACCTACTTGACAAAGTTTAATGAAATGAACAGAATAATAAAGTACAAGAAATAACTATATAGATGGTAAAAAATGTAGATGAAAATAAGGGTGACGAAGATCAACTCACTAAGGCTCCATTTCACTAGCGAGCTCCACACACACGTTAACCTACACACAACCAAGAGAGGGAAAAATGTTGGGTTGTATAGGGGTTTGCCTCAGTCAAATCCTCGCTTTGGTGTTTCCACCTCCATGGACAACCAAGAAAGCCACGAAGTAGAAAATGCAATAAAGGAAATAAGAATATCGAACACTACAAAAGATACAATGCTACTCTATCAAACCACAACAAGAAATGAAAGTGAAGCAATACCACCTCCACCCAAAGGCTCTCAAGGCCAATGAAGGGAGAATGCAAGACAACAAGCTTGGCAAAGTCGACACAACTGCAACAGTGATGAAGGGGGGTCTCACAAGACTCCAAACTCATAGCTTCTATGGTAGCACAACATGTACGAAATGAAGTTGATGGAGTAACAAGCTGTTGTAATGTTCAATGGAAATGTATGGAAGTGGTCAAGAGAATGTGATAGATTGCTAGAAACTGTGAAGAAGATGAAGTAAAGTTGGATGATAGGCATTTGAAGACCAAAATGGGAGGGAAATAGCCATTTTCGGGCCAGTTGGTCAACACAGAGGCGTTACGCTTCATGCCCAATAGAGAGCGTAAATTCCTTGAGGACACCAGAGGCAAGAATTTGTTAGGGATGGCAGCGCGCTACGTAGATGTCCACGTGTCGCGTTTGCGTCCCCGACAAATATTCCCCCACCGACACAAGCGCCAAGTGGATGAAAGGAAGGTGAGTGATGTGGAATTTCACCTTTGGGTTTTATTATTCTAAAGTAGGGGATTGAAAAGGGGAATTTCCACAAGGGGTGCAAATTCGCTCCTATACAATCCTCTAATATAGTCGCCCATAAATATCATGACAAAAGCATGTAAGTAGAATGTTGTTTCCTTTCCTCTTGATAGAAGAAGGCATCCTTTCAATAAGGTGGATCCTACTGCCATTTGAGGGAATGGATATGACTAAAACAAGCGAGTAGAGTGCTATGCAAACTCCTTTCCCTATAGATTTTGGTAGAATAAAATGGTAGTTCTGACATCACTTATCACATGTGGTTCAAGCCACTTTAATCAGTATAAAGAATGAATACTGTTTTTTTGTGGGGGACATCAACCATTTAATATAAGGTCTTCTAGATTGGATTATCTTTTTGTAGGTGAGAGGAGCCTTTATCTAGTCTAGATGTAAACTTTTGTTCCCATATGGGTTGATGTGAGGGTCAATCATTAGGTTTGGATGCATGGATGGATGACTTATACACATATAATTGCTAATTCAACTTGGCTAGTTTGTAGCCCTATCTAGATAACTAGTTATTTATGTTTTTGACCTATGGATAAGTCACTTAATCCCTTTAAACTAGGTTGGGGTCATTTCATCACACTTGACCTTGGGATAACCGTTGAGAAGAGAGGGCACATTTGTGTGCTCCACCACCATACCTACATAGCTAGGGATTGGAGGTTGAGAACAGTTAAAAGGCTAGAATGAGAGTTTGCTTCGATAAAAATTAGTGGTAGTGGATGGCATGGATTAAAAGAGTTTCAAAGTGGGAAATACCACTCGATTTGTTGATATTTGATTGCCAACTGAAGCATCTCTAATGTAGTTATGCAGGTAGTGTTAGAATCTATCAAATATATGATAACTTAAGATCTAGTGTAGGAAACAAAAACTATTAAATTCCAAATATAAATGATCTAAAATCAAAATAGCATTACGAAGGTAATATCCAACAAGAGAAATGGAAATGATGCAAAATAAAAATAGCATTATGAGAGATGAAAAGGATGAAGCTTCATGAATCATTGAATGTGTTAATAGAAGCAAGTAGAGTGAGTATATATAGATTATCTGAGAGAGAGAGAGAGATAGAAAATATGACCAATAGGGAGAGTACGCCAAAAGTATCCAAAAAAAGGAAACTGTAATTCCCATGGAAGATGTCGTCAACTCATTGCACTCACATTAATACCCGTTTATTAACCTAAGAAAGCTCAAATAAAAGTGTTGGAAAAACCTATATTAGGAAAATAAAAACTTATAGGTAGGCCTCAATCCATTGGATAAGAACTAAAGTGGTTTTACTAGAGTAGTTTTGAGAGTGAGAAATGCGACTCAATGTATTGATTGCTCTTATCTATACAACTATCATTTATGTGCTCTCCCTTTTGGTTGAGGGAGAGGAGATGGCCTAGGTCCAAGATGAAGATATTATTTAAGTAATATTGATGGATGCATCCATTTGATAGAGACATGATGGATATTTTACCAAACATGATATGACATGGAGTTAATGTTATTTAGTTGATTAAGGAGATGCCACCAAACATGTCATGATATAGATTTTACCAAGGAGATTAGGTTGAGGAGCATGCCACACCTTTTCTTCAATGGTGGTTGAGTTGGCCAAAGTGATGCATGTACCCTAACTATGCTTGTTCCCTATTATAGATAGGGATAAAAGGCGAGTAGAAAGAATTTCATCTAGCTAGTTTGATCTTATATTTGAAAGAGCTGATAATTTTGTAGCATGCATTGATAATTTTGTAATAGACACTCAACAATATTTGATAATTGGTTTAATACTATTTCTGTTGGAGTTAAAATGACACTGAGAGGGGGAGGGTGAATTAGTGTCTTAACAGATTTGACCAATTTTCAAAAATTCAAAAACCATAGCTCAGATTTGATCTCAATATACTCTGATTGATGCATTCATGAGTTGAATGTAATCATTCATAAACAGAATTGAGAAAAGTAATAACCAAACAGTGAACTGAAATAACAACACCGTAAAGCAAAGAGAACTCAGAAGAACAAGGAGACTCAAGATTTTACCAAGTGGAAAACCCTCCTGGGGTATAAAAACCACTCCCGAAATGCCTTCCAGGCTTAATCTTTTAAACAAATGTTCACAATGCCTTATAGGCTGATTTTTGAGCATCCACTCAAGGAGCACCAACCGCTCATTTAGAGATATCTATCTCAAGGAGTACCAACCCCACAAATTATGCATCTGAACAATAAAAATATCTCAGAGGATCTCTTTGTTTTCAGTCAAGCTCATATCTCTTTGTTTTCTCTATTTTATTGCAGAGTTCATTCATACATTTCCATATAGACAAGGAATGATTCTCTCAGAATTACAACCAGCGAACCCATACATTTTCAACACTGGTATTTATATACATTTCAAGTATGTCTGTCAATAAGGTCTTGCATTTTTCACCAGAACTTGAAACTCACTTGCTAATTTTAGCTGAATAATGACAGTCTGTAGATGATGGAAAAATCAAGAGTAATGCTTATCCAGATGGTTGCAAATCATCCATTATTTCAAAAACGCAACTGCTCAAAAAGGAAACTCAATGAATATGATGCCATGTAACGGTTCTGAGATTCGATGCAATCAATGATGTCGGCCTACAACAATATTTAGAAATTTCCATGACGGCCACAGAGTTTGAGACTCCGTTAACCATTCGCTGAGACATCTAGATAGTTCTGTCGAAGGCAATTAAAACGTTGATCGTTCCTTTTGTCCCTGCGTGTCGCCATGACCTTCTGCCGTCGGGGAGAAACCTTATCGAAGATCTTTATGTTTCCCCGAGATCACATTTCTGTTATATTCAGTCACTGAGACACAAGAGTCCTTCTCACCGAGACGCCCTTTTGTTTGACTCACTATCACTATAGCCTTTTCTTCATTTGCTTTTGTCGTGACCCAACGATGTCGGGAAGACCTCTCGTAGACCACATGATGTTTCACCAAAAGCCCTCTTATGTGTCGTTGTAACCATCAACCGTCGGGGAGATGTTTTGTAGATAAGTCTTTGTTTTGCCGAAAGCCCCGAGCTTACAATAGATCGCCAAGACATTAATTTTCTCACACCGACATAAACCTTTTGTCTTATGTGCTTCACTATAACATTATGATATTAGGGAGACCTCCTGTAGAGCACACCATGTCTTTCTAAGAGTCTTCATCCACTTGTGTGTCGCTGTGACATTCTACTGTCGGCGAGACGTTTGTAGATTTCATTGTGTTTCACCGAAAGACCATGTGATCATTCCTGTTCACTGAGACAATTCAATACCTATGTTGAAGGCATCTTTATCGCCGTCTGTCATCCTCTGTTTGTCGCTGTGACATATTGCTTTCGGGAAAACCTATTTCGAAGAGAACATCTCTCACCGACGAGCAATTTGAAAGAAGTCATTCGAAAAGTTGTTGTAACTTCAGACTATTGGGGAGACATCTTGTAGATCGTTTCAGTCATACCAAAACACCCTGAATTCACACCTGTTCGCTGAGACTTCCAGAAAATCCTGTCGAAGGTAATTGTCCAACGGCGGTCAGTATGACATTGCACATTCGCTATGACCCTTCATCGAAGCCTTAAACTCTTGCCGAAATGTTCCTATTCAACCTCTGATCGGTGAGACAAAGCAATTTCGCTGTGACCACATACCGACGGTATAACTTATGCTGATAGACCTTTCCACTATCGCCAAGACCACTTGAATGTCATGTCTATAGTCCTTTCCTCTGTCGCCAAGACCACTTGAATGTCATGTCGATATGATACCCAATGTAGAATTTTGACATCAAGGACAAACCAATCAGAACACAACTGAGATCCAACAATTTCTTGCACTCAAATTTCTATTTGGTTGTCAACTTTGACCATCTTGTCAGATCGATAGCTTGTGAGAGTTATTCTATTTAATATGTATATCTTGACTAGAGTTGAACCAACATGTATATGTAGTTCTCTCCTTTTGTAACAACTCCCTTTCCATACTAAATTACTTTCCATCAACTTCATCTCTTCCCTTCTCTCTACTATAATTATATCAGTGGTAGTGGGCTCCCAAAGATTTGAGAAGTGGGTGGTGGCCCCTAGTGGAATTAAGTGGTTCCTTATGTGCTTGACTATCTATTCTATAGGGGAATTGTAATGTCCCCTTCCTAGCACACTTTAGTTCGGTGGACAATTAACCTATTCAATGGATTCTCGTAGGCTAATGAGTTAGGGTTAGGGAATCCTTGGAGACAATTGTATCTAGCAGTGGCAGTGTCAAGTGTTTAATTGAGCTCTGGTGAGTGAGATGTCTTGTACACAACATTTTGAGGTGGTTTTGGATGATTTCTTGCTTACTATTTTTAGTAAGTCAGTTTTGGGTACCAGTAGGTCCAGTTGTTAGCATTTCTATTTCTAGTTATGTCAGTGGAGGCATTTAATGCCGGTATCCAAATATTTAATATGATCTAGTATTTTAATTTAAATAACAATAGTTTGTAAAGTTAAATGAAATATTTAACTTTATTGTTATTTAATATTATGATGTGACTTTATGAAGGGGTACTTTTGGGAGACATAAGAAGTCATTTTAAATTTAATAAAGTATTCACTAAAGTTGGATGCTTCAGTTGGAGAAATAAGGCGACATTTAAAATTTAAATAAAAGTGCATTTAATGCTAAATGGGGCATGGGTTTTGAGGAGACATACAAAAAGAAGTTTGGAGATCATTCTTGTTCATGCTTGACTTGATATTTGGTTTTCTTCTTTGCTAGAGGAGTTGGTTCTTCTTTAAGGTTTGTGGGGTCGAAATCCCTTACAAGTGACGTTCTCCACATTGTTGAAAGAGACAATCTGGAGGATTTCTTGACGATTTCATTACAGAGATCACAATTAGGCATATTTGTGTAGTTTCCATTTCAATTTGGTGGAGGATATTGCATATCTGATTTATAGTGATAGATTGAAGGAGGGTTGGGAGAGATTTACTACTGATTTGACTTCCAAAGGCTGATCGTACCCTCTGCATAGTTGGCAAGACCATCTTGAGACGGGCATGTGACTTTAGGACCTGGATACCTAGGGTTTTGGGATAATTTATTTGTTGTATTAAGGGCACCTAGGGTTGGAGATCCATCATTTGTGAGCATTTATACTCAGTCTTTGAGGTGTGGTCTCCATTTTTAGGGGCTTGCAGGAGCTGGTTGCAAGTACAAAAAATTATCAAAGTCAACTAAATTTGTGGGTAGGTTTGAAATAGATATGTAATGTTATTTGATGACCTAGGTTGTTCTTACATTTGAGGAAATTTGTATCTTTAGATCATAAATAAAATCTTGAAATTTCAGCTATATGGATTTTTGAATATTGCCATATTTCTAAGTTATTTAATTGTTGTAAGTTACTTTATTTCTTCTCTTTATTACAAAAGGAAAACGCCTTGTATTTCCATCTTCTATTTAACATATCAAACCAAACAGAAAATAAAACAAAAAATTAAAGGCAGAACAAGAGTTCTTATTACAGGAATCAAATTCATTGTATAATTAGTAGCGCTTGAAACAAACATTGGAGATTGATTGATTTTAAAAAAGTTAGAAACCAATCATTTCAAACACTAGTTCTTGGAATATTAGGCTTACTCAAAAGTCTCAACCCTAACTCCCAATCCTTCAACATACGCCCTTTTATAACTACATTTTTTGGCCAAAGGAGTGGCTTTTTGAATCACTGGGTTGATTTGGTACAAGATTGGTCTCATATTACATAGATAATAGATCGAAAATGGGAAATAATATCCCATCAATTGTGGGGGGATAAACATATTGCTTGAGTGGAAAGGCTAGCAAAAGTATCTACAAGCAACCATCAACAGGAAGTATTCATTAAATTGAATAAAGAGAAAAGCAAGAAAACAAAGTAATGATTGATCAAATCAAAAGGGTAAGCTACTTTGACGTTCTAGATATTGTTTTGGAGTAGTAGTAGTACCAATTGGAGCTCAATCAAACCTTTAGGAATCAATATTGTTTCTTATCAACCACCTTGGTTGATATTTGCTTTCACTATGTACATTTACAGTTTGGTCTTTGTCTACTTAGAGATAGATATGGTAGGGCTTCTCCCACCAAGTTGTATTTGTAGAATCACTATATGACTCTAGTCTCTAGAGATGGTAAATATGGTAGGCAATACCAATTTAATCTCTTGCACACCATTCTTTGAGTAAGATTTTTCAAAGAGAGCTCCCAATATTGGGTTGACACTCTAATTTAAATTTTTCCCTCTATATACTAGCTCTAAAATTTTCCCTCCACATAAAACTCTTATTCATTTGTAAAGTGAGTGGTGATCGATTTGATTTGCTTTGATTGAACTACTCTTAGGTGGTGTGTTGCTTTATTGTTAAAGGTGAGCCCCTTCCCTCCCCTTTAATTTATAACTTGCCCTTTTGCTTTTGGATTGTTAACACCAACCCTATAGGCCCTTGCTTTATAATGGGGATGGGTTACCACCCTATAGATTGCAAGGGCCTAGAAACTACTAGTAGAATTCTCTAATCTAGGCCTTTATCACCAATGAGGACATTAGCAAACCCTCTCCAAGTTCCACAATACTAAATTGAAACTCACTAGTGATTCATCTTATTTCCACACCTCACCCAATAGTTTGGATAGACAATCCAAGTTAAATACCTTGTAGGCAATAAGTATGCATACCCTCTTGAGACCATGACAAGACAGAACAATGACTGCCACATACCCTTGACTAGAGAAAAAAACCTATAACAATTGATTGACAAATATCGTAGGGATGTTCATTATAATATAATAGGCCAACAATCAGAAGATGACAACTTTTTTGGAAGTGCTTACAATATCTATAGGGCATTAGCTCTACCTCTAGAGTGTCATCATATCTATAGTTGGGTCAGCCTTTGATTAGGGGGTAGTTTTTCAGTCCCTCTAATTAGGGTGGCTTGCTCAGTTCACTTAGACCTACTTTTACATAGGCATGTACATTGTTGGCTCACTATAGTAGCTAATGCAAGTGTTGTGGCCTAAATTAGGTGTTGATCACTGGAAATGTTTTACTAGTTCAATGAATTAGCTAGGAGTGATAATATCTAACCATGGTAGAATCTCCTCTATGATCTCATGTTGAGAAACATAGATTGATCTAGTTATTCTAGTTGGATTGAGAATCTCAACTTTTAGAAGTATTTCTCTAACCCCCATCCCACCTTTTCTAGTTCTTACAATGATCATGTCAATATCTCTCGTTCATTTAATAAAGGTGATCTGGTGTTATATGAGAATCAATGTAATGGTAATACCACCCTGGGTGAAAAAGGAAAGTTTAGTCGGTTAGGACCCTATGCAATTGATGAAAGCTATGGGTCTGGTGCATATACATTAACAAAAACATATGGTACACCTCATAAAGAGCCTATCAACGCTGCACATTTGCATAGATAGTACACTTAACATCTTCTGCTAAATAGTATGTATATTAAAGCATGTTGTTAGATTAAATAGATGCTTATTTGTTTTGTCTCACATTGCTTTGTTCTTGACATACATTATTGGTGTGTCTTGAATTATGTAGAGTAATTGTTCACTATATTGAATTATTACTTTCTTTTTGCATACTATTCAAATCTCATGTGTGTGTGTTAAATTAGATCATTACATGTATTTAATTTCTTTATTAGATCATAAGTGTATTTTAGTTTAATACAAAACACTTAATCAAAATGTAGTATCTAATATCAACTTAGATGTTTGGGTTAGATCACAGAAAAATTAGATCTAGAGACATTTATTAAATAGATCACATTGACATCTAAGTCAAAACAAACATAAATTGCTCATATATTTACATATCATGAAAAGTTTATATATATATATGTATGTATGTATGTTATCTCATTTACAACAATAATAGTGTGGCCTATGGCAACTAGACTCCTCAAGGCTTGGTGGCGGTGCTCATCGCAAGACAATTGATCATGATCTCCTCATGGAGTTCATCTGATCCCATAGGCCCCATGCCTCACCTAAAGCAATCCCCTCCCATATGAGTGTTGTGACGCACTGTTGATCTATGCGATCTCTGTCAACGATCTCTCCCTGCAACATGATGAGTTTTGACCACATGAAGGCCTGTGACTCGCTATCAACTGGAACCCAGGAAGCTCGAAATTCCTTGTATGCAGTCTGAAGCTGTGTAAGCTCACCTCTCGCTTGCTCCTCCTCAGTGGTGGATAGATTAGCTTGCCTTGTAGCCTCATACGTTGTCCTCCATCTCGCTAAGGGATCAAAAAGGTCAATATGATTCCCCATACTAGGTGGTGGCATATGCTTTGTTGTATGTCCAGATGTGAGGGCAAGGAAGGGGCCATCTTTGCAGTGACTCGACGGAAGAGGTCTCACCACTCTTGAGTGCACACCACAAGACCAAAATCATAAAGAACATTAGATCATGCCATGATATGCAAATTAAAATATACAAAATAAAGCTATAATGACATATCATTACTTGGATCTCTAGCTCGCCAATCGGGATCTCACTGTGGGATGATAGGTCCCTTGTGTGCCAGTAGCGTGGAAGGTGCGATACCACTGACCTCCCCACGCTCATGAATGGTGATGCCTGTTGCAATTACTAATTGTGATCGGGTGACTCGTGAGTGAGATGAATGTCTCCTCTCGGGGGCATCTACGACCTCATCTAGCTCATCAAGATCATCACTCATCGACTCTAGATCATCCTCACTCTCATCCTCTAGGTCCTCTACTTTGTCATCCTCATCTATGTCCCCATCAATCGCCTCTCTCTCATCTCGTTGACCTGGAAGAGGTCCAGTGTTGCCTACATGGTGATCGTTAGGAAGGACATGTGTTGGTGTGCTCTCACCCACAATTGCTCATAGGCTATAGCGGTACCTACATTGTCGGGGTTTGATGGTGGGGCATATCATGGTCCTCATCATTTGAATCATTGAACTCTACATCATTAACCGTGGGACATCGGGTCTCTAGGTCTTGAGCCAATCTGTGATGATCTCAGGTATGTGGGTTGCGACCTCAACAGTACTTGAATTTGTTGAAACTATTGCATGACTCAATCTTAATAAAAGGGCGTCACTATATAGTCATGTCGACGGAGTAAGAGCCTATCATGTTGCATCCTAACAAGCTAATGTGTGTGATCTGGCCACTGGGGTATGGTACGGTGAGGCCTCCATACTAGGTCATCCTCCTCTAAGTAATCAAACTAAACCCTCCAGTATAATAGATCCCCAAACTCCCAAGCCTGTCTTAGAGTATAGTTGAATGCTCGTGGGTACCCACGACCACTACTATGGGATAACCTATAGGCCTAGTGCATGTGATATGCTCGGAGACCCAAACCTATAAGAGTGTACAATGCACTATGTTGTGTAGCTCTCAATAAATAAAGCACTTGAGATCATAATAGAGGTGAGCCAACATACTGTGACCCTAGGCATAGACGGTTGAATGTTGATCCATCTCACGAATAGTATGCACGAGGCCTCCCTCCAAGTGTGCACCTCATCCATTAAGAACAAGAGGTAGAGCCATGGTGACAATCATGATCCACCACAATGACGATGAGTGCACGTATAGTAGCCATGAATGCTCGATGCGAGCCTCGATGCCTATTGGTCTAATAGGGTGACCAACACAATACTCGATGTCTCACTGCATCTGTCCTTGTGTGTGATCCTCCTCCATATGGGCGATCTCACCTTGGATAGGTAGTCTCAAGATGCGATGAGCATCTTCAAGTTCACCATCATCTCCCTTGAAGGTAGATGGAATGTGAATGTGTCTACATTCCATCTCTTTGCTAGTGCCATAAGCATCGCATCATGATATCTCATAGGTGGCATGAAGTAGATCCAAAATAGGCCAATCTCGCAAAGGGTGTCCACTTCCTCCCCGGTCAATTGTGTAACCTGTTCTTGAAGAAGTGTGAATAGTTTGACTCCTAAATGCTGACGAGTGCAGGGGGAACTTGGAAAAGATGAAAGAATTTATCAATAACATGCCTAAAAATATTCATCAATCAATTAAAAGTAAAAAAAAGCTGCTCTAGGACACTTTGGCCAAAACTAGACACTTGGGCCATTTTTGGATGGGGGAATCCTGGACACTTTGGCCATTTTGGGACACTTTATGATATTTTTGGATGGGGTCCCAAAACCTCCTAAAATACATAAAAAAATGATATAAATGCAAAAATGTAAACATAAAGCATAGTACAATGGACTAACCGTATGTTGGAGCTCGCCACACACCACCTCGTCTTGCAACTCATTCGATCTAGGGGGCTTGTATGATTGTCGACTCGAAATCTTTTACTCTTGCCGCAACAAGGTAATTTCTCAAAAGGCAAATGTCAAAATGATAATTAGAATTGTCACTTTCATATATAATCAAGTTTATTAAAGAAAGCATATTTTGTTCTAAGTACATTTCATTCAAATCAACATATTGGGGCTTGAGAACTTTGTTTTCCATGTCGTTTGTTGTGTTGGATTTGTAATTTCATCCCTGATCTTATATAAAGTTTATCAATATGCAGTATTATACTCTCAATACCCTGTTGTAAACATTCACATCATCAAGCAAAGCAATTTGATGTTTTTAGATTGCTACCCTAATTCCACCTTCATAAAGTAAGCAAAATCAGGGGGCATACATCTACCCTCAAATTTGATTCTCTATAGAAGTTTGATAAGATGATTTTAACAACTAACAAATCGGTTTTGCAAGATATGATTCCTAACATTGTGGTTTTGCAGACTATAGTGGGGGCTTCATTCTCCCCGTTTTACGAATAAATCCATATGAGTATCCTTTTTATTATATAATTTACTTTTGGTACTTTAGCTTGCATATGCACGTAGTGTCCTATGGCCACTAAAGTGGGGGATAAATGTAGTGTAGGAAATTGTACTCCTATGTGATAGTGCAATTTCACACTCAATTTTGACCTATTTTAGTGACCTCACATTTATGCATTTTTATGCTTCATAAATAAGCCTTTAAACCCCTTTATTATGCATCCCAAGGCCTATTTTTATCATTTTCTGACATTGCAACATGCATGGAATAATTGTGTTTAATTAATTTAAAGCCCCAAAACACATTGATCTTGGATTTTTAGGCCAGGACCCCAAGGGCGAATGGGTCCCCTTTAGGATCCAAATTCAAAATTTAAACATGTTTTTGGCGACAGTTTAAAGTCCCAGATTCAAGTTTCAAATGTCAGCTATCGAGATCTAATATTTGGGAAATTAGAAAGGAAGCCTATAAAGCCTAGTCTTTTCATGACTAAAACTAGATTTTTGTGAAGAGCAAAAAGAAAGTTTGAAACAAGCAAGGAGAGAACATTCAAGAAAGCAAGGTTGAAGTCTTAGAGCAACATTTCATTTGTTTTTGCAGGTCTTCAAGCTCATTTTTCCAAAGTAGATCAAGCATTGTTCATGATTTGAAGATTGATGCCTATGGTGAATCATGATGAATTCTAGGTCTCAGGACATGCACCTAGCTATTCTTCCTAACCTAATGACTTGTTTTCTAAGTGATCCCATCTTCTATCTTCATTCTACTAGCCACCTAAAGCAAGGTATCAACAAATTCCAGATCTAATAGGGTGTTTCGATATCTCCCTAACTAGATCTTTGTCATTTTTATGTTCATTTAGGGATCTCGTTATGACACACTTGAATAAGGTTTCTTTTCATTTTAGCTCTTAACACCTTAGATGCACTTAAGGTTAGGGCTTCCTCATATTGTTATTTATCATAGTTTTATCTTTCCATTAACATTTAATTACCAAACTTGGGGTTTGAATGAGGCAAACCCCCATACAAACTAACCAAAAAAAGTTAGTTTTTCTACAGCTCTTGGAGACTGGTACACATCAACTTACCCTTCATAGATCTATCAGAAGTTTGATGTTTCTGATTGTGTTGCTTTAAATTGAGGATTCAAGTTTCACATTGCATAATTGAGTTCATTTAGTATTTTTTGTTTTTCTCCCAAAAGTGCATTCCAGGCATATTTACCCCATCTTGTCATAAGGAAAAACAACAAAAAATCTCCAATAGGGTTGACTCACCCAAGGGTTGAAAGCCAATCCTACCATTGGGGATCTCTTTTTCCTAATGAAACAAGAAAGATACGTGCATCATATATCCAATCATCTCATTTTGATAAACCCTATTTTTTGATGTTTCAAAACCAAACACAAGGGAATGATTAAGGAATCACCAACCTCAATTCCACACTAAGAAACTATTACAAACTTGAAAAAACACTAAAGAAACCCACACAAACTATGGAAAAACTAGGAGCTAGCACGCCTCAACTAGATGACTCAACCATTAGTTTTTAGAACAATGAATAATTTGAGGGTAAAAAAAATAACACCTAAAAACAATGACAAGCCCTCAAAAAAGGTTTCCTTATTAGGAGGTAGAAGCCCTCCACCAACTAGAATGATGATAGGTCACTTCCAAGAAATGACATGCTTCTCATTAAAATGGGTTCCATAAATATTAAGATATGGCACTTATCAATGAAGGAACAACACAGGAAGATTCACTAGGTCAAGGGGAACAACTTTAGTATACAAAGTTTCCCTAATAAATGAAAAAAGACCAAAAAAATGATGAATGACAAAAAATGGGGCGCATAGGACACTGGCGCCTAGAGAGGAAACTAGTGCTCAAGCAAGACATGAGCATGAGTGCATAGGTGTCTAGGTTTAGTGTAGGGGTCTTGATTTGGTGAAAGAGTCTGAGGGATGTGCTATAGTCCTTAGCAACATTGAAGTCCTAGTTCTAGCACTAGTGTCTTGAATAGTAAGAAAATACAAGCCCAATTTTGGTCCCTAGGACAAGCATAACCATTGAGAATCACAAGGAAATAACCATGATGAAAAAAGACTAAAAAATGATGAAAATTATTGGCAAACCAAAAGGGTCCTAGACACCCAATCTCACCTCACACTATCCCATGAAGGAGATAACTCCCAAGGGTTGGGGAGACCACAAGAGGTTGCAAGATAAGAGAAACGACACAAAGGGTGAAGAGGAAGGTGACCTACACCTCTCAAGCCTACCAAAACCACTTAGAGAACCCCACGTGCCCCCACAATGAGGCGATTCTCACCAACTCAAAAACTCAACTTGGGAGACAACTAAACAAGATCCAAAGCCAAACATTGAATATTTTTTAACATACATATGATTCATTTTAATCCCATATCCAAATATGAGCTATGTTCATTTGACTAAAATTACCAAAAAGATAAATTGCATATGAAATAGCATTTGCATTTGACACCAATATTGACATAACATGCAAAACAAGATAGATCCTTCACCACTTATGTGAGAGGTTTACATTCCATCTAATAAGAGATTTAATTATGATAATTTACAAATGTCATATCCCCGAAATAGCAATGCCATAAAAAACCAAGTGCTAAAATACAAATAAATTAATAAATAAATAAATAGCATTGTTAGTATTTAAAATAAATATGTAATATAAAATATATAAATATGAATAATATATTGACATATTATTGATATTAAATAACTTAATATCAATAATAATAATAATAATAATAATAAAATAAATAAATAAATATAATCAAAGAGAATCTAATATATCAATAAAATAAATAGCAATATAATAGAATTATAAATGTTAATGTATTTAATATTATTTTACTTATTATAATATAATATTATATATATATATTAACGTAATATATATAAGGCAGCTTGTTAAATATAAAAATCGCCCAAATTATATTTAAAGTAGCATTGGATATATACTGTTGTGAAGTGCCAAAGAAACCATTCAAATGCAAATATCATAAGAACGGCACAATATATCTTCCAATCAATGCTGACGGGAAAAAGTGTTAGCAACGGTAATGTTCATCAAATGCCCCGATAACCTGCCGTGCCAAGATACGAGTCGCCCAGATTGGGGCAAAGAGGATAATCGACCGACACTCTATATTAGTCGTCCAATCTGAATAATTAAATATTCATCACTCCTGCTCCAATAATAGTACGGAACCCGCGAATTGGAGAAGATCAAGCGCCGATATAAAACAAAGGTACGCCTCGTCACTGTAATCCCTCATTGAAGTTTATGGAATTTAAAATATAAAAACTGATCAAGGATTGAATGCAATATCACTGCCTAAAGCGTATAGAATTCTATATAGATAATTAGAAGGTTTGAAATTAATGTTCGCTCTATATTTCATGCGATAATAATAATACGCAGTGTCAAATAAATTCATATTAATAAATTCCCACACAGATACGTCAATACATATCGTATACTTGGCAATAGAAAATATATAAATCACTAATGCTATATCTAAGGAGAATATATGGTTTCTTTTAATTCCACGTCTGGTAATTTAGGACTTCAATCAAATGTAATAATAGATGAATATGTGTCTGTATGTATGTATCGATGCAATGCAGTCAACTGAATCATTAATTAATCTCCACATCTAAAGAATCAATGTATGTTTCACGATAATACTATTTCAGCAGTCATTGCTTCCCATGTAAACTATCTCTGTTCACTGAGTAGATAGAACCAACGAACTCTTTCCCTGACGCTCATTGAGGAGAGGATGGTTGTGGGAGGGAAAGGCTGGTAAGTTCGAGCACTTGTAGGATATCCCAAGATGGCAATAAATCCTGATGGAGTCCACTTGGAGCTTGGTCAGGCGCCCTCAGCACTGTAAGGCATCCCTCCTCCAATGGGGTCTAGAAGAGGGGTAAAGGCAATGATCTATTCCAGCCATACGTGATAGGTTACGATTAACTATGATGAGTAGAGGTTCATGTAATCTGTAGATAACGGCATATCTATTAATGCAGTGTTGTTGTTCTAAATAGAATCAGTGCAGTTAAATAAGAATAAATCTATATAGTTAATCAAAGCAAGCTTTATTAAACTAGAATATAGAATAAATTTGTGCATTTCATTTCTTTTCTAGGGAAAATTAAATAAGGGACATTACAACAAATATAAAAGAGCAATCAAGATCCTAAATTATACATAAAAATCATAATATGAAAACGATAAAACTAAAAGGAGAGAACCTCTAATTGCATGCTATCTAAATCTCCTTCAAAGTGAAGCCTCTAATAACTCTTGTCCCAATGGTGGTATCCACTCTAGCCAATCATATGGTACCATTAGGTCCACCCTACTGTGCTAGGAGATAGTCATTTGGGTACAAGCACATTGCTCACACAAAATAACGAGCATGGCTCATAAACATGCCAATCAATATAAGCAACATCATATTCAAATGACATTAAATGAAACATAATAGGTCATCATAACATATACATGGCATGAGAATTATAAGATCAAATGCATATAGGCCAAAAAATTGATCATCAAATAACAAAAACCACATGCTCAAGTGGATAACGTCACCAATAATAAGCACAAGGTATAATCTGTATCACAAAACATATAACATGGTCATAAACATATGCATTCATGGTTTCATATTATATATACATACTCATTTGAAATCAAGTCTCTTCTAATCACAACATGGTTAGAGATGGGTCTCTCATTGAACACCAAGTCCAATGAAATTAAGGATGAAGAACCCATAGGATCTATGAAAGGAATGTCATTGAATAGTTTGAAAGGATGACTAAATAGAATGAAATATTTATCAACTCACCCAAGTGATGAACCCAACTAGAAACAACTAGTGCTCCTTGAGTGAGCATGCCTTCTATGCTCATATGAAGCCTATACTAGTTCTCAATCTATACCATAAGCGTCATCATGCTGGTTATATTTATTTATCCAATATAATTAATTCACTTATTAAGGAAAATATTAACTTGGCATATCCTTGGGCCCCTTCATTCCTTGGGTGATGTCAAGATCCACTCCTTTCCTACACCTTACACCTCAAATCCTAAGTTCATCATGCCAATACACTATTTGGGCATGACATGGATTTTAATACAAAAAAAAAGTGGACTAAAGAAAACATGGTCTGAAAAGCTTCTAAATAAAAAATAAGGATACTTCTTTCCTTGCATTGAAATTCATTCAAAATCACTCACAATTTCTAAATTTCTAAAATAATTTGCAATAACAAAACCATACAAATTATTTAACTCCATTGATGAATGCTTAAAAATTAAAAATTAAAAATTATAAACATACCATTTGGTTGAAAATATGCACAACACCACACTTTCGATATAAAATTCACATTTTCTAAATTCTAGAATAAAAACCATAGCCATGGCTCAAAATAGGCTTTTTAAAAAAATTTAAAACAATTAAATTACTAAATTTAAACACATTGAGTTGAATCTAAATTAGGACCTTATGATTCCTTAAGTAAATCATGGAAAACATCCTAGGAAAGAATTTCAAACATAGAGAAATAGGAAAAAATTGCCTCAAGTTTACTCACACAAAAATTATTAATTTTCCTCTAAATTAGGGATGCAAATATATAAATATATATGAAATACAAGAATATTTCAATGCTTCCCTTGCTAATCCTCATCCTAGCCCAAGAAATAAAAATCCAAAACATTCCATGCAAATCCATCCATTTTCCAAAATGAGAAAAGAGGGTTTGAGAGGGAGAGTTTTCAAAAATCCAAGATTGAGATTAAAAAAAACTAATTTCATATTTTTCAGTTTTATTTATTTTCTTTTCATTTAAAAAATAAATAAAAATAAAATAAAATATCTAAGTTTTTCTTTTTAAAAGGCAATTAAAATAATTTTTCATTTCCAAGCAATTTTAATTATTTCAATCAATTTTTAAAGTCAAATAAAATTTTCTAATAACAATTTTAATTAATTATAATTATTTAAATATCATTTTTAATGCTTATCAAATTGTAAAATTTCTTTTTTTTCTTTCTTCCTTATATTCTAATTTAATGCATCACACTATTCACACAATATTTAGTCTAAAATTCAATTGCATACAAATGAGGAATAAACAACCTACAATATAACTCACAAAGTTACTATTTTTTCACAACGATAGAGTCTAGAGTTGCCATTGATTTAGATCCAAAATCATAAGGGAAAATATAGTCATCTTTCACTCAACCAAGTAAGTATCTTAAAGATTAATATATATATAAAAAAAAAAAAATACTCCCAATGAGCCATGAATAGAAAAAATAACCTCCATACTAATAATAAACATATTTTCCTTGTAACTTCTCCATAATGAAATATATATCATGATGAACATACAAAATCATATAAAACCCATAAAAAACATTCAAGATTCTCCACTACTCAATTCTCATGTTGAAATTAAGAAATTTGTTAAAAATAATATCATAACTACTATTGCCAACTACACCTCCTTCATGAATACATATAACAATTAGTGTAGTACTATTGATTCACTAAAGATTCATATATACAAATATCCATGGACTCAACATAAGAATACTATCATAACAAATTAAATAAGTACTAAGATTTAATTAATAAGAATCGGTTAGAGTCTAAAGCCACCCTCTTCAAAATATATAATAGGCTATTTGGAAGTAATTTTATTTAGGAGCTTAATGGTTGCATGATAATTTTGTCTAGATTTACTATAGACAAAAGACATATAGGTAATTTCAATCATGGATATACGAATTCATTTCAAAGATACTAGCTAGGAAATTTATTTATTCATTGAGCGATAATAATCAATTATGTCCTTCGTGATCAACTCTTCAATATTTTATTAAGAAAATTTACATGACATCATACTTAGTTTATGCCTTATCCCAAAGACAAAAATTCTCAATACTACATCAAAATAGCACCAATTCCCGTATGGGATGGAGGGTTTGAATGTTTTGAGCAAGATTTAATAGTTTTTATTTGATTATCTTTGTTTCATTTCTTGTTCTTGGCAATTGAATGAATTGCATGGGGAATGATTGTTTTAGATGTGTTTGATGAGTAACATTGTGTTGTTTGTCTATGTTTGAACAGGTCTAGAGCTACCATTCACATTTTGGCACTAGGAGGGCGAATTTTGAAAAATTAACATGTTTTTTAGTGAAAATTTTGTTGTTTTTCAAATTTTCACCTAGGCCGGATCAATCAAACTCTAAAGTGCACCGTTGGTTGAAACAACGATGCAATCATGGTCTTTGTTTCTCCACAGAGCGCCGCTAGTTTCACTAGACCACCGCTGGACCCCTTCAAACTACGACGCCTTTGCAGATTGTGTCGCTAGGGTGGGGTAAAAGTCAACCTTCAAGTTATTTTTAGCATGTGCTTTTTGTCTTTGATCTATTTGAACTTCTAATATGTTTTGTGGCTCTGTTTTCTGTGGATTAACCAGTGTTTGTAGGTTGGAGTGATCAAAAGGGAAAGGAGGAAACGAAGACAAAGGTTTCTTATGGCATTTTCTCTCTATTGTATCAAGTGTTTTTAAACACTTTGGGGAGCAATTATAATCCCATTTTAAGACTTTTGTTATCTTCAAGTTTTAGGACTCAAAATAATTCTCATTTGGGCTTAAAAAGAACAAAGGGATTAAAAAGAACTTTAGGAACTTACTAGAGTTGGTTTTGGATCTAAAGATCGAACAAACAAACTTCACACTTCATCTCAAGGTGCTTAAAAAGAATCCATTATTGCTTTTGAGGTTAAAATGAACATGTGTATTTTGTGTTTTGTAATCTCTTTTACAAAGTAATATTATTTAAAAGGTGTATGCACTTCTCTCATGTTTCACGATGATCTTAAGAATCAAAATTTTTTTTGGTGATATTAAGTTGTATAAAAGATTGCCTCCACACCTCAATTTGCGCTCTTACAATTGAACAAAGCTTGCTAGTGTGAGTTGAGTATATTGTGTGTGTTCTCTTCTTGTTCACGCAAACAAGGATTGATCGAACTACAAATGTGCTTGCTCGCTTTTGTTTACCTTTAAAGGGGTTTTCCTAAGACCAATTCAAAGGAAACTCCAACTGGTTTTTCACTCGGGCTGGTATATAAATGGATAAGACTAAATTTTCAAGTCCTCATGGTATGTAGGCCTTAGTCGTATAGTGTCTTTCAGAACAAGGTACTTCCATAAAAAATATAAACACCCCTAATAGGATTAATTAAAGCCTTTTGTGGCTTGTTGGACGCTCGCAAGGTGCCATGTCCCCGATCACCTTGACTAAAAACCAATTTTTTTAGAGGCCAAAATCCTTTCTATTTGTTGGTGCAAGAGGTCAAACCTTTGAAGCCACCTCACATTTTTGTAGTTCTTTGTAGAGATGAGAAGTTCGTCATGGGAGATTCATGAGAACTGAAGCTTGGCTGACCTGAGAAGTGTGTGTCGTGGATGGGAGCGAGTGTGGTCAAGCTTCTAGTCATCTGCTCTGAATAAGTACAACTGGTTTATCCAAGTGGAGATTCAACAAATATTGTCTCTTTCTATCCTAGGGTTGTGCATCATTTTGGAATCAAAACACTTTGCTTGGATCTAAAACATTGGAAAATAAAACATTCAACCATGATTAAATTTCAAACCTTTTAGAGGAAGCAAATACCTTTGTAAGAATCCAAGTGCTACTGCTTGTCCCTAGGGATTTCATCCCTAGAGGTTGGCTTCTAAGTATTTGGGTTTGTATCTTAATTTTCTCTCTAATGTCAACATTAGGGAACTATTGCCTTGATTCTCTTGATTTCCACATAATGGAATATGTGGGATGAAAAGAAATTAAGACAGACATTGAGTTTGAAAACTAAGCAAGAAGTGTGGATGTGGTAAAAACAATTCATTAATCAAAATGAAATCAATTGAACCCCACACATTGGCTTGTTTATTTTTTGTCTTGTGGTCTTTTGAGCAAACATTGATCTTTTGGTTTGAAGTAATCTTAGGGAAAAGCATGTTCTTCAAAACCTTGGTCTTGTAAACAAGTCCCTCTTAGGTTCATTTAGGATCAAAATCAACACTTTCATCCATCGTCAAATATCAATCAAATCCCATCTCACAAACAACTCTTAGAATCTTGGAAAAAATCCTTCATGCTAGGATTTTGGAAAATCCTTCTAAATCAAATCAAAATCATCTTGTTTGACTAAGTGTGTGTAGATGCATCCTTCTTCATACACTTAGTTAAATTATCATGTTGTGGACAAGTTTATTCCAAGACAACATCTAACCTCTTGGAATTTATGAGTTCATTGTTAAATCCAAATCAAGTCAAAATCAAAACCAAATTAAATCCAAAATTCCTAAAGTCTAGCATTGATCCAAGGTTCTTAAAAGTTCAACACCCATATCATTCACCCCTTTCATCCTTCATCTCATCATTGGTCTTAAATTCCTTGGAGGTCAACAAGGTCAAAACACAAGAAGAATATGGAATATAAACTTGCTCCATACATCAGGAGTGGTCTAAATCAACCAAATTATCAAAGCCTTACAATGCCAATTGATTATCAAAACTCACATTTATACAATCCATACATGGGATCATTATCTCCTACAAACCTCAATAGTACAAAAAATGTGAGTATGCCTAATCTAAATTTTGAAACACCTTTCCCTATGGTAGATTTAAATCAAATTCCAAACCTACAAATCTATCAACCGAACAATCAATGCGTGAGTCTTCAACAAAACAACATTATCCCACCAAATCCATACATGCCAAATGTGAATATACCAAGTACAAGTTTACCAAACACAAACATTTCAAATCCACACTTGGTAAACTTTGGGATAGATATGTTTGTGAATCATACAAATGTTGTTTAGAGTCCAAACAATATGTTAACGACTCCATGTATTGATCCAAGTCAAGGTAACACCATGCAAAATCAAAGTTACCTAAATCAAGGCAATGTGATTCCCAACCACAACAATGTTCAATTTCAACCTATCATGCCAAATCAAAACATTGTCCAATATCAATTTGTCCATAATCCCATACAAACACCACAAGTATACATTCCAAATCCGCTTAAACAAAAACCAAATCAACTATATCAAGGGTGTTAAGATCAAAATCAAGATCAAATTTTGCGAGATCAAATTGATACACTTACCAAAATAATTGATTCATTGCACCAAGAGACATCTCCACCCCAAAATCAATACACTCTTCCATTGGTTAAACCATGTCATCAAAGCATTAAGTTGTGTCCACAACAACATTAAGAATAATATCTCCAATGTCAAGAGGTTGGATATCAAGATCAACAACATCAACAACAAACCCAACCTCCACATCTCGAAGATCAATCACCACATCTCAAAGGTCAATCACCACATCTCCAAAATCAATCACCACAAGGTCAATTTAAAGTACAAATCTCACAAGGTAACAAATGAAAATACACAACACTTGGGGAACCAATCAAATCATTCATGCAACAGTTGGTATAAGGTCTCATCAAAATCCCCGTTTATGAGAATTATCAAGAGCCTCAAGTTAAACCACCAAGGTATAACGAGAAACACCTTTGTGACTTTCACAAAATAAAGGGACACATCAAATTGTATTCAACTCAAAAATCTCAGCCAAGATCTTATTGGTCAAAAAATAATAACTATTGAGGATAACAATGAAGATTCAACTACTAGTGATAGCATTGACAATCTCTCCACCACAATTGTTGAAAACAATGATCAAGATCTATCCATCAATGAGCACCTTGAAGATGTTTCTACCTCATATGAAGATCAACTTAACATACATCAAGAGTCACTTTTTAGTCATAATTAAAACCCCTCAACAGTATTCAACAATTGTCTATTTGAAGGAGTGTTAGAATCATTTGATCCTATTGACATAATCCATGATCCATCAACCAATGATCATGTTGAAAATGTCTCTACATCACCTAATGAGTTAGAGGACATATCTCAAGAATTCATTCCAAAGCATGATCAACATATTTCACCAAAATCTAGCAATGGTCCTTTCCAAGACATATTGACATTGTTTGACCTCATGGTTATAAATACTAAAGGGATCGTCAACTCAACATTTGATCGAAGTCCACTCAAAGATCAAGAGGATATTGAGCCACTTCCCATGCCTAATGAAGATATCCAAGAACCCTTTATAAGCAATACATCATTTGAAATTGACCCATGTCAAGAACTTGATCCAAAGCATGTCGAAAGCAATTCTGAAATCATTCAAGATCAAGAATTTGTACCTTCAAGCTATGACAATGATCTAATGGTCACTCTCCTATCTATACAAGATGTCGCAAATGATGATCACATCCACATAGCACATACTCCTCCATCTACCCATGAGATGCTTTCTTTGGATGGACACGTAGATGATTTTCATTCAAAATAGGGTTCCTTTACTCCTAACATTATTACACAAAAAGGGCAGGTTATTGATTCCTGCAGTCAAACCGAGTTGTCAACATTGGGATCAGATATATCCTAGATTCATATTGAGGACATCATGTATGAAGATATCCAACATTATCCACTCAAGGAAATAGGTCAGATAGAACAAGATATTCCGAAGTCAACAAAGCAACAAATTGAAATAACGTCATTTACAGTGGTCATTTATTAGAGAATGCTTACCGAACAAGACATCTTAAAACAAGAAGAATCAAAGAACATTTAGGTGCTACTACCACCATACTAGGGGCAACTATGTCTCAAGCAAACGCCAACATAGGGATTATGAAGAATCCTTATGATGAAACCAATGCCAATACTACAACTAGCCATGACACGATTCTTCATCCACCCATCACCCCATCCACAAATTGGGACCAACATCAAAAGAAGGATGTGAATCAAAGCAAGAACATCATCAAAGAAAAAGAAGTTGGGAAGCATAATGGACAAATCAAATACACATAGATACCAAATAATACAAAGAAAAATTATCCCTATCAAACTCCATTAGTCAAAGAAACTATGGGGCAAAATAAAAAAGGGAAAAGTATCCATCAAAGATGTCCATAAAGAAAAAAGTAAGCTTCTCAAGCAACATACAAAGTATATCAAACAATTGGTCCTAATTCCATGCACACTCCCATATCCACCCATCATTGTTCATCTTCCCAAGTTTGGAGAGTCAAAGGTTCCAAAGTATCAACCAATCCATTGTTATTCTTAAACACACTCCATCCACGCCTCTACGCATGATATCCAATTCTCACATTGACCATGTATTGGCAGCCACCCTTCATCATAAGGATTCAGAAGGCACTCTATCACGATGTGCGCACAAAGATAAAGTTAACTCTGGTATCAACAAAGCATATCAAGAATCTGAAAAGTTGCATTCAAGTGCATGTATCTTGGCAAACCAACTTCTTTAAGCAGGATATTGATGGCACATTATGACATAAGCATCTACATCGACACCACTAGGTGGTTTAGCATGAGCTTAAATTTTTCAAAAAAAAAATCCAAAAAAATCAGAAAAATGATTGAAAACAGTAAAGAAAAAAATTGACCTCTAGTGAAAACCACTATGGTGGCACTTTGGACAGGCACCATGATGAAAACTTGGCAAACAGGTGTCGTGTAGAATTGAACATCTACCTGTGCCACTTCAGGTGGAAGCATCTCATCCCATTTATAATAAATCCAACATTTCATCCATCTTATCCATAATAAATTCATTCATCCATGAACCATTTATCCAACCCATTGCCATCTATCTACATTATCTTGGTCTTAACAAAGTTTGGTGTACACTTTACACTTGTTTGTGGTAGACATCTTGACATGAGTCATTTTTATTGATCTTATCCTACCTAGCATTATCTAAGCCATGAAGCATTATCCAAATGAGCATTCTTTATTTGAACACCTTATCTTATCGCAAGATAATCCATATCCATCCATCCATACACCTATCCAAGCATCCACCAATGGCATTCCATATATTGCTAGACACTAGGGGCAAATATTTACATCTTGCTTTAGGAATAAATCTTGGTCTATATCTACCAATTTATGTGGTGATTTGAACATTGACAAAATGTGAAATCAAATTGGTCAAGCAGTTGTGAGCCAAAATACAAATCACTAGCCCATGGAATTTTTTGACAAGATGTTCTTTATCAAGCTTTATCTTTCATCGAGCATCAATCCAAACAATCAATATCAGTTGTATCTCATTCACACTTCAGTGTCACATCAAATCATTCAAGACAACTTTTGTTCCAAGCTCAAGCTTCACAATCTCCAGCAATCGAATCCAATCAATCCATCATCATCTTGGGATATCTATCCCAATCTTTGTGTTGTGTAAACACTATCCTTGCACTATTGTGTATCCTCAACAATGTTATCATCATCAATCCATTGATCGGATCAATCAACCTTAGTTTGGTTTTCAATAAAATCTCAAAACAGAGCACTGATATCATCACACATGTCCATATTCAAATCGTCAAAATCATTAGAAAATCCAAAAACATTCAAAACATATCAAAATCCCAAAACAGGTCAAAAAGTCAAAAAAAATGTTGTCTAAACTCTGTTGTCTCTGAGTTTAAACGTAGGCAAGGCCATTATTGATGGGCCCTCGAGACACAAAATCCAAAAACATTCATAAAATCTCATAAAACACCAAAAACATTAGAAAATTTGAAAATCAAAACATTTGTAAAGCATCTTGGAAAAAACCCAAAAACAACCTCAAAACATCAAAAACATCCAAATATTTGAAAAAATCCATCCATCTCATTTTGCTTTCACTCGCAATAATCTCATCCATAATAAACAAATCGTCACACTCACCCTTTGACAATACAAATAGAAAACAACCACAACAATCAACAAAAGCAAACTTCAAACACAAAATCAAAATTGAAACAACAAATTTTTAAATGCAAAATCAAATTCTTGATCATTCGCAAACATGTCAATCAACCTTATATCAACAGTCTTTCAAATAACATATTAACTTGCCACCATCCACTAACATGTCCTAGGATGCATCATTCCTACAATAGGCATTATCTTCGACAATCACTTCAGATTCTTATCCTCAAAACACATCCCTTTGGCTAGCGGTATGAAGAACATTGGCTTGTTTGTGTACTTGATCTGTTATTTTTTATTTATCTTATTGCGCTCATTCCAAATGACCTCTCGATGATGTCTAATCAAAATGATTTAGAGAGAAAGGAATGGGGCATTGATCATTATCTTTTGTTTGCTATGCTTGTTGGACGTTCTTGTAATATAACTTGGCGAATACTTGCTTTGTTAGGTATGTATGGAGGGTGTTTTGGGTAGCTTGTTGACTATTACATTAATAGGTTATACCTTTCCGTGTTTTGGTCTGAGATGTTTGAAACTTTTGAATTGCATCCTAGCAAGGTTTTTGTATGTCAGGTATGAACAAGAATACTCCTATATGATTGTCGAGTCAAAGTCCATCGCACTAGGTACAATGTCATCCTAGTTCCTTATACCTTGATGTGTCGTATCTATGTGTGTTATCAAACATAAGATAAGTAAGCCCTTTTAAAATCCCAATTTCTGATAAGCAAAGCATCATCATCATCATCATTCATCATCCTCATCTAATAGGGTCTCATAGATCACAGACTTGTTAGATCCTCTTGTCATCCATCTCATTTCTTCTTATTCTTCTATCTTTACTAACATTTCTATCCAAGTATCAAGTGTGTGTAATATATCAAAATATATATGAGGCTACCCATGGTTGATGAACTGTCTATATCATCAAATTTGTCTACATCAACATTTGAGCTTAACTAATCTTGAACCTCTTTGTAGAGAGATCAACCCCTAAATCGAACTTTTCGCTCGATCTCTTGAGAGGGCAGTATACTAACGTAACTCTTTCGCTAGGGCAGTAGTGGGGCATCTAAAAAAATCAAAATTATTTTGAATTTTGATCTTAACAAGGTTATTCTTTGAACCAATGCATTAGGTACATTGCTTCAAAGAGGGGAAAAATGTAGACACGTAAAATATACTTATTGATCTTGTGCACTTGATCTTGATTTACTAACACCAATTCTCTCTGAATCGTCTCCTTTACTAACTATTTAATTAAATTCATCATATTTCATCTTTTAATTAAATAAATCAATTTTGTTTGATTAAATCACTATCTTCTATTAATTAAATAAATCATTTTGTTTAATTAATCCTAATGTCCCTCTTTTAATTAAATAATTCATTTTATTTAATTAAGTTCTAAAGTCATCTCCTTTAAATTAAATAAATTAATCTTTATTTAATTTGAATCTAACATCATCCCCTTTTAATTAAATAAATCCAACTCTATTTAATTAAAGCTAATAATCATTATTCCTCTCATTTTGATTTATTTAAATCCAAAAATCTAAGTCAAAATGTCAAATCAGCTAAACTTCATTTAAGTTAATCAAATCATGATTAATCCTAACACTAATCCCTCAAGTCCTCTAGATTTTGCAACTTGCACAAGTAAATCAATTTAATTGATTTATAAATTCTTTTATTTCATTCAAAAAAGGCATCAAGTTGGAATATTCCCTCATTTTGAAATCTCCCTCCCAAAAGGTCTTGTCCTCCAACATGGCATTAAAGTCTCTTACAAGTCCTTTTTCTTGAGCCAAGTGGCATTAACTCTTCTTTCACATCTTCCTCCACAAGCCATCTTTCAAATTTTAAATTTCCACCTAATAGCATTTATTTGCACATTCATCAAAATGTGCTCCACCTCTCTCCACTAGCATGTTGACAAGTGGCACAATGCCATTGGCTTATGTTTAGTCCCACATTCTTCATATCTTTCATTTCACCATCCGTTTTTCCTATAAATGGAGAGCTCTTCTACTAATTTTGGATCCACAACTTTATGCAAAGTCATTATCTACAAATTTTGAGCAAATTCATCAACACTTCATCCAAGTTTTCATAGCTTTCATCCATCTTAGCTAGGTTATGGTCAAATTTTCATCAAGGATCACATTGTTCATCATCAAAGCTTATAAGGAATTGTGAAATGGTTATTTTCCACATTAAAATAACACCAATTCCCCCATGGGATTGAGGGTTTGAACGTTTTGAGCATGATTTAATAGTTTTTATTTGATTATCTTTGTTTCATTTCTTGTTCTTGGCAATTGAATGAGTTGCATGGGGAATGATTGTTTTAGATGTGTTTGATGACTAACATTGTGTTGTTTGTCTATGTTTGAATAGGTCTAGAGCTACCATTCACAGATAAATAATTAATATGAAAGTTGACGTCGACTGGAAACAATTAAATTTTAATACACGTGCATTTATGCCCTAAAGTTTCAAGTTATAAATACACAAAAAAATTGAAGGAAAAACAATAAAATTTACTATATAAAGATTGACGTCTCATGTAACTTCATTTTTTAGTGTTTTATCGACAACTAAATTATAGTGTTAATTAAAATATATATATATTCAAATATTTTTTTAATATTTTCAAAAAAATACAAACATAAAATAAACTAAAAAATAAATATTTTATTAGTTTACATCATTGCAAAACTGAAAACATACATATCACTTTTTAGTGATTCAAGTTTAAAAGTTGGATTAGTGTTGGTCGGTTCCTTTATAAAAGTGTGACACAACTTTGTACTTTGACCCCAAAGGATTCCGCCACAATTATTCACACACATGCATGAATGATAGAGTTTTCCTTCTACTCATTGCATCCAGAAACTCAGCATTAAGCTTCACATTGATTTGACACACTCTAAACACACACACTAAATAAAATCAATATCGCACAAAACTGCACTTTCTCTTTACTCTTTTCCACACTTCTTTGCTCTTGCCTCTCTCATCTTCTTCATCAATTCATCTTGCATTTATACCATCTTCAAATTTGAAACATATCCAAAGTTGGCCATCCAAATCAAATTCAAATTAGGTCAGCGCCAAAACATTCTAAGGTGGAATTAGAATTAGGGTGACCCAAACACATGCTTTAAGGGACCCAAATGATCCAACACACTTCATCATTCTCAAAAGTAGTATTTCACACAAGGTCAGCCAAACCAGTTTAAAACACATAGAGCCATTAAGCACAAATCTTCCAAATGTTGAAACTATCTTCAATAGAACCAGGGCAACACAACTCTACAACTACAAGTAATAAGACTTCTTCAAAGAGAAATCCAGACCAACAACATTTCTCCCATACTTTAACTAGAAACACAAAAAACCACAGTTCACAACTGGTGAACACAACTTGCACTGTACAATGAATCAACAACCAAAAATTTGGATTTAACATCTTCTAACAACCATGAACAACATATCTAAACCACATAACTACAGGAGCAAATCTAAACCAAAACTAGAGCAACCACTGAACACATGCAACATATCTTTATTACAATTTTCTCAATATCCTCGACATATATAGTCAACAACAACTAGTGGATAACCATTTGACCGGTTGAAATCAATGACAACACCTTCAATATTTTCACAATACTTTCATTCTTGCAACAATCTCCCCCTTTGTCATTAATGACAACACATAATGTGAAAAACGTTCAAAGACAACATACTAGCTTTGAATACATTTTTTTGTTTTCTCCCCCTTAGAAGATAATCTCTTATAAGCTTCTTCTCCCATTCATCCTTTCCTTTTTCACATGCTTCTTCTCTCATTCATCCTTTCCTATTTCACATGCTTCTTCTCCCCCCCTTTGACATCAATGGAAAAGGCAAAAGAATATTTTCCATTGATCTCACCTTTGACATGAAAGCAGAACACACACAATGACAACACCTGATACTACCCGCTCCCCCTAAGAGGTAGCCACCAAAACATCAATCTAGAAGAAACATAGATCCATAGATCCATCGGACTAATGCATCTCCATATGCATCTAGTTCAAGAAAGGAGGGGCAATAACCCCTAACTTCTCCTGGAGATACTCAAAAGTATCTTTAGGAAGAGCCTTCTTGAAAACATCAACAATCTAATCCTTCATCGGAACATACGCAAGCTTTACTTCATTCTCCATGAGCTTCTCTCTCAAGAAATGATATCTGATAGATATTTGCTTCATCCTCGAGTGCATCACAGGATTCTTAAAAATATTAATTGCACTTGTATTATCATAGAAAATAGAAATGGGATCATCATATAGCACTGTGATATCTTTCAATGTCAGTCTCATCCATAGAACTTGTGTTTAGCAAGATGCAACAATAATATATTCAACTTCAACAGTATACAAAGAGACCGAATGTTGTTTCTTACTCAACCATGCCACCAATCTACATCCAAGAAAGAAGTACTCAATTGTTATGTCTACAAAAAACTCCCATGTCAATAATATTTCAACCTAATAACACATTAAATTTGACATTCGTGATATATTATGTTTGATATTTTTTTCATTCAAAGGGTTGGATCCTAGGGTTGACAAATTTTATTAGGTTATTGTAGGCATTTTAGGTTTTGGATACAAGTTCTCTTAGAAGTGCATAGAGTGTTTATGCATATTTTTCATGGTTTGAATAACACAACATGATCAATTTTCACATATTGTTGTCCTATAATAATTCTTTTATTTTTTCTATATAATAAATCTTAACTTTTTATAATTTGTGCCTTGTGGTTTTCTCTCTTAGAGTTCTTTTGGTTTCTCAATGCACATGTAGGAGGTGCATAATTTACCATCAAGATTCTACCTGAGTATGAGTGAAATATTTTTCTTTGTGTAAGTATGTGCATGTCCATAGTTCAATTTTTTGTGCATACCTCCTCTTATAGATTAGTGTAAGAAGTGTATTACACACTTTGTTTGTAGATTGCTTATACCTTGCAAGATACATTATTTCTCTTTAAGTCAAAAAGTAAAATTTGAGGGAATAAAAGGAAATTATTCCATAAAATTTCTCTCCAGATCTATTCAAGAAAAAGTATTTTATAATAAAAATTCTCTCTTCTATTCAAGCAAATGTATGCTACATATGAGAAAGAAGAAAAATATTGAAATATTAGCCATCACTTATCAAAACCTTTGTCCAATGATTGGCCTTGTGATGCCATTGAGGGGGAGTGTGTAACACCACCTCATACATAAATCCTAAATGTAAGACCTAACATGCATCATATAAGACCTCTAGGCATTATATGCTCAAATTTTAGATAAATGCTTGGCCTTAGGTGATGTCATTGAGGGGGAGTGTGAATGTCAATGCCACCACCTAGTGGATGAATCCTAGATGTATAAGTCCTATAGGTACATTGTATTAAGTCCTCCAGGTACTATGTAATGAACATGGGGTGAGGTTGATTCGAGGAGACTCGAGCTCTAATAAAAATGTTTATAAGATCTCATATATATAACATCATTTTTAAAACACTAGGATTACAAATAATGACAAGACGACTGTCATTTAGTCTGGAATGTATGGCTTTCATTTTGGCATATATTTGTGCCCTATTTATCACTATCAAAAAAGACCTACATTATTGGGGTACTAAATTTTTTCTTTTATGGAAATTGACATGTGATTACCCTACTAACATTAACGACAGTGTTGAACATAATTTTATTAGGGGCCATACCCTTATAACATTTATATAATGTTCTAATATAAGGTTATTAAACTTTATATATTATATGCTTTATTAAACATATCCCATTTGAAATAATTATAGTCTAATAACTATTAATTGTTTATGCATGATTATTTTGAATAGGTGTGACTAATACCCCTTAAGGTATTATGTTACCCAAGTTATCCTATATTTAAGGAGGTTCCCTCTCATTTGAGATGAAAAGAATTTGGAGAATGATAGGAATTCTATCAATATGTACATGAGATATTATTGATCATGTGGAAGTATGGAGAAGTATTCCCTCGGTTTGGTCTATGTTAAAAAAGACCTTTATTGTAAGTGTTTTAATCAAATGATACTTTATGGGGTTTTCTCCTGAAAGGGTTTTCCCCATGTATATCTTGTGTAATGTGTAAAATCTATGCTTGTATAATTCTCATTGTATATATTTAATATTTTATTTATAATTATTAGTATCCTAATATCTTGATTTCTAACACTTTCCATTATCAAACATTGACATCATTGTAGATTTGATAGTAGGACATGAGATGCTTTCCCTCATGGATGGTTTCTTTAGATATAATCAGATCTGTATAGGAAAAGAATTTCAACATAAGATCACTTTCACATTCCCTTGGGTAGTTATTGTTGGAACATAATGCCTTTTGGTCTAATAATGTTGGTGCAATTTATCAAAGAGCAATGATAGTACTTTTTCATGACATGTTCCACAAAATAATGGAGGACTATGCAGATGAGTTAATGGAAGAATACATAACAAGAAAATGACATTTGAATGTTCTTGGATAGATCTTTGACAAACTAGAGAAATATGAAGTGAGGGTAAATCCTAAACAGTGGGCATTTGGTATTACTTCAAGAAACTACTATGATACATTTTGTCTCATATAGGTATTGAGGTTGACCCCACAAAAGTGAAAACAATAATTCATATGTCTCCACCAAAAAACATTAAGTAAATTTGTAGTCTCCAAGGAAATATATAGTCAATCAAGTGGTTTTGATGCAAGAGCATCTTGGGCAAACAAGCAATCCACATCAACCAAAAATAGTTTGGTTTTGTTTTCATCTGTTTTGGTTTGATATTAGTTTAATGTGGCATTTTTGGTGTTACAGTTGGTTTTTAGATTTAAATTCAAATTCGATTTGGTGGTCAATTTTTGGTGAAGATTGCAGAATTTAATGTCACTGGTTGGAAAAATGTCATGTAGCAATGAATGTTTTGATATGCATTTAAGTTTTAGGTTGGCTGATATAAATTATCCTAATTCATGGAGATTGACATTGGCATTGGGATTACCACTTAATTATTCAATTTATTTAAGAATGCATAATGAGGGGAGAGATAAATATTAATCATCTCCTCCAATCCCCTTATCTCACACAAGAACCCAAAACAACCACCAAGTCATCTCTTACATTTAAGAGGCATGGTGCACATGGATCCCCATCTCTCCCAAGTCATCTCTCATAAATGAGATTGGGAGACCAAATGGGGATGGGGACGGGTCAAGTTCATCCCCTCATCCCCAAATTTGTCACCTCTCTTACAAAGCATTTAAAAGAGGTCATGTACCTGGGGTCTTAAAAATGCAACAATTAACCAAATAATGACATATTTGAACCCCCTAAAAACACATCCAAAATTGCATCCAAAATTCACACTTTTAAATCACATTTAAACTTGAAGACAATTTAAAACACTAAAACCTTAACCCACCACATACATGTCTCACATCACATTATAATTACACAATAAAACACGAGATTCTAGCCCCTCCATATGGGTAAATCTGGCTTCGCACGGGTAACTCACATAGGTCTATTGGTTGCCTCTGATTTCCATGGACCATGGAAGGTTAACCTACACACTCAGTTTAAACATTAGTCCAACTACTAAGATAATTAACTAAAGCAAATGAATATGTTTAAGCATAACCATACACACATGTTCATTGCACATGAATATAAAACATAATCTTAATTTTATATTTTTTCCTTTTCCCAACATTCAAACTCAAAGCTATTAAACTTATATAAGTGTCAATTACACTTCAAATCATCAATTCATGACATTTATCATCATAATGCATAATAATTCCAATATTCGAATTTAATCAAAACCTTATCATATATTCTAGATTGAGCATATAGTTTCCAATTTCCATAGCATTCAAGATAACAATTTGATTAAATATCACAATCATAAAGTTACAATTCACTAACATAAATAGTCTAACAAGGAAATCAACTATTAAATCCAAATTCATAATTAACCAACATTTGAAATGAAGAGTCCAAATAGAGCATATCAAATTATAGTCATACAAATAAAAACACAATATGAGGTGTAAATGACTATTTGACGATGGACCTCACACTCTTAGAGTGCAACGTGTTCTTCATGCTCACACTGAACCTTTACAAACACTTCCAAGCATGTCACAACATTAGAATATTAATTATTTTTATTATTCATTTTCTTTAGTTAAACTCTTTGCCCATAATATCCTCAAATCCATTTGTATCCTAGAAAAATTTAAGAGCCACTTCTTTCCTACACCCTAAATCTCAAATCCTAGGTTCATTATGTCAAAACACTATTTGAGTGGCACAAATTTCAAAGCATAATTTGAGTATAAAAATAAACATGATCACAAAAAAATATAAATCAAAAATATTTTAATGAGACTTCTTTCCTCATATTAAAATTCATCCAATGAATCTATAATCTCAAATTTTCTAAACTTATTTTTGAAAGGAAAAACCATGAAATTTTAAAAAATCTATTGATGAATGCTTCAAATTTTAAAATTAATATTTAAAGTTTATAAAGATACTATTTTCATCATATGGTGAACAATATCACACTTTTGAGGTTAGTTTCACATTTCAAAGGTTATGAAAAAAAGTTACCATATTGAAGACATAAAATGAACATTTTCAGAATAATTTAAAGCATCCATTAAATCCATTAATTTTGGATACAATTCACTCTAAAAGGAGTCCATATGCTACTTAATGGATAAGTGTAGATTTCATACAACAAAGGAGCACCAAAATAAGAAAAAATGAAGAAGCTCATAAAAAATAGCAAATCCTTTCAAATTTAAGAAAAAATTCACAATATAACACAATACACCTCCAATCTTCCTCCTTGCAATCCAATTTCCAAGCCCAACCAATCCAACAACAACACAAATCTATCATTTTCCATTTTGAGAGAGAAAAAATCTCCAAATGAAAATAATTAGAAAAAAAGCTACATTTTCCTATATACATTTTTCCATTTTCTATTTTTTTCCACTTTATTTCTATTTTTTAATTTTTTCACTTTAATTTCCTCCAAAATACATTTATCAATTAATTAAAATGCCTAAGTTAATTTGATTTTCCAAAGACAAATGTAATAGTACAATTTAATCATTTCCCAAGTAATTCAAGTGTTTTAATAAATTTTCCAAAGCCAAAAGAATAATTTTGAAAAACAATTTAACTAATTTCAACAATTTAAATATCATTTCTAATGCATTTAACTAAATCCTCTGCCTTTCTTTTTTCTTCTCATTGTTTTTATTCTTAATGCATCAAGCACTATTCACATGTAAGATTTAACTTTAAAATACAATCACATGTAATTATGAAAATAAATAACCATATTAAAAACCATGCATTTACTATTTTTCCACAACACATGGAGTCTAGAATCACCATCAATTTAGATCCAAAACCATAAGGGAAAATAAGGCTCATCTTGCACTCAATTAAGTGTAGTAGTGGCTACCATACACATTAGCCCAAACTGACATCTTTGATTAACCACCATTGACCACTCAAACCTACATATATTTAGGTGGAGAAATGACACTACATCTACCTACACTCTTAATTCACACATCAAGCATGCCTATTCCACATATATAATAGCCAAAGCAAATGAAAATCATCCCAAGGGGGATGAACATCATATACACCATATAATTATTATGCATATACTGATATCTATGAAATCAAACACTTTGATAACAAACATATAAAGCATAACACATGCATTTCAAGGAATACAATAGTAACGAAATGTATCAAATTATCACAAGGAACTTGTCACAAATTGTCATACATGTATCTCAATGCAACCAAAACATATATACAACTAACATGTTGATTAGCATCATCTTGAAATATGTGGGTGGTCTAAACACATGCTAAATAATGCATAAAATGATTCCATAAGGCAAACATGTCACTCAATGCAACAAGCATGAACACGACCTACGCATCCCCTAATACATAGTTAGGAAATAATGCCAAACCCAAGACATTTTAAAGAAACAAACAAGTGGGCATTACATGCATTAATTCTCCAATCAACAAATAATGCACACAAATTCAATTTCAATTTTTTTAATCTTATTTATTTATATGATAATTTTGTAGAATAAAATTATTATGCATTCTCTCAAATTTTATTATAATTTAAACTATTGAAAACATAGAAATCTTACTTTGTCAATCTGAGGACTTCATGGAGATATGGTGTTAGGTTGAATCCACTCTAATGGCTTGCAAGTGTGCTCACTTTTTTCCTCTATTGCATTTGAGCATTGGGGAGAAATTGACTTGCATGCAAATGGCTTGACCTGCTCCTTTTTTAAAATTTTGTCAAAGAAAAAATGTGAGTGCATTATAGCACAATTACATTTTTCCTTTGATGGACCAAAAAGTGGATGTGGCCACTTTTTGGTCCCCCCATCTTTGTGCACATGTGTAACTCTTCATTGTAAAATAACAAAAAAATGATTTAAACACTCCCTTTTAATATTTATTGGTAAAATTCAAATATCATCAACAAATTCACAAGTACGTGTCAATAGAAGATTGCATTAGAATTTTAACAATTGATGAAAATTACTAATGAGTAATTAAAAATACCATCATGAATTTTTTGTCAATTGCAAGAACTTTAGTAACATAAAAATTTAAAGATTTAATATTTTATCAAATTATTACTATGATATGATCTCAATGAATCCCCACTCAAGAAAATAGAAATTGATCTTCTATGATCTTCCCTACTTGATTAAAAGGTACATGCATCAAATTTTGTAATGATGAAATTGATTTCGAACAATTCAGATGCCAAATGAGTATGTGTTCCTCTAAATTTCCCATAGGCTCATCTATTGTACCCTTTAAAGGTGTAAGCGCTAGTTTTTAAATTATATTGTTTTGTATTATGCAATGATAAAAGATTAATATTTTTATATGTAGTACTTTTAATCTCAACCATAGATCTATGCATTTTTTTGTTTGAGGTCTAACCATCCTTAAATCATTTTTTTGCAACCTATTGACATTAGGAACATGAATCTAAGTTGATGCATCTTTAAATGAGAGAAAAGTATTGAGTATATCCATTTAGCCTAAGTCACTCATTGCACAATCTTAACCTCATCCTTTTTATTGGTGGTATAAGATGATGCGTCTTTGACTAAGAGCTAAGGACTAAAGGGAAACATCTCCCAAAGTCACTTATCACACAATTCTAACCTCATCTATTTTATTAGTGATATAAGCTAATACCTCTTTGACAGAGAGCCAAAGATTGAGGGGTTTCTATTTTTTCATAGCCACTTATTGCACAATCTCAACCTCATCCCTTTTATTGGTAGTCTAAGATGATGTGTCTTTGACTAAGAGCCAAAGACTAAAAGATATATATTCCATCAAAGATGTTAATTGCACAATTTTAACCTCAATCCATTTTATTGGTGTTAGAAGCCTTGCACTCAACAAGATCTGATCCTTAAAGACTCATTTAAAATCATTCAACTTTACTAAAAGATCAAGAAATATTTAATATTTATTCTATATACTTACTTAAGTACTATTGACAAAAATAAAATAAAACATTTAAAAAAATTGATATAACATGATGAAATACCAATTAAATCTAAAAGTAAAACTATGTAATAAAACAAGAGATGCATTTGCGTCACGTTCTGCCCATTGTGGGGTGTAATTGGTTGTTTTAAACATTTAGTTAATAGAAATAGCTAGGGGTTTAATGTGGTTGTTTCTTGTTTTATAATGTCATTATTATAGTTGATTAATATTGAAAAATAAAAATAAAAAATCATGTGGGGTGTACTTGTTGTTTTAAACATTTAGTTAATAGAAGCAGCTAAGGGTGTAATGTGATTGTAGCTAAGGGTGTAATGTGATTGTCTGTTGTTGTATAATGTTATTATTATAGTTGATTAATTTTGCATAAATAAAAAAATAAAATTCATATGGGTGTATTTTGTTGTTTTAAACATTTAGTTAATAGAAATAAGTAGAGGTGTAATATAAGTGTTTGTTGTTGTATAATGTTATTATTATAGTTAATTAATATTCTAAAAATAAAAAATATGCAATTATACAAATATATTATTATAATAATTTCATATATATATATATATATATATATATATTTATATATTTATTCTTATCATTTTGATAATGTGATATTTATGTGATTTTTTCCTTGCTAAATTATATTATTACATGTATATTTTTTAAAATAGATTTTATTGAAATATTAATTGTAGATACATAATTTTTTTTTTAATATTTATTATAGATAGATAAATTTTATTGTGATATTTAATACAAACTTGAAAAACAAATATAAAATATGCATTGAGTGTCCTCACATTTATTTAATAAGCTTTGAAAATCTCACCAATTATTAAATAAAATATGTAAAATAATATTTGTAAATCAACAATGTAATTATATGATGACTATGTAATAGTGCTCATTAATAGGTTTGAAATTTGATTCATGAATTAAATGCATTGCATTGCACATAATTTAGAAGAAAAAAAAAATCCTAATTTTTATAATGAGTGTTGACAGCATGAATTTTTACAATGAGTGTTGACAGCATGAATTAATTTATTGGTTGGATTGTCACTATCACTTAAAAAAATTGAATGCAATGAATGATTTAGTATTCTGCCATGGCCAGAACTAATAATGCCCCCCAAATTATTTCCCGCTTAAGTCAAAAAGTAAAATGACTTAGACATAAATATATCCCTGATAAATCTCTTCCCATAAATCTAAAAATAAAATGATTTAACATGCGCACTACCTACATCTCTTTCCACAAGTTTCCTTTCCTGGGACCAGTTTGCTGGTGGTCGTTCACTTCATCGTCACGTATAGATTCCCCAGCTGTATCACAATTATATCCCTCTTTTATGTCACACTCAAATTCAGACTTACCTGCGTACTTGGCCGAACTTAAAGAGCACGCTGCTTCAGTGGTGCATGTGACCCTCTGAACTCGCCACTAGATTTTTTCCTTGAAGTTTCCTTTCCTTTCCTGGGAGACCAGTTTGCTGGTGGTCGTTCACTTCATTGTCAAGTACAGATTCCCCAGCTGTATCACAATTATATCCCTCTTTATGTCACACTCAAATTCAGGCTTTACCTGCATACTTCTCTATTTAGTGCTCTCTATTTGTTGGTGGTCTTTCACTTCATTGTCACGTAAAGATTCCCCAGCTATATCACAAATATCTCCCTCTCTATGTCACACTCAAATTTAGACTTAATTGCATTCTTAGTCGGGCTTAAAGAACCACGCTTTGATCGTGTGGTGCATTTGGGGCCATCTGAACTCAGCGCCAATGGATTCTTTAATGACGACTGCAGAATGCTTAAAGGCTCCACAACATCTTTGTGTGGTGTGCAGTCAACTCACAATCTAGAGACTTCTAATATGAAAAGTAATTCCGAGTTGTTTTCCTAGGTTTATCATTGAATGAATGAATGTTATTAATTACGTCTATGAGACTCAAAAAAAGAACTGAAACCGCTTTGTAAACAACAAAACAGCGGCTGACCCTACCAATTATTTCTTGTTGATTTCTAACTTTTTGCTTGATTTTGTTTCTTCTGCTGTGTATTTTGGTCAGATAACTTGCTGTTTCAACAATCTTCTCCTCTTCAAACAAGATTATAATGTTTTAGTCTTATTTACTTATTTGCATATTTCCAATTTATTACTGATATTTCAAAAAAATATCCCATTAAACATTCGATTTCAGCTTAACAGCAGTAGAATTTTGAGGGGCATGACTTCAATTATTGTCTCGCTCTCTTTCATTGTTCCTTTCTAAATCCTACAGCAACATCATTTCTTAAGACATTAATGGTATCTCTGTCAAGGAAATATCTAGGGACTACTTAGTTGTAGATTTTTATATTAAAAATATAAAGGTTTTTTTTTTTCCATGGTAAGATTCTTTCAAAATGAGCATTCAAGTTTCATATTAACAAATAATGGTCATCCTCATTTTTTCAAGTTTGGTTTTTTAATTTAGTTATTCATTTAGATGTTGTAGCTCTCTTGGGTTGGCACAAATCTAACATCACCTCAAAAAATATGTGCTTGTAGTTTTTATGTGTAAGTTTAAATTATGTGTATTCTTGTGATTGTTTATTTGTATGTGAGCTTAACTTGTGCACCATGATTTTTTGTTTGTTGGTAGCAATAATGACATATATTCTATGCTAGTTGGAATGACTTCCTTCTCATACGAACCTCCACTTTAGTAAAACCTCATTGCTTTTGGATGTCATAATATGCAACACATTTTTATTGCATTGCCTCCAAAGATATCAATTGATGTTGGATGTTAAAGAGGTGACCATTTGATTATAACACAAGTATGTAAGATGAAAAAAATTAGACTTATAACTATTTTGTTAGTTCTTGAAAGTTAGGAGAATGTGAGGTTCTAATTTATTAAGAAGTACTCAATTGTTATATCTACAAAAAAATTCCATGTTGATAAATTTCAACCTAATAACACATATTAGATTTGACATTCGTGATATATATTATGCAATATTTTTCTCATTCAAGGGGTTGGATCCTAGGGTTGGCAAACTTTATTAGGTTATTGTAGGCATTTTAGGTTTTGGATACCAATTCCCTTGTAAGTGCATAGAGTGTTCATCTATATTTTTCATGGGTTGAATAACATACCATGGGGTGATCCCACAATATTGGTTTACAATTTTTGGCCAAACTAGACACTGAACTGATTTTTTTAACTAAATCTTCACTTTCGGGCACCTATAGCGACTAAACCATGAGGAGTTTGAAGATGATGCGAACTGGTGATTTGTGACATTTTGTATGTAGATTTTAAATATATTTTTTTCAATTTTTTTGGAATCAGATTGTACTTTTTTTTCCATCTCCTTCAAAAACTAGTTTTTTTTCGTAAACACCATTTTTAAGGAGTGATGCTCACCGTATAGCACATAATTTTTTTTCCATGAAGGATAAATTCTTTTTTTTTTAATTTATATTTGGAACTACGATATCTAGTGCTTCCAATTGGTTTCATAGTGTATTGTTGAATATTTTTTCCTTAATCAAGTTTCAAAGTCAAACCAATTATAATTCAAAAATAGGCAGACTGTATAACACAACTTTTTTTGTATGTGTCAAAATTCTTTTTTTTTGTTGGATCAGGGACTTCAATATCTGGTGCACTCATATTTTTCAAAATTTTGTTTTGATAATACCCACATGTGCAGAACAAAGAGCTTGATTTTCAATGAAAACCTACATTCACAAGAAATAAAAAAATAAATATAATAATTAAATTAAATTTATTTAAATTTATACTTTTTGGGAAACTTATAATAAGGACTACGTACTTATAAAACATAAATTTTAAATGAATTAATTTGATCCCCCAAAAGGTAAATCAAAAGTGGTTTTTTATCAGCATTTTGATAGGTGTAAATGAGACTTTGTTATAGGTGTGGTTTAAAACTAGCGGGGTTCTATCCAAGGGGGTTTGATCTAAGGTTAATCAAACCCTTATCAATTGGAATGTTTTAAATGAAACTTTTTAGGGCTTAAATCATTATATTTTCTAAAAATATGTGATTTCAACAAAAATCAGAATCTCCCAAAAATTGTAAACCAACTTTGTGGGATCACCCCATGATCAATTTTCACATATTGTTGTCCCATAATAATTATTTTATTCTTTTATAATAAATAGTATTTTTCTATAATTTGTGCCTCACGGTTTTCTCTCCTAGACTTCTTTTGGTTTCTCAATGCACATGTAAGAGGTGCATGATTTACCATCAAGATTCTACCCGAGTATGAGTGAAATTGTTTCCTTATGTAAGTATGTGCATGTCCATAGTTCAATATTTTGTGCATACCTTCTCTTATAGATTAGTGTAGGAAGTTTATTACACACCTTTGTTTTGTTTTCTTTTTCAAATTGTTTCTACCTTGCAAGCTACATCATTTCCTTTTAAGTCATAAAGTAAAACTCAAGGGAATAAAAGGAAAACACTAACACTTTTGTACTACGCATTTTTTAGGTGCTCTCCAAAAATATTATCAATAGGGTTAATTTTTTCTATTATGAACATATTAGTTAAGAATGATGTTCTAGAAAGAGTGGATCCGTCTTTTTAAAGAAAGAATAAAAAGTTTAAGATAATGTCTAGAATGTTGTAGAACCATTGATTGTTCCTAAAGATCAGTAGATGGTGCAACATTTGGAAGTTAATAGTTTGACATCTTGAAATTGTTTATCATTTGATTAAAAGACGCAATTATATAATTTTATGGAGCTTTTTGTAAGTATGTTATAAAATATAGTATTGAAAATTTGGACAGATGACATTGGGGCACTTGCTCACCATTAGTGGGAAAGATATCTAATATAAAATAGATGAATTTATGAATTTTTGATGTGTTCAAAATCTATTAGACTTGGTAATTTAGAAAGAGTAGCTTTAGAGGAGAAAAACCATGTCAAACTTATTAACAAATGTCATGTTTTGAATCCTCAAGTTGAAGTTGATAGGTAGAATAATATGTATGTAGGTTTCAATTCTCAAGATTTGATAACATGACAAGGTCATTGAAGAAAATTATATAAGCATTTGATGTATTCTCATTAAAATAGGGGTAGTTTTGTAAGAAACTTTGTTTACTTTTTTGTAGATAGGGCTTTAAGGAAAAATAATATCTATTATTTTTCTTTGGTGACTATGCATTCCACCTAACTTTCAAGAACTACTAAATGAAGTGTAAGAATTTTTTTTTACTTTTCTATATTTAAGCCTTCAAGGAAAAATACTATCTATTATTTTTCTTTGGTAGCTATACCTTCTACCTTTCATTTTTAGTATAATAGAATCAATGAGAGTTTTCCTATAGTCTTCTTTCTAGGCTAGTAGTTTGTTGTCTTAGCCTTATTTCATTTTTTCCAAGGTTTAATTATATATAGAGTAGTGACTATGCATCAAGATTTTCCCTTTTCTATCACTATATCATCATATATTTAGAGAAAAAGGAAATTTTGGTAATGTTTGGATGGAAAAAAATAATTTCGTCTTCGTAATTTTTTCTAGTAGAATAGATTTTTGTTTCCTATATTTTCTTATTCCTTTTCTTCTAAATATTTTAAATTAAATTCACTGGATATCAAACTATTAATCGACTTCATAATCCTAGAGGTTATTTTGAGAATCACCACCCATGTTCACAAAATTTCCCATCTTGATAAATAAGAGTACAAAACTGTACATTTTTTTACTATCAACTTTACCAAATAACTAACTTTTGATCTTGTATATTCTTTGAATGGTTTATTTTAGGTTGGGATGATTCAAATATTGATGAAATTTTGGCACCCATTTGGCTATGAAATTCAAATAGCCTCCAATTTAGAAACCAAGTAATGTGATATATGACATTTTACTATAGATTAAAATGTTAAAAGATGAGAAAATATATCTAAATATTTTAATGCAAATAATAGATGATAAAAACAATGTTCAGAAGTAGTGACCATGAAAAAACATTTCAAAAATATAAGTTGATTATATGCAATCTTACTTTAAAACAATGGGAGCCCTTGAACATTGACTTAAAGTTTTAGAACCTTTCTTATAATGTAGAACAAGTATAAGTATCCTTCACCATAAATAGGAAAATTGTTATATTAGACAAATAAAAATAACTAATTTTAGTTATTTCTCAAATTAGAGAATTTATATTGCTATTTTTCTAACCTAGGGAGATAAGATTAGTTATAGTAACCACTCATTCCAAAACAACCATTATGAATAACCAAAATAATTATATGGAATAGATATTATTAAAGTTCATCAAGATGAATTCACCTCACTAATGAGGGAAACCCTACACTATCGCATACAACATTTGATTGATCTCATTCCAAGGACACCGGTACTAATTGGGCCTCTAGATATAGAAGATGAATCTTAGAGAATGAGAAAACCAAATGATAGATTTAGGAATTGATTCAAAAGTGGAACATTTGACTAAGTGCCTCACTATATGAAAACTTAATTACTCTTTCTAAGAAGGATGGAAATTGATTCCTCTATATTGACATATGATATCCAAACAAGATCACTATATTGAATAGGTATCCAACTCCTTGCATTGATGACCTCTTCGATCAACTTAAGGGGGGTATTTTTTTCAATATAGATTGGGTACCACCAAGTTACTATTGAGTCACTAGATGTGTGAAATAATACCTTCAAATCCAAATGGATTTTTCAAATGGCTAGCCTTGCTCTTTGGCTCAACCAATACTCTTGCCACCTTTATGTGAGTGATGAATGATGCACTTGAGCCTCTCACTATTTTATTTGTTAATTTTTCTATTTAGATAGCATACTAACATTAAGAACTACATAGGAGGAACATATATATCTTGTTCAATAGATACTTTCAACTCTACAACAATATGGGCTCTATGGTCTAACAATTTAGAAAAGTATTCCTTTAGTATGGAAAGGATTTAGTACCTTAGATATATTATGAACAAGGATTGTGTTTATGTGGACCCTAAAAAGATAGAGGTAATTGGAGATTGGCCACCTCATAAAAATATCATAGAATATTATAGAATTTTAGGATCGTCCAACTTTTATTGTAGTTTTGTGTAACTGGGATTCTCACACTTGGTATGACCTATGAACCAAGCATTCAAGTGAAAGTAAGAGAAAAATCCCCTTGGATAGAGAGACTATAAAAACCATTCACACAATTTAAGTAGAGACTTTATTTAAGACCTACACTAGTTCTTATTTATTTGAAATAGGCTTTTGAAATTAAAGTTGATGCCTCCAAATATGCACTTGGAGTAGTTTTGACTCAATGAGGTCATATAATTGCCTAACAGGTAGTGATATTTTATTTAATTCTAAGTATAGACACCCCATGTATGACAAGGAGTTATATACATTGTTCAAGCCTTGAAATAATATGAAATTACTATATCTTGGGCAAAGACATTGCTATTCACATGGATCATAAGCCTCTCAAATTTATATAAATATAGTAAATTTAATATAATGATCAACATCAAAGGTGGTCTAGTTACCTCAAATATTTTCATCTCAACATTCTTTATAAGAAGGAAGAACAAATAAAATTGCAAACTAACTGGGTTGGCTTCGAATGAATAACATTGATAACTATGTTAGACTCTTGTGAACACTACAAAAAAGATTAGCCTTAATTGTATTCAACATTAATCCTATTTATTCAACACAAAAAAGATTAGCCTTATTCAACACTACAAAACCTTTGGGTTTAAGGGCCCAATTAAATCCTAGTTGTAATAGGTTAACGAGCTTTAGGTCCTTGCATCTTTGTGCAGCCTATGTCGTCTTGCTTTATTCTTGGTGTTGCTACTAAGGGGTTGTTGTTGGTATATGGATTATCTTTGTTGCGGCTTGATTCTCTTGTATAGGGTTTCAGGTCCCTTCAAAACCATGTTGTAATGGGTTTCTAGTCCCATCAAAACCTATTTAACACTAATAAAAAACATTAATCCTATTTATTGATACCTATCTACCAAATAATTAAATGATAGATGAGGCCTTTATTATTGTTTGTAAGATAAAATCCTCTATCAAATAATGCACATATATGTCTCTATATACACCCTCAACCTTATACCCTCCAATGTAAACCCTATAGTCTCAACCCTATACCTAATACCCTCAACCCTAAACCCTAAACTTTATAGCCTATACACTCAACCCTATACCCCAAACCCTTGACCTTATACCTTATATCCTAACCTATAAATCATACACCCTTGAAACTATACCCTCAACCCTCAACCCTATATCTTATTCCCTCAACCATAAACCCATACCCTCAACACTAAACCTTACACTTTCAACCTTATATGGTATACCCTCCACCCTAAACCCTATACCCAATACCATAAACCCTAGGCCCTAAAGCCTATACACTAAGCCCTTAACCCTACATTCCCTCAACCATAAAAATTATACCCTCAACCCTAAACTCTATACCCTCAACCATAAACTCTATACCCTCAACCATAAACTTTAAACCCTTAACCCTAAACCTTATACCATAAATCCTAAAATCTATACCCTCAATTGAAAAAGAAAGAGGTAATGACCTAGAGAGGGGAGAGAGAGAGAGAGAATAGATAGGGAGAGAAGAATAGAGAGAAAGGGGTAAGTAAGGAGGGAGAGGTAGAGAGGGAGAGACCTAAAGAGGGGGGTGAGATAATAGAGAAATGAAGAGAGGGAAGGATCAATAGAGAGTGGGAGAGATAGAGAGAGAGAAAGAATGTGAGGGAGATAAATATTCAAAGAAAAACATAACATGAGTGCATTATAATGTGCTCACGTTATGTTTTTATTTGTAAATTTACAAGCCTTTGGCTTAGATTTTCCTTGGGATTCCAACCCAAAGGTTTGGAGTGACTTTTCAACATCCAAAGACATGTTTTTGTAAATAGTAAAAATGATATATTCTCAACTGTGCTCCCCATCAGGTTTGCATGTGTTTTAATGTCAAGTTAAAAAACTACCATAATAATGTTAATATCTCTCTTAGCTATCTAATCATGTAATTTTTTTTACATTTTGAGTATGTTAAGTTTTTCATCTTTAATTTCTTTTGTTAGTGTGCCCATTTTAAAAAAAAAAACTAATGTGGTATTTTTTACTATATTTTTTTACTATTCATCAAAGTTTAAAATAAATTACATTTCTAAAAACTAGATTCCATTATACACATATTAAAAAAATTGATCCCCGATTAGTTTTCAAAAAATTAAGGGGGAGCACGCTCAATTTTCTATTTTTCAGGATGTGTCCACTTTGAAAATTAGTAAAAAAATCATATATTCATTAAAAAAATAGCAAAAAAATTGGGCATAAACTAAATAGTGTTAATTAATTTCTCACCAAAGAGATTTTTGAAATACTACAAAAAATTTAAAATTTTACAGGGGTCATACTAGATGCTATGTTATGTTTTTTTTAAAATAGGATCAGTTTGTGTGGCCCTCCTTTTTGAACCCCTTAATCTCTACCATTTTTTTTTAAATAGTAGTTTAGAAAGTAGATTCAAAGCACTATGACTTTTTTTTGTTGCATCTTCAAATTTATAGTGTAACTATCTTCAGTTTCTCATCCAAAGTTAGTATTTCCTTATTTTAGAAAAAAGTGACCAAGTGCTTAAGACCCCTTTTTGGTCCCCCATCTTTGTGCACTCACCCTTGTAAGGTATCCACCTCAACACTCTCCTTCATAGTAGAAGGGACCCTCACATGTTGAATGTATGACATAGATAGGGGTCTTGGTGGTTGGTCCTAGGCATGAAATGCTCCCTCCATATCTTGTGAAAATCATTTTCCTTTACCCTATAAATCATGTATATTAAAATAATTTAGAATCTTAATAAAGATGAACTCACAATATAGTTTCCTAAAGAAATACTGTAGAACCTCATTATTATTGTATGAGGATGGTTAAAAATCATCCACCACCTATCTAAAATATTATCTAATCTTTTAGTTGTCCAAGAGCAGTTAGGAGTCATTTACACACCAATAAATGGAAAAACTTTGAAAAAATTCATTTTTTTGGTATTTTCTACATTTTAGTAAATTGCATTTTCAGAGGCCTTTGGAGAAAAAATTATCTTGATGACATTCATTAGTCCCTTGGAATCGGTTGTTGAAGGCATTCTTTACAAGGAATGGAATCTAGACATCTTCAAGAACTTTGCAATGGTACCAAGAAGTTTAGATTTCGTCTAACAGGCTAGAAGTTATGACCCTGCCAAGTTGGGGTACCAAAATAAACTTGTTTTTTGAAAAATTTAGTTGTTAGTTGTTTGGTCCCCATCTAACCATTCATTTCAGCTTCCAAGGATGTGGTGACCTTTTATATTTTATTTAAATATATATATATTTGTTTTCAAGCAAATAAAGGTGACTTTTTTGAGGAAAATAACTCTTAGTGAGTTTTTGCCATATTGTCCATTTTTATTTTACAATACCATATAATCTCTCACACCAAGTATTGTTAATAGAATTCATAACTAAATTATCCCTTGTTTCTTGGTCTTGGAACCAATGAAAAGGGAATTTCTTACAAAATTTGTGTATAGATGCATTATAATGTCCCAAACCACACACCTAAAACATTAGCTAACCAAACAAATCTTTTTTTAAAGAACAACACTAATGACCAAGGTATGAAAATAATATTTTGAACTAAACACCAACATGTACACAAGTGCTATGTCAAACAAAATGCAAGAACACTAAGAACAAGAATTACCTCACCATTATTAAAATTAATGTAGCACCAGTGGAAACTTTCCAATCATCAAATGAAACCACCACAATGAACCTACAATCTAGGGGAAACGACTTCCAAATGATGATCAAACACTAACCCATGATTGCAATCTATCATGAATACAACACGTGTAAGATGAGGGAATCATCAACCTTGAATCCCCAGAAAAACATGCTTTTGGACTCTTACAACAAGGGAACCTGCACAAATGATAGAATGACTGGATAACACATTCATTAGTTTCTAGAATAAGGAGTAGGATGAGGGTAATATACACCTCTAATCCACTCAACAACAACCTTACACAACACTTAAACACGAGATAAAACCATTACAAGAATTTTCCTTACTAGGAGGTGCCCTCAACCAACTAGAATGATGATGAGTCATTTTTACGCAATGACATGCTTGAAAATGTAAAGTATGAAATAAATCTCAAGCTACAATACTTTTTAATGAAGTGAAAACACAAGAAGAGTCACTAGGACAAGGGAAATAACTTTTGTATATAATATTTTTTGAAGAAATGATTGAAAGTACCCACTACTAATAAAAGAGGAAATAATATTGTGCTAGAGGACTACGACACTCATAAAGGGCACTATTACACCAAGAGGACACTAGAACCCAAGAAGGGCACTAGTGTGTACAAGCATCTTGTAATTATGTAGGTGTCCCAAAAACATGTTGCAGTCTTGAATCTATGTTGTAGTCCTATTTTTGTGTTTTGGTCTTTACCATGAGTCATAGTCCTAGGGAAAGACAAAATGAATGATTGTTTCCAAGTCTCATACCTAGGGATAATATTCATGACTCAGAAAAAATAATAAAACATAAACAAACTTCAAAATAGTAAAAAGTGACGAAGAGACTAAGAGGGACAACCCCATCCAATCCCCAACACACTAACCAACAAAGGGGATGCTCCCTTCAAGATGTGAGGCATACAAGGGACTCTAGAATGAGCCCAAGGATATAAGGGACAAAGGAAAGCATTCCCAACAAGCCCTACTTATACTTCAACCAAGGAGAGAATGAAAATTACATCACCTAGAGGTGGATTCTCACACACATAACACCAAACTTAGGATATGAAATACATAAGACCATGCATGATCCAGTTCCAAAATTAAACATTTTCTAATACATTAATTCATTTTAATATTAAATACACATATTCTCTAAATTTTATTTCACCAATATAACTAGAATGATATAGAGCACATGAAATGATAATAGCATTTGATGTTAATATCGAGAAAACATTCAATTAAAGATAGATCCATGAACTCTTATGTGGAATTTTACATTCCAACCAATAGGAGGTTCCATAATAACATATTAAAATTAAAAAAAAAGAGGATTCAAAGTCTTGAATTATACATTTGCATCAATTTAAAAAAATGAGAAACTAAAGGAAAAGGATAAAGAATTTCCACTTTCACGTTAACCAAAGCTCCTCCAAGATAGAGCCTCCAAGAAATAAATACCCAAATGTGGTTCCACACCACCAAACCACATGGTACCCTTAGGTCCACCTCGTCATGCTAGGAGATAGTCACTTGGTCACAAGCCCAACAATTGCAGAAAATAAGGGAGCATGGCTCATACACCCACCAATCAATAGGAACAACCATAATAAAATCCACATAGAATCAAATGAGATAAACCACCATCATATCATACACATGGTATAAGTATGATCAACATAAAATACAAAACAAGGCACCAACCATGATCAACATCAACTACACAATATGCCAATAAGTAAGATCACCTAATCACAAAATACACATGCTCAAGGGAATAACACCACCAATAATAAGTACAGTGGATAATCTAAATAGAATAGTATAGAAATTCCCACAAGGAAACATACAATATGAACATGAAGACATGCAAACATCATACAATCACAACATGGCTAGAGATGGGTCTCTCATTAAATACCAAGTACAAGAGCATCAAGGATGATGATCTTAGGGACTAGGGAAGGAGTGCCATCATAGTAGCTTGAAGGGATGAGTACATGGAATTAGGTGTGCATTCCAATCACCTCATAAGGATACCCAATTGACAAGATCTAGTGACTCTTAGAGTGCAAGATGTCCTTCATGCTCACATTGACCTTTACAAACACTTCCAAGTGTGCCACGATATTAGCATATTAATTATTTTTATTACCCAATTTCTTTATTTATCACTTAATTAGTAAACTCCTTGCCCATAATATCTTGAAATACCTTTGTATCCTAAAAAAATTTAAGAGCTACTCATTTCCTAAACCCTATACCTCAAATCCTAGGTTCATCATGTCAAAACACTATTTGAGTGTGGCACAAACTTCATAGCACAATTTTAGGGTATAAAAAAAAAATATTTTAATGCAACTTCTTTCCTCACATTAAAATTCATCCACAATCTCAATTTTTCTAAACTTATTTTTCAAAAGAAAAATCATGAAATTCCAAAAAATCTATTGACAAATGCTTCAAATTTTAAAATTAATATTTCAAATTTCTAAAGATAGCCTTTTGATCCTATGGTGAACAATGTCACACTTTTGAGGTTAATTTCACATTTCAAAGGTCTTGGAAAATAATTATCATAGTGAAGGCACAAAATGAGCATTTTCAAAATATTTTAAAGCATAAATTAAATCCATTAATTGTGCATCTAGTTCACTTTGAAAGGAATCCATATGATACCTTAAGGGTAAGAATAGATTTCATGCCAGAGCTTCCACAATGTCACGCTCTGCACATTTTCACTTTTCGTATGCTTTGTCAAACGTAAAGGTTTGTAAGGGAAATTCCTCCGCTTCCCTCGATGGTGGTGGGGATACAATTTCTGTTGAATTGCTTCCCCCTTCTTCGTTGCCCTTCGTTTGCATAGGATTTCCATGTGCATCGTCTTTGGGCAAGCATTCAAACCGTGATAATTTCAATAAGGCTAGCAATGCGCCTGTTGTTGTTGCCTCTGCTACTTCTCCAACATTGGTTGGATCTTCGATTATGTGTGAAAAGGTTCCATGGTGTTCCCGTTTTATCAATGCCCTCATTGGTGTGCCCTAGCTCGACTAGGGTTTCATTCTTTCAAAGCATAGAAAATTCCATGGGAGAATCAATATCTCTTCAACCTGCCATTGCATCTTAGGGTTCTACAAACTCAAAGCCTGGGCTTAGCCTGTCCTTTCAGGATATGCTTGTCGGCCCGAAACAAAGGAAATTCAAATCAACTGCTTGGGATGCTCGAACACTAAAGGATAATTCGGTTTCTAATGTGCAGGGGGTCTCCAAGAACAACCCAAAATCCTACATTAGAAAGGCTCCCTCCTCCCCTATTATGGTCTTTTTGGAGAAACTCAAAAAGGAGGTTGACGTTGGTGAAAAATATTTTGCTTCCAACAGACTGATTGGTCAATTCAATCGCCTATGGCCAAAATTACCAGATTTACATGACCTGATCTCATCGGCTTGGGGGCCCATGCTTAGAGGTAACTTAGAAGTCTACCCTTGTGCTCAAGGATTTTTTATTGTGGTTTTTGATTGCATTCAGGATAGAGATGCTATTCTACAAGAAAAATGGTGTTGGGGGCAAAGCATTCTCCTTCTCAAACCATGGTTTCCAGATTTTAACCCTGCTACTGCTTCTTTCTCTGTTAAACCTATTTGGATTTTCCTTCTAAATATTCTGTTACAATTCCAGTTTGTTTAGTGCTTCCATGTGATTGGGGATTCCCTTGGCTACTTTCTTGCAGTGTATTCAGACACAGCCAGTTTCACCCACACAACTTTTACTCACATCCTTGTTGACATGGATGTCACAAGAGATTTTCTTGCAGATATCACATTCAAGCTTGTTGATCACAATTGGACGCAACTCCTTGGCTATGAAGGTTTACCCTTTCGATGCAGGAAGTGTTTTGAAACATGTCATATGGCTAATTCCTGCCCTAGAAGCATTAAAAATTCTGATCAACATTTGTGGTGGGTTGATGCCAAGCCTCATCATTACACAATCACAACTTCGTCAAAGGTGAAAGAGGGAAAGGTGCATGATTCATCCCCAAGGGATAAGGTGGGAAAGGGTGAAGCACACAAAATTATGAATCCTGGCATAGATGCAATTGCAGCTCAAAGACAGCCTCAACAAATAGGCAACGCTTCAAAAGATAGTCCCCAGATCATGGAATCGAACCCAATTACCATGGCTTCTCCAAAAAGTGACAAGAAATTCTACTCCATGTGGTGGGAGCACAACACTAGATGTATCACATATCAAGGATCCCATAAAAATGCAAGTGAAAGAGGTTGGGGAGGATTGGCAAGAGGTACAAAATACAAAAAAGAAAACTCTCAACATAGAGCTAAATAGAATTAAATTGCAACTATGAATTTACACCAAATTTGGTGGGCAGATTGCAACTTAGAAAGTAGACGTGCATTGTTCCTTTATGATGCATGGTATCATGCTGGCCGTGGTTGGCCATTGATGTAATTCTTAATTCTAATCAATAAAAATTATCTTATGTATCAAAAAAAAGAATAGCTTTCATACAACAAAGGAGCACCAAAATAAGGGAAAATGAAGAAGCTTATAAAATAGAAATCTCTTTCAAATTTGAGAAGAAATTCACAATAAAACACAACATACCTCCAATCATCTTCCATGCAATTCAATTTCGAAGACCAACCAAGCCAAAATCAACACAAATCTATGATTTTCCATTTTGAGAGAGAAAAAATTGCTTCAAATGAGAATAATTATAAAAAAAAGACTATCTTTTTTAATACCTTTTGAACCATTTTCTATTTTTTCCACTTTATTTCTATTTTCTTATTTTTTTAATTTATTTTCCTTCAAAATAAATTTCTCAATTAATTAAAATTCCTAAAGTTTTTTTTCCCAAAGACAAATGTAATAGTACAATTTAATCATTTCCCAATTAATTAAAATATTTCAATCAATTTTCCAAAGCCAAAAGAATAATTGTGAAAAACAGTTTAACTAATTACAACAATTTAAACATCATTTCTAATGCATTTAACTCAACTCTTTCCCTTTCCTTTTTTCTCAATTTTTTATTCTTAATGCATCAAGCACTATTCACATATAAGATTTAATTTTTAAAATACAATTACATGTAATTATGAAAATAAACAACCACATTAAAAACCATGCATTTACTATTTTTCCACAACACATGGAGTCTAGAATCACTATCGATTTAGATCCAAAACCATAAGGAGAAATAGGGCTCATCGTGCACTCAAGTGTAATAGTGGCTACCATACACATTAGCCCAAAGTGACATCTCTGATTAACCACCATTGAGGAATCACTCAAACTTGCATATTCAGGTGGAGAAATAACTTAGTACTTGTGACTACACACTCAATTTACATGTCAAGCATACATGAGCACATGTACTTACACACTCAATTCATGTGTCAAGTGTACCTATTCCACACACACACACATATATAAAATAACCAAAGAAAATGAAAATCATCCAAGGGGGCTCAATGTCATATAAGCAATATAATTATTATGAATGTACTAATATCTATGAAATCAAACACTATGATAACAAGCATATAAATCATAACACATGTATCTCAAGGAATACAATAGTAATGAAATACATCAAGTTATCACTAGGAACTTGGCACATTGTCATACATGCATCTCAATACAACCAAAACATCTACAACTAACATGTTGAGTGTCATAACCCAATTTTATTATATATTTATTTAAATACAGAAAATTGAATTGTTGATGAAATTCAATTAAATATTAAATGCAGATTCTGGAATATTCGTATGTTGAATTTATGAGGAGTTGACTAATGTTGACTTTATGAAATTCTGAAAACTATTTTTTATGTCATCAAGGATTAAACGTTACTGATCAATTTGCAAGTGTGTGAAGTAGCAGGATGACAGGATGAAGGACAAGAAAACGGTTGAAGTAGGATTGTTTAGCCGGATCGAATGATAAGCTAGTTGGAATTTGGGTGCACACACCATAGAAGGGCATGGTGATTTGCATTTAAATCAAATTACATATGTCTGAGAATGAGAATTTCCTCACTTGAACTAATTCCGTGTTTGAAAATATATGGCTTGTAGATATGAAAGTTGTCCATTTAAAACTTTGTTTTTGATTAAACAAAAGTAAAACTTTCTTTATATATATAGAGATGCTAGAATTTGAATTTAAGTTTCCTATTGAAAGTAATATTGTATGGAACTCGTAAGTCGTAACAAATAATTACACATGGGAGTAAATATGTATATATAAATATATATGTATACATATACATATACATATATACATGTATGTACATAACATTCGAATACATACATACATATACATATACATACATATATGTGTGTGTGTGTGTGTGCGCGCAAATGTAGAAAGTATGGTAAATGAGAATAGGGATCATTTAAATAAACATAGAAATACAAATATATATACACACACACATACATATATATAAATATATGTACATTTGAATGCTTGTTCAAATGTATGTGTTGAATTCAAATGATAACCAATAGCATACTAATATCGGTCTATAATTTAATAAATACGATGATGGCAGTAAGGCCTGCCACAAATTTAATGGCTATATTTGAATTGTGTAGTGGTCGGCGGCCAGGCCATAATGCCTCTTCCCTGGGCATGCAAATATATAGACTGTTGTTTCCATTTTTGAATAACACACAGGCAGTGCGGCGAAAAAAACTCACAGGAAAAGGTGGGTTGTAGGAAGGAAAAAGCAAAGGAGTTTGAAGGAAAAAGCTAGGGATAGCTTAATCTATTTGATATTGAGGTAATCTGAACCATGCAAGAAATATAAGCTTGTTTTTATTTCCATTCTTTCCATCTTTATTATCAAATGATAGTAATTTCATTTTGTATATTGATTTCTTTAATTTTTTTGTGTGTACATTTGATAGAAGCCATGGCCTTAGGCTGAATGACATAGTGTCGACCTCTGTGGGTCACTTTTTTGCATTATGTGTATGAGATTTTTCTCGTAGGAAGCCATGCAACTAGCTCTATGAGCTAAGCCAAACCTTTGAGTGTTAAACTCGGGCGGTTCTTCCTTGAGGCCGCTCATATGAGCATGCCATACGATGACATTCGTATACTTTGTACCATTTTATTATAACTCGCTATGAATAAACAGTAATGGAGATCAATTAAGAATTCCCTTAGAAGAGGGTGTGTAACCCTATAAATTTATTCTGTATGATTGTTCACCACCCTAGCGGCTGTCGAGGCTCGTAATGCTTCAAAAGTTGGTCATAAACTCATGTTATTTTAAATGTTAAGCCTGTGGGCTATCAAAATTAATTCGATGACAATATAAGTGATTCCTCATACATATTTGGGATCGATTATGATCTAGGGGAAATAAAAGACCCCTTTGAATGTTGTATTTTCTTGTATTTCATATCGAACCCTGATATTAAAATGGGATGATAACATCAAATAGGAAGGGTTGTGTTTATTATTTTTAAGCCTTGACCGAATGTAGGTTGTCTTTGCTTGAAGCCGACCCCATTCAACATGACAGTGGATTGAAAACCAAGTTGAAATGAAATCAAGGTCAACATGTAGAATATCCTTGCATTCATGGTAATAGACAGTAAAGTACATAGGAAAAAAAATTTAATATAATTATGATGATCTTGACCATTAGGAGATGGTTAATAGCTTGATGTTATAGCAACAATATTTTCTTTTGAATATTGTCATACTGTCCTTATGTTTGATATAGGGTAGATTTTTACTTCAATATTTTATGTACAATATGAAAGAATCATATTGTTTCTTTTAATTGATAGTGAATCATATGCTTGTAAAAGTGATCATTTCTTTGTAACAAAGCAGTGATATTATTGGTTTTTCTTAAAACTAAATTGTAGAAAAGAGAATATGAATGTTCTGTTTAAATGATAAATGTGCATATGTGATCAACTTGCTTATAACTGTATAGTAGGAACAATACTTTTTCTGTTTAAGCCAAAAATGTACTTAAGCAAATAGCTAGTTTTGCAAATGTTTAGAAGGAAACAATAAACGTATGCTCAAACAGTATGTATGAAACTGTAAGGCTTGTACTGTTCACTTGATAATGAAAGGTCAAATAGAATACTATCTAAGTTCACAATTTGAATTAATGTATTTTTTTTAGAATGTATGCACAAACTCAAACATAAGTAGGCGCATATATGTGTATGCACATAGATTTCGTCTATGTACATACACATATTTGTGACATACCTTCTTTTGTTTTTTTTTTCTTTTAGTACTTTCATTTTAATGGAAAAATGCTTGAGATGATAAGTACAAATTAGTCATAAGAATGAAGTGACTGAATGATGAATTACTCCGTAAGTCATAAATCTATATTTTAGATTAAGCTTACTTTACATTTTGATAGATATTTATGAAGAAGTAATTTGAATATTGAAAAAGAACAATGATACCTTAGTTGACTAGAGCATATATGGGTAGTTGCTGCTAGAGGGTAGATAATTTTTAGTAGAAAGTTACTTTCCGGGATGGGTGCCGAAATGGGTCAAAGAGTATAAGTTTGCTTTACCATAACTTATCGTTTGTTGTTGCTACAACACACTTTTATGCTTGGCCAAGCAATATTATTCATTATGTATGCATGAATGAACTTTGTGATTTCACACTCTCTACCATTCCTAGCATAGATCTTGCACTTTCTTTTTTCTAGCATACAAGATATAATTTGCATGCTGATGTCGGGAACGCATCAGATTCCACCTTGCAGGTTGTTTTCTTGCTAAACTCTCCATGTAGGGTCAGGCATTCTTCAAGTTGGAAGAATATTGAGGAAGCATAAGCTTCATGGTTGGGCGATAAAGCGCTTCAACCATGTTCTCGTCCACTAGTGGAGGCAAGCGATGAGGAAGAACCTTAATGTTCACCAAACTAATATAGTCTATGATGAAACTTGATTTTAAGTACTTGATGAGAAATGTACCTTGAAATGATATTATGGCCTTTGGTGCCAAGCAAACATGATATTATAACTTGACTTTGAAGAGAATATAAGAATCTTTGACTCTTTTTAAATGGACATGTGTAACTATAATTGACTTTAGCCACTAGTTATGTTTCTTTAATTTGGAGTATATTCATGTGTCAATTACAATAATATTAAATAAGTAATAACTAGGAGTAGGTTATTACATTGAGGAACACCATCTTGAAATATGTGGTTGGTCTAAACACATACTAAATAATGCATAAAATGCATCCCATAAGACAAACATGTCACTGAATACAACAAGCACAAGCATGAATTATGCATCCCTTGATACTAATTAGAAAATAATTTCAAACCCAAGACATTTTAAAGCAACAAACAAGAAGGCATTGCATGCATGACTTATTCTCAAATCAACAAATAATACACTCAAATTGAATTTCATTTTTTTTATCTCATTATATGATAATTTTGTAGAGTAAGAGTAGTATGCATTATCTCAATGATTTGACCATAAATATTTTTTGAAAGGTCAACAAAATTATGTGAGAAATAATAGATTCCAAGGATGCGGCAAGGGCTCTCTAATGTATGTTACATTATGATTTTTTAACATTTCAACCAATGTTTGGAGTTCTTTTTTGTTTCTTCAATTTTCTAGGTAATAAGTTGTCTTGTATTGCATGGGGATGTTGGAGAATGGATAGGGGGGTTTGAAGAGGGTTAGGTTGTGCCTACTCTTCTTTAGGATTTCCCTCATCCACATGGTCTAGTGAATTAGGGTTTGATGGTGCTAAAGGATTTCAAATTCAAAAAATTGATAAACAAGTTTAATTATGATTTAAACTATTGAAAACATAGAAATCTTACTTTGTTGACCTCAAGGACATCATGGAGATATGGTGTTAGGTTGAGTCCACTCTAATTACTTGCAAGTGTGCTTATTGTTTTCCTCTATTGCATTCAAGCATTGGGGAGAAATGAGCTTGAACTAAAATGGCTCAATCTATTGCTTTTTTAAACATTTTGTTGAAAGAAAAATGTGAGTGCATTATAACACGCTTACATTTTTCTTGTGATGGACCAAAAAGTGGATGTCTTTGTGCAACTCTTCATTGTGAAATAACAAAAAAAAACATTTCATTTTAATATTTTTTGGTAAAACTCAAGTATCATAAAAAAATTCACATCCATGTCAATAGAAAATTAAAAAATATTAATGAGTAATAAAAAATTATCATCATGATTTTTTTTGTCAATTGAAAGAACCATCGTAACATAAAACTTTAAAGATTTAATATTTTATCAAATTATTATTACTATGATACGATCTCAATGAATCCCCACTCAATACAATATAACACTCTTCCCTACTTGATTAAAAGGTGAATGCATCAATTTTTGTAATGATGAAATTGATATCAAACCATTCAGATGCCAAATTTGTATTTGTCCCTCTAAATTTCATATAGGCTCATCTATTGCACCCTTTAAAGGTGTAAGTGATAGTTTTTAAATTATATTGTTTCCTATTATGTAATGATACAAGATTAATATTTTTATATGGTAGTCCTTTTAATCTCAACCATAGATCTATGTATGCATTTTTTTGTCTGAGGTCTATCCATCCTTAAACCATGTTTTTGCAACCTATTGACATTAGGAGCATGAGTCTAAGTTGATGCATCGTTGATGAGAGAAAAGGATTGAGTGTAGGGGAGAGGATCCAGTAGTTGAGTACGTTTCAATAGTTGAGATAGTAGTTGTTTATATAATGCCCAATAGTTGTGATAGTAGTTGTTTATATAATGCCCAATAGTTGTGACATGACTAGGGGAGAAGACCCATTATCCGCTAGGGCTAACTTCATGCAATCGTAGAATTCAAACCGTATGTCGAATCAGAAATTTTTTTATGGGTTTTTTTCGCTCATGAGTTAAGATCTTATAGCTAAGGTTTTGGCTTCTGGGCAATTCGGTAGAGTGCGGTAGCATCGGATGTGCGTGTGGAGGTCAAAAAGACACCTTTTAGAGGTGTCGTTCGCTTGTCATCACCTAATGTCTCAGTACCCGCTAGCTATAACCACCAATTTTTTTTTAAAAAAACACCTAAATGTGTCATTTTTAACATCTAATTAAAACTATTTTATCATTCAAATCCACTCAAAAGTGAATGGGTCTAATTCACATTAGCACCTTATAAAATCATTTTGGCGCCCATTAAAAATCACTCCTACATATTAATCTCCTTACTTTAGCACCAGACACCAAACACATTACACCCCAATTAATCTTCATTTAGGGTCCGATTGATGCATATGACTATTTTTTTTTGTGGGTATCCCATTCTTTTCACTCATTTTACCATGCGCTTTGTCTGGAAGCTTCTCGGCAATGGAAGCAAATGCAGATGGCAACAACTCTCCATGGCTCCTGCTTGTGTGCATAGCTTGAGGTAACATCAAACATCGTTCTCCTTTGAATATGCAAGCAATGGTATTGGCTAATCATTTTCTTTTGCATCTTTCATGACCCGTGAAGGGTTTATTTGATGATTGAAAAATTATTACTGCGTGTCTATGAAATAAATCATTCCTCTTACACACCTTTTCGCCATGTGTTGTTTGATTTTGTCGGTTCATGGTACTGGCGTTTTACACACGGGTTTTTTTGGGGTTAAATGATTTCCTCTCCTCATTTTACCGCGCGCTCACAACCTGGTAAAGTTGATTGTTTCATGATTTTGTCTGTAGAAATGATGACGAATTTCGTGGGTTTGACCATATGTCTGCAAAAAATGATTTTTTGTTTTGCATCGACCTTTTTATAAAAAACCCATGTGAATATGGGCATAAATCGGCAAGCCTATTTAGTATATGCCATTTTTGTGAAAACCCTTGCTTTGTTTTTCCAAATACGGGTTTTTTGGGGTTAAATGATTAAATACGACCTGGTAAAGTCGATTGTCTCATGATTTTGTCTCCATAAATGATGAGGAATTTTGTGGGTTTGAACACATGTCTGCAAAATAATATTTTTTGGTCTACTTCGACCTTTTTATAAAAAACCCATGTCACTATGGGCATAAATCGGCAAACCCATTTAAAATACATATGTATTTGTGAAAACTCTTGCTTGGTTTTTTCCAAATTCATGTGCTTAAGGAATTAATCTCATGAAACCCTTGCCTGGAATATTCTGCATCTATCTGAAAACGCATTTCTGTATTCCTACGAGTGAGGAATTATTATTATGAAACCCTTGGTTAATTTCTTGTGCACATTTCTGAAAACCCAAGTGTGTAATCGATCTACCTCTGTTCAAACTAATCATTCCTCTTACACGCCTTTTCACCATGTGTTGTTTGATTTGGTTGGGTCATGGTGCTGGTTTTTTTTCCCACATTGTATGTATGTATGTATGTATGTATGTATGCACATACATACATACATACATATATACATACATACATACATATATATATGTGTGTGTGTATGTATGTATGTATGTATGTATGTATATATAAAGTTGTGTGTCCATGGTGTGAGGTAACAGCAAACATCAGTCTCCTTTCAAAGTGCAAAAAATGGTAGACCTAATTCTTATTAGGATGCAATTAACTTATATATGTATGTATGCACACACACACACACACACATATATATAGATTTAGATATATATATAGATACATGATGATTTGGCATTGTGGGTTAAGGTACACAAATTAGCATACGAATGAGCAACCAAGTAGCAAATGTTATCGAATATAGAGGGTTTTGGGTTGCGCAGAAATCTTCATCTTAGGAGTACAAAATGAGTGAATGGTCCAAATGTATTATGTGTTTTGATGGTTGTAGTTGAGCATGTTTCATTTAGCATCACCAATACTTCCCTCAAGGTCATCGTACCTGGTTAAATTTTGGAAATGTTTCACATCTCTCATAATGTTTTCTTTTGCAATAATCTTTGAAATGAATTTTGATGAGTGGAAACTAGATCTTACTCTAGGTTTTGATTTGGGATTCATGAGCCCATTGGACTGTGTTCTACGCCTTTCCTTTATCCCTCCTGTCACTGGCCTGGGGAAGCTTCTATGTTTTCTTTTGGCACCTTTTCCTTAGCTGGTATGCATTCACAGAATAATACTTACAGGGTTCGTCTTGCTTGTATTTCCTTTGGGCACTCGAATGCATGTGGTGCGCTGAGTCTATGGGTCCTATTTTTTTGAATGCTTAATCTCATCTTGTGACTGCATTTGTAAGTGGACCCTGATACAATTGTTTTTATCAATCCATTGATGAGATGTTAAGTTGCAATTAAGGCTTAGCTAATTCGATGGGTATACTTGGCAACTCATGGATTCAAGTAATCATTGTCTGTTTTAATACTGTAGAATGTGATTTTATGAACACATAACTGGGGTGTTCCAATTACTGGAGTTTTATATTTGTCTTTGTAAGGTTGATGGTTATTCTGACACTATTTTGATTACTTAGTATGGACGCAAAGTTACTCCTTAGACATACCTTATCTTGGGTGTGACTTCATTACTTTTAAAAAGGTTTATATTTGTTAGAAGTCCGATTTGTATGAGTTAATATCTCAGATTTCGTATTTGTGACTTTCGATTTTCATAAATGATAGCTCATATTTATTTTGTTTTGATTAGTTTGACACGTACAACCAGTTCACTATTTAACGTTTGTATTTATGGTGTTGTTTGTTTGATACTCTTAAAAGAAATGACTCAAAGATTATACAACATAAATGTTACTCGCAGAATTAAAATATATACATTGTGTTCGATGCTTGTAGTTTTATGAGTTTTTGATACCGTATTTAGGGTGTTCAATATGTAAGTTAAGTGTAGCATTCAATAGCATGCGTTGTATTCGCTTTCAAGTGCATATTCATGTGTAATAAGTGTAACTATAGATAAGGAAAATTTATCCCAAAGAAAACTAATTAAATAGGATAGTTATATGAGAAGGATTGTCTTTTATGTATATTGATCTTTTTCTGATTTATTTTATATCTCATCTTTTGGAAAGTGATTGTGAATCCTGTTTAATGGTGTTTCCTCCTATAAAGTATGTTTATGGGTGATAATTCTAACCTTCCTTGCTGTAATAGTAACCCACAATGCCAAATCATCATGTATCATGTTTGTAGATATATATGTATGTATGTATGTGCATACATACATACATATATATGTTTGAAAACTCATGAGTTGTGCATTTAACATTCATTTTTATGCACTGTCTTTTTACTTTACTTTATAAGTAAATGAAGGTCTTTTTTGGTGTCTTTATAAGATCTCCAAAACGAATTCTCCTAAGTTTTGCAGCAGTTCTTTCAGCATGGTCATGGGTAAATTGAAAATATCATCATTTTATGCAATTTGTAGTTCTTTAATTATTAAACACACAACTTATTGAATTTGTAAATGAATGTGTCTGTTGTCTCTTGTTCATTGACCAGATCAATATATATGTCTATCCTTTGCTTATCCTTTCAAAATGCAAACAATGGTACTAGTTAATCATTTTCTTCTGCATCTTTCATGACCAATGATGGGTTTATTTGATGATTGAAAAATTATTACTGCTTGTTTATGAAATAAATCATTCCTCTTACACACCTTTTCGCCATGTGTTGTTTGATTTTGTTGGGTAATGGTGCTGGTTTTTTTTCCCACATTGTATTTATGTATGTATGTATGTATGTATGTATGTATGTATGTATGTATGTATGTATGTACATACATACATACATACATACATACATACATATATATATATATGTATGTATGTATGTATGTATGTACCTTCCATCACTGTGAGAACCTTCCAAAGAGAGTGCGTGGTAAAATGATGGAAAAGAATGGGATACCCAAAAAAAATTAGTCATATGCATTAATCAAAACCCAAATGAAGTTTAATTGGGGTGTAATGTGTTTGGTGTCTGGTGCTAAAGTAAGGAGATTAATATGTAGGAGTGATTTTTAATGGGCGCCAAAATGATTTTAAAAGGTGCTAACGTGAATTAGACCCATTGACTTTTGAGCGGATTTGAATGATAAAATAGTTTTAATTAAATGTTAATAGTGACACATTTAGGTGTTTTTTTTGCTTTGCAATGTATATTACTATTTTTTTGCAATGTATATGTTTATATGAATACATGCATGTATGCTTATGTTTCTATGAATGTTTGCATGTATGCTTATGTTTGTATGACTGTATGCATGCATGCAAACCTGCAAAAAATCACAGATATATAAGGCTCCCCAAATAAACATCGAATCCAAATATAATGCAGAATTCAGTCATATCATCTCTAAAAACCTACATAAGTGGCAACTACAAATTCAAATGCTATAAAAAATTCATAATTGAAACACAACAATCAAATTGAATGCATTCAATTGTCGAATTCAAATTTCTAAATAAGAGGGACAACAACCAGTGACATTCACAATTATTCTCCTCTACTAATATCCTCTCCATGCTACAGACCATTGAATGGCATCCTTTGCACATTCCTCATATATCCAAGCTTGATGAGAAACAATGATTATAAGTTGATTAAATCTTGTTATACAATTCTATTCACATTTATATGTTTTTACATATATTTATCTATTCCATATGGATCTTTTAATATGTTGAACTTGATTAATTATGTGTTGTTGTACATGCATTATTTCAAAGGTCATATGATGTTTGTATGTTACTAGCCTCGGTTGTGACTACCCGCAGTTGTAAATCTTTTCTTGTAGGCATGGGAGAACAAGGAGAGGTGGTGCAACAATGTTCATGGTGGGTAGTTTGGTAATTGTGTTTGTCAACACCAAATAATTAAGGATTTTTTGTTTAAATGGCTCTAAGTTTCAATTATTGTTCTATATTTTTGACTAACTAGTATGTCTTTTTATTTATTTCAATAACTATTGTCCATGTTTGTTTCTTCTATTATATTTGTTTGTTGTGGCAGGCATGTCAAATGGCTAGGAGGTTGTAAAGATAATGTAAAATTGTAAGATTACATTTCAGGACTTTACTTTGGTTGTGACCCGGTAGACATTGTGTTCATTTATAATGTTCATTTTTATTATTCATTGTAAACTTGCATTTACAATTTACAATTAGATTGATTTCCAAGTGTATGTGTTCAAAAATTTATAATTTCAAATAGATTAATTTATGGATATGTTGCATATAGATGTATAGATATATGTATGCATATACTTAGTTGTGTATACATATATATGTATGTATGTATGTATGTATGTATGTATATATATATCTGTGTGTGTGTGTGTGTGTGTGTGTGTGTGTGTGTGTGTGTGTGTGCATGTGTACACAACTAGGGAGGTTGTAAAGAGCATGTCAATTTGCATGATGACATTTTAGGTCAAGTCTTTCAAGAGTTTACTTTGGTTGTTACCTGGTAGACATTGTGTTCATTTATGATGTTCTTTTTTCTTATGATGTTCATTCACGAACTTGAACAATGGGATTTGATTTATGATGGGATTTTCTTATTCATTGTAAACTTACAATTTAGAATTAGATTGATTTCCACTAACACTTACAATTACAATTTATGGATATGCTACATATATATATATGTATGCATATACTTAGTTGTGTATACATATATATATACACACACACACACAACTATGTAAAACAAACACATATCCAAAAAAATGATAGATGAATACAACGAACACAAAACTAATTTTGAATCACAAAAGCATAGATCATTAACTTGGACAGCTCCCAAAACAAATTTATTATAGCATAAACATGATTAAAAAAAAGTTGGAAAGAAGACAAGGAGTCTTTAGTCTTACAAAAAACACACTGGCACACATCGAAGTAGATAAGTTGACAACAGACTACCATTTAGTTCTACAAAATTAGACACTAGTATCCTTTGGCTATCCAATACAACAGACTAGTATCCTTTGGTTGTCCAATACAATAGACTAGCATTCAATTTTACAAAAAACACTCTAGCACACTTCAAGGTCAAAAAGTTGACAACAAAAAATCCTAATCAGACATCCACAAATTTGATTAAGAAGTGGTGTGTCCTTGGGGGTTAACTAACTCCGCATCAACTGGAGAAGATGTTAAGGACTGAAGATTGTTTTGTATGGAACTTGCTATACAAGCAAGCAATGCATGATTTTCCTTTGGAGTGAGCTGTAACTATGGAGAGTAGCCTTCAGAAGACCCGTTTTGTAGGCTGCTAAGAGCTGCAAAGGCTGGAGGCAAAATGTTAATCATGTCCCTTAAAATTAGATATTGACTTGGAAGAGGAGTTGTAGGAGTACTCTTACTTATATTTCTTTCTGCTCTTTCCGTCTGCTTTTGGTTTTCCTTCAACTGTCGAGCAATCTTTGCTTGCTCCCTTTGAAGCTCCTTTTCATGTTGTTGCCTCAGCTTCTCCTCTGCAATTTTTTGTTTTTTTCAGCACGCTCCAATATGTTTGCCTCCCTCTATGCGAGGATTGCTTCTCTTTTTGCCTTCTTTTTAGCCATTTGCTCCATTTTCCTTTGCCGCAATTCTTGGTTTCTTTGTTTTTGTGCCTCCTATTCATTCAGAAAATTGAAGAAATCATCTGATGTCAAAAGTTGAGACTGCTTACTAAGGTGTAGGACCCCATTGCAACCTCTATTAGATGATTGGTGCACCCGTTGCATTGGGAGTTGCAAAAAAATGCTTCTCCTACTTGCTGGTTGTTGATCATTGACTTGTGTGCATGGCACATAGTCAACCTCTTCATCGCTTGAGTCATTACCATCGACTCCATCCTCTTCATCATTTTCAGCCTCCCAATTTCTCCCAGTTGTGAAGTAATGGATAACATCTTCAGGATCAAAATTTGGTGGTGATGGCATGGACAACCCTTCACCCACTTGACTGAAATTGAGATGCACGCCTAGGTTCAAAGTTGCATCTTGAAATTCAAATGGCAGATTGAGACTCTCTTCATTTTCAGCTACCTGATTACATGATCGAATTGCTGGTTCTTGTTGAATTTCTACTGCCTCAATGTTTTCTGGAAAATATCCTTCTTCGTTTGTTGGATTTGGGGGAATGCTTGCAGAAAAGGTTTCCACAAACTGTCCAATTTGTTCCTCATTCCAACCTATTATCCTCAAACAAGTCTCCACTGCCATGAAGTGTGCCTCATCATCAATTGTATCACCCTCTGTTTCTGCTCCCAATGTCGTTCCTTCCTCTTCAAGTATGAAAGCTTGGCTTGGCCCCATATCCAAGTCAAGTGCATGTCGATCTAATGGCCAAATTCACGTTCTTCTAAAACCGCTTGCTATTAGGAGTCAAAGCTTGTGCAAAAGCTTTGCTGGCAAGTGTTGCCAACTCTTCCCTTCCAATGTCAATTTGAGGATTTTTCAGAGAGCCATATACTCCTTTGTTGTTTGAAGTAGTTCTTAAATGGTGAGAACACACTAACATCAAGGGGCTGCAATTTGTGGTTGCAATGTGCTAGAAGTATGAGAAAATCTATTCCCATAGTCTTTGCTTCTTCGACCATTTTCAATGCCACATGGCTACCATGCCCATCAAAGATGAGAAGTTGTCTGTTGGTTGGTGACACACCTCTTGAGACATTTCTTGCAAAGTGTTTTAACCATTCCACAAATAATTCTTTGGTCATCCAAGCATGCTCTTGGATTGCCATGCATGCCCTTGGCTCACAATTAACAATATAGTTTCTAATGTTCCTTTTGGACTTGAACAAATAGTAACCAGGTATAGCTTGACCTGTTGCACTAACACAAGCTAGAACAATGATCCATTCTTTGCTTTTAACAATTAATTGTGGAACATATTTCGTCCTTGTTTTTGCAATAACTCTCATTGCACAATTTCTGCCAGCCTGCACACCTATTTCATCATAGTTCCATATTTTGTTGGGCCCATAATTATGTTTGTTGTACCTCCTCCAAGTTATCATAGAATGAAGAAACTATTTCGGGGCACAACATTATAGCTCGATCTGTGTCCACTCCTTCGGGTGTTCGAATTGTCAGATCAAGATTCCTTTGACGAAAGCCAACCCACCATGACCTCCCTGGTATCCCATTTGTGAATGGGTTAGTCCTCACTCCAACCATGTGGGAAACCGTTGACTTAAGTTGTGTCACTTGAAGGCCATGGCCAATATTAGCCATATCTTTACACCATTGAACAATTTCAGCTTCTTCTTTGTCAGTTAGAATTGTTCGTGCCCCCCTCCTTTTTGTGGATGTCACACCATTGAGCCATGCCCGCAAACTGCTAGGCGGGATTCCCCATTTGATCGTTGAACCTCTTATTGACATTCGATTGTCCTCAACATCTGCAATGGTTTTTTCCATGTCATGCATAGACCAAGTTTTCGTGAACAGATTTGGGGTTGTCACATGGTCAGTAGGTGGCGGTTCCATTTCTACGTCAGTATTATGAACAACAAGTTCAAAACCATCATTTTCATTGGTCTGTTCTGCATTTTCAGAAATAACTTCCTCGTCCATGTTCACTGCTAGCTCTTCATCAACAACATCTGGAACATTGAATGTCACTCCATGAGGTACTCTAATCAAGTGCCTCCCACCCGATCTTTTCCTCTTCTGCCTTGGTGCCATGATTGTCAGTGATCCTGTACATTGTAAGCCATCAAGTGTTAGAAAAATAATGTATAAACATTGCAAAACATAAATATAATTACAAAGAAAATCATTGATAAACATTGCAAAACATAGAATAGTGCTAATTGTGTCACTATTAACATGCAATTAGATCTATTTTATCATTCAGATCTGCTCAAAAGTCAATGGGTCTAATTCAGGTTAGCACCTTATAAAATTATTTTGGTGCCCATTAAAAATCACTCCTACATATTAATCTCATAACATTAGAACTGGATAGAAAACACATTACACCCCAATTAGGGTCTGATTAAAGCATATGACTAATGTTTTTTTTTGGGTATTTGATTCTTTTCCATCATTTAATTTTGGTTTACATATATATATGTACATATAGATGTATTTATATGTATTTGTATAAATATATGTATACATGTATCTGTGGATACATATAATTACATAGTTACATGTATGCATATATCTGTACATATACATATATATATATATCTATATATACGTAAATATATGTATGTATATATATATCAATGTTCAAAGCACATTGTACAAAAAATGAAAGAAGTTGTGTTGTATTCAACAACGATAGGATATTATTTTGAACAGAGGTAGATCGATTATAGACTTGGGTTTTCAGAAATGTGCACAAAAAAGTAACCAGGTGTTTCATAATAATAATTCCTTACTCACAGGAATACAAAAGTGCATTTTCAGATAGATGCTGAATATTCCATGCAAGGGTTTCATGAGATTAATTTCTTAAGCACAAAAATTTGGAAAAAACCAAGCAACGGTTTTCACAAAAATGGCATATAATAAATGGGCTTGTCGATTTATGTCCATATTCACATGGTTTTTTTATAGAAAGGTCGATGCAGACCTAAAATATCCTTTTTTGCAGACATGTGATCAAACCCACTAAATTCCTCTATCATTTATGCAGACAAAATCATGATACAATGGACTTTACCAAGCCCTGAGCGTGCGGTAAAATAGGGAGAGGAAATCATTTAACCCCAAAAGAACCCGTGTGTAAAACACCAGCACCATGACCCAACAAAATCAAACAACACATGGCGAAAAGGAGTGTAAGAGGAATGATTTATTTCATAAACAAGCAGTAATAATTTTCAATCATTGAATAAACCCTTCATGGGTCGTGAAAGATGCAGAAGAAAATGATTAACCAGTACCATTGTTTGCATTTTGAAAGGATAGTTAAAGGATACAGACATAGATATCAATCTGTTCAATGAAGAAGAGACAACAGACACATAATTTGTAAATGAATGTATAATACATTGTACACATTCATTTACAAATTCAAACACACAACGTATTGAATTTGTAAAGGAATGTGTAGAATGTTATATATAAAACATTGCACACATTCATTTACAAATTCAAACACACGGCTTATTGAATTTGTAAATGAATGTGTACAATGTTATATATATAACATTGTACAAATTCATTTGCAAATTCAATAAGTTGTGTTATATATCATTATACACATTCATTTACAAATTCAATAAGATGCAAAAGAAAATGATCAACCAATACCATTGTTTGCATTTTCAAAGGATAGGCAAATGATACACACATATACATCGATTTGCTGAATGAACAAGAGACACAGAATGTAAAATGACAAATATATGTATGCTAGCCTGCTGTATGTGCAATGGAAAGTAGAAAAATATAAACAAATGCTAGTCTATTGTAGTGGATAGCCAAATGAAACGTATTTAAACAGAGTTATAGACATATATATATGTGTGTTTGTGTATGTATATACGTATATATATATACATGTATATATGTGTATATGTTTTTAAATACATAATACACATATATACACATATTAAATGCATATATATATATACACACACACATACATATTAAACCCTGATAAATGACCAACCCTAAGAAATGATCAAAAATAAACAAATATAAATACACATATATGCAAAAATAAATGACAAATATAAACCCTGATATAAACACTGAAATAAATGACAAATGACCAAAAACATACAAATATAAATACAGGTACCTATTTGCAGAAATAAATGACAAAAAATAGAAAATGAACACAAAGCAAAGTAAAAACCCGTCACCAAAAAAACCTTTCATTTACTTATAAAGCAAAGTAAGAAGACATTGCATAAATAGAAATGTTAAATGCACAACTCATGAAAAATAACTATAAGTAGAATGTATAAAGTAAGAAGACACTGCATAAATGAAAATAACTATAAGTACCTACCTAAGACTTGGGATATTAGAGGAATGTGCAGAGGATGCTTGTCGTTGCTTTGAATTTTGCATAGAATAAGATGCAATTATGAATGTCTCTGGCTACTTTACCCCTCTTATTTAGGAATTCGAACCTGACAATTGAATGCATTCAATTTGGTTGTGTTTCAAATTTGAATTTGTTTGAGCATTTGAATTTGAAGCTGCAAGTTACGTAGGTTTTTTAAGATGACATGACTGAATTCTGTATTATATTTGGATTTGATGTTTATTTGGGGAGCCTTACACTTGTATTTGATTGAGCAAGTACCTATAGGAAATTAAATAAATACATATAGCTGCTAGGGAGTGTGTGGAAGACTGTGCATTTCAAATCCCATAGAGTTAATAGGAGATTGTGATTATGTCATGTAAAACACCATTAACTGTGCATGTGTAGTTGTAAATATAAAATGTAATGAGGGATAAACATTTGCAAGTGGGGGTATTTGTAACAGTATGTTTTAAATTAAATTGTAAATTAGCCTTTTTATGTGCAAGTTGACTTTTTTTATAAATGCAAAAGCATGTTTAGCTGTCTATTATGATTGGTGAGTTACTCATTGTGTTATGAGCAGCCATTGGTGTTGTAATTTTTTATTTGTTCATAATTTTTTTTTTAATGGATCAAATTTAATTTTTTTTTGGGGGGTGGAGTGAGCATGGAGGTGGCAATTATTCAATGGGTGGCGGATACTGGGTCTTCTCCCCTACCTTAACTTAAACAAAATGTATTCCTTTGATCTAAAAAGCAACCAATCATGTGATGCCACATCAGCACTCAACTACCCATGATGTGAATGCACAAGTATTGGTAACAGGTTTGTTTTAGGTCTTTTTGGACACCTTGACAAAAAGCATGCTGATGTGGCATCATATTTGATGATGTGGCCCTAAAACAAAAGTTATAAGCAGGGGACTTGCCAAGTAAGCTGTTGTAAAAAAATTGGAGTGATTTGAAATTTCCAAGTAGGATTTTGAGAAGCACGAAGTTAAGGTGCACAACTACTAAGTCCTCTCCTATATCTATTTAGCCAAAGTCAATCATCGCACAATTCTAACCTTATCTATTTTATTAGCGATCTAAGCTAATACCTCTTCGACTAAGAGCCAAGGATTAAGGGGTTTCCATTTTTTCAAAGTCGATTATTGCATAATCCCAACCTCATCATGTTTATTGGTGGTCTAAGATGATGCGTCTTTGACTAAGAACCAAACACTAAAAAGGTATCTATTCCATCAAAGATGTTAATTGCACAATCTCAACCTCAATCCATTTTATTGGTGTTAGAAGTCTTGCACTCTACAAGATTTAATCCTTGTTAGACTCATTTAAAATCATTCAATTTCTCTAAAAGATCAAGAACCATTTAATATTAACTCTATATATAACATGAGACAAAATAATATAATATAAAATAATACCCCTAAATTATTTCCTTTTCAGTCAAAAAGTAAAATTATTTGACATAAATATATTCCTATCAAATCTCTTCTCGAAAGTCAAAAAGTAAAATGATTTAACATAAAGCGATGTACGCTAAGTCTAAAAGTAAATGATTTTAACATCTCTTTCCGTAATTTTTGTTTACTGGTGCGTTCACTACATTGTCACGTACAGATTCCCCAGCTGTATCACAAATATCTTCCTCGTTATGTCACACTCAAATTCAGACTTTCCTGCGTACTTGGCCGGACTTTAAAGAGCATTTCAAATGAACATTCAAGTTGTCTAGTAACAAATCATGGTCATCTTCATAATTTTAATTTAAAAAAAAAAAAAAATCAATTATTCATTTAGATGTGTATTCTTGTATCCTGATTGCTTATTTGTATGTGAGCTTAACTTGTGCACTATGATTTTTTGTTTGTTGGTAGTTACTATGATTTTTTGTTTGTTGGTAGTTATAATGACATATATATGTGTTTGTAGTTTCTACATGTAAATTTAAATGATGTGTACTCTTCTATCGTGATTGCTTATTTGCATGTGAGCTTAACTTGTGCACCATGGTTTTTTGTTTGTTGGTAGCTATAATGACATATATTCTATGTTAGTTGGAATGACTTCCTTCTTCTATGAACCTCCGCTTGAGTAAAACCTCATTGCTTTTGGATCTCATGACATGCAACACATTTTTGTTTCATAGCCTAGAGATATCAATTGGTGTTGGATGTTAGAGAGTTGGTCATTTCATTATATCACTTACCTAAGATGAAAAAAAATAGACCTATAACTATCTTGTTAGTTCTTGAAGATTAGGGTTCTAATTTATTAAGAAGTACTCAATTGTTATATCTACAAAAAACTTCCATGTCGATAAAATTTCAACCTAATAACACATATTAGATTCGACATTCCTAATATTTATTATGCAATATTTTCTCATTCAAGGGGTTGGATCCTAGGGTTGGAAAATTTTATTAGGTTATTGTAGGCATTTTAGGTTTTGGATACCACACTGATAAAATTTCACTCAAAATCCGACAAAAGTTTGTCGGAATTTCGACGAAATTTCGTCGGAATTATTTCATCGATTTTCCGATGAACTTTGAAACGTTGAAATTTAGACCCAGCCAATGATGCTAGGTTAGAATTTCGACGTTTCAAAGTTCGTTGGAAAATCAACGAAATAATTCCGACGAAAGTTCGTCAAAATTCCGACGAACTTTTGTCGAATTTTGAGTCAAAATGTATCAGTGTCAATTCCCTTGTAAGTGAATAGAGTGTTTATGCATATTTTTCATGGGTTGAATAACATAGCATCATCAATTTTCACATATTGTTGTCCCATAATAATTCTTTTTATTTTTTCTATAAGAAATCTTAATTTTCTATAATTTGTGTCATGTGGTTTTCTCTCCCAAAGTTCTTTTGGTTTCTCAGTGCACATGTATGAGGTGCATGATTTACCATTAATATTCTACCTAAGTATGAGTGAAATTATTTCCTTATGTAAGTATGTACATGTCCATAGTTCAATATTTTATGCATACCTCCTCTCATAGATTAGTGTAGGAAGTGTATTACACACCTTTTTTTTTTCAAATTGCTTCTACCTTGCAAGCTACATCATTTCCCTTTAAGTCAAAAAGTAAAATTCAAGGGAATAAAAGGAAAATCTAACACTTTTGTACTACGCATTTGTTAGATGCTCTCCAAAAACTATTGTCAATAGGGTTAGTTTTTTTGTTATGTTATTAGCTACAAATGATGTTCTAGAAAGAGTGGACCCCTCTCTTTTTCAAAAGAACAAAAAGTGTAAGATAAGGTCTAGAACGTTGTAGAACCGTTGATTGTCGTAAAGATCAATAGATGGTGCAATATTTGGAAGTTAATAGTCTAACATCTTGAAATTATTTTTCATTGGTCAAAAGATGCAATTCTACAATTTTATGGAGCTTGTTGTAAGTATGTTCTTGTAAAATATAGCATTGTAAATTTGGACAGATGACCTCAGGGTGCTCTTTATTAATGTTGACAAGCTATCACATGTTTTTTTGTACTGCTAGTGGGAAAAATATCTAGTATGGAATAGATGTTTATTGGTCTAATAGGGTGACCAACACAATACTCAATGTCTCATTGCATCTGTCCCTGTGTGTGATTCTTCTTCATATGGACGATCTCACCTCGATTAGGTAGTCACAGGATGCGATGAACATCTTCAAGTGTCACCATCATCTCCCCTGAAGGTAGATGGAATGTGCATGTGTCCACATTCCATCTGTTTGCTAGTGCCATAAGCATCACATTATGATATCTCATAGGTGGCATGATGTAGATCCAAAATAGTCCAGTCTCACATAAGGTGTCCACTTCCTCCTCGGTTAGCCGTGTAACCTATTCCCGAAGAAGTGTGAATAGTTTGCTCCTAAATGTTGACGAGCATAGGGTGGAACCTAGAAGAGATGAAAGAATTTATCAATAACATATCTAAAAATGTTCATCAATCAATTAAAAGTAAAACAAAGTTGCTCTAGGACACTTGGGCCATTTTTGGATGGGGACACTTTCACCATTTTGGGACACTTTGTGATATGTTTGGACAAGGTCCCAAAACCTCCTAAAATACATAAAAAATGTTGTAAATGCAAAAATGTAAACATAAAGCAGAGTACAGTGGACTAACCATATATCAGAGCTCACCATGCACCACATCGTCTTGCAACTTATCCAATCTAGGGGGCCTATACGCTCGTCAACTCGATATATTTTACTCTCGTTGCAACAAGGTAATTTATCAAAAGGTAAATGACAAAATGATAATTAGAATTGTCACTTTCATATATAATCAAGTTTATTCAAGAAAGCATATTTTATTCTAAGTACATTTCATTCAAATCAACATAATGGGGGCTTGAGAACTCCATGTTTGATGTTGTTTATTGCATTGGATTCATAATTTTGTCCTCGATCTTATATAAAGTTTATCAATATGTGGTATTATACTCTCAATACCCTATTGTAGATATTCACTTCATCAAGCAAAGCAATTTGATGTGGTTAGATTGCTACCTTGATTCCACCTCCATAAAGTAAGTGGAATCAAGGGGCATACATCTACCCTTGAATTTGATTATCTATAGAAGTTGGATAAGATGATTTTCAAAAACTAACGAATCAATTTTGCGAGATAAGATTCCTAATATTGTGGTTTTGCATACGACTGTAGTGGGGGCTTCATTCTCCCTGTTTTACAAATAAATCCATATGAGTATCCTTTTTATAGTATAATTTACTTTCGGTACTTTAGCTTGCATATGCACGTAGTGTCATATAGCCACTAAAGTGGGGGCTAAATGTAGTGTAGGAAATTGTACTTCTATGTGATAGTACAATTTCACACTCAATTTGGACCTATTTTAGTGACCTCACATTTATACATTTTTACCCTTCATAAATAGGCCCCTAAACCCCTTTATTATGCATCCCAAGGCCTATTTTTATCATTTTCCGATATTGCAACATGCATTGAATAAATGTATTTAATCAATTTAAAGCCTTGAAACACATTGATCTTGGATTTTTAGGCTGGATTTTTAGGCCAGGACCCCTATGGTGAATGGGTCCCATTTAGGATCCAAATTCAAAATTTAAACATGTTTTTGACAACATTTTAAAGTCCCAGATTCAAGTTTCAAATATCAGCTATTGAGATCTAATATTTGGGAAATTAGAAAGGAAGCCTATAAAGCCTAGTCTTTTCATCACTTCAAACTATATTTTTGTGAAGAGCAAGAAGAAAGTTTGAAATCAAGCAAGGAGAGAACATTCAAGCAAGCAAGGTTGAAGTCTCAGAGCAACATTTCATTTGTTTTTGTAGGTCTTCAAGCTCATTTTTCCAGAGTAGATCAAGCATTGTTCATGATTTGAAGATGGATGCATATATGTTGGATCATGATGAATTATAGGTTTTGGGACATGCACCTAGCCATTCTCCCTATGACTTGTTTTCTAAGTGATCCCATCTTCTATCTTCATTCTACTAGCCACCTAAAGAAAGTTATCAACAAATTTTAGATCTATTAGGGTGTTTTGATATCTCCCTAATTAGGTCTTTGTCATTCTTATTTTCATTTAGAGATCTTGTTCAACACACTTGAATAAGGTTTCTTTGGATTTTAGCTCTTAACACCTTAGATGCACTTAAGGTTAGGGCTAGCTCATATTGTTATTTATCAAATTTTTATCTTTCCATTAAGGTTTAATTACCAAACTTGGGGTTTGATCGAGGCAAACCCCCATAGAAACAAACCAAAAATTTTGTTTTTCTATATGTCTCGATCTGAAAGTGAAAGTTGAAAGGTACAGGAAAAAAGTGCATATCAAAGGCTACAAACTCAAACTTTGAAGATTTAGAAAAGGCTACTAGGACCCATTCACCCTCCCAGGAGAACACTCAGCAACAACTCTTGGTGACTGGTACACATCAACTTTTTCTTCTGAGATCTGTCGAAAGTCTGTTGTTTCTGATTGTTTTATGCTTTAAATTGAGGATTCAAGTTTAACATTGCATAATTGAGTTCATTTAGTAATTTTGTTTTTTCTCTGAAAAGTGCATTTCAGGCATATTTACCTCATCTTGTCATAAAGAAAAACAACAAAAGATCTCCAATAGGGTTGACTCACCTAAGGGTTGAAATTCAATCCTACCTTTGGGGATCTCTTTTTCCTAATGAAACAAGAAAGATAGGTGCATCATATATCCAATCATCTCATTTTGATAAACCCTATTTTTTGATGTTTCAAAACCAAACACAAGGGAATGATTAGGGAACCACCATCCTCAGATCCACACTAAGAAACTCTTACAAACTTGAACAAACACCAAAGAAACCCACACAAACTATGGAAAAACTAGGAGCTAACACCCCTCAACTAGATGACTCAACCATTGGTTTTTGGAACAATGAATAATTTGAGGGTAACAAAATTAACAACACCTAAAAACAGGAACAAGCCCTCAAAAGAGGTTTCCTTAATAGGAGGTAGAAGCCCTCCACCAACTAGAATGATGATAGGTCACTTCTAAGAAATGTCATGATTCTCGATAAAAATGGGTTCCATAAATATTAAGATATGACACTTATCAATGAAGCAACAACATAGGAAAATTCACTAGGACAAGGGGAACAACTTTAGTATACAAAGTTTCCATGATAAATGAAAAAAGACCCAAAAAATGATGAATGACAAAAAATGGGGCACATAGGACACTAGTGCCCAAGCAAGACACTAGCACGAGTGCATAGATATCTAGGTCTAGTGCAGGGGTCTTGATTTGGTGAAAGAGTTTGAGGGATGTGCTATAGTCCTTTGCAACATTGTAGTCCTCATTCAGGAACTAGTGTCTTGAATAGTAAGAAAATAGAAGGCCAATTTTGGTCCCTAGGAGAAGCATAACTATCAAGAATCACAAGGAAATAACCATGATGAAAAAAAGACTAAAAAATTATGAAAATTATTGGGGAACCAAAAAGGTCCTAGACACCTAATCTCACCTCACACTAGCCCATGAAGGAGATAACTCCCAAGGGTTAGAGATACCACAAGAGGCTACAACATGAGACAATTGACACAAAGGGTGAAGAGGAAGGTGACCTACACCTCTCAAGCCTACCAAAACCACTTAGAGAACCCAAGTGCCCCCACAATGAGGTGATTCTCACCAACTCAAAAACGCAACTTGGGAGACAACTAAACAAGATCCAAATCCAAACATTGAATATTTTCTAACACACATATGATTCATTTTAATCCCAAATCCAAATATGAGCCATGTTTATTTGACTAAAATTACCAACGAGATAAATTACATATGAAATAGCATTTGCATTTGACACCAATATTGATATAACATGCAAAACAAGATAGATCCTTCACCACTTATGTGATAGGTTTACATTCCATCTAATAAGAGATTTAATTATTATAATTTACAATATTAAAAGAGGAATCAAGATCCTAAATTATACATAAAAATCATAATATGAAAACGATAAAACTAAAAGAAAGGAGAGAACCTCTAATTGCACGCTATCTAAATCTCCTTCAAAGTGAATCCTCTAATAACTCTTATCCCAATGGTGGTATCCACTCTAGCCAATCATATGGTACACCATTAGGTCCACCCTACTATGCTAGGAGATAGTCACTTGGGTACAAGCACATTGCTCACACAAAATAAGGAACATGGATCATAAACATGCCAATCTATGTAAGCAATATCATATTAAAATGACATTAAATGAAACATAGCATATCATCATAGCATATACATGGCACAAGAATTGTAGCATCAAATGCATATAGGCCAAAAAATTAATCATCAAATAACAAAAAATGCATTCTTAAGGGATAACATCACCAATAATAAGCACAAGGTATAATCCATATCACAAAACATATAACACGGTCATAAACATATGCAACCATGGTCTCATATTGTATATACACACTCATTTGAAATCAAGTCTCTTCTAATCACAACATGGTTAGAGATGGGTCTCTTGTTGAACACCAAGTCCAATGAAATTAAGGATGAAGAACCCATAGGATCTAGGAAAGGAATGTCACTAAACAGCTAGAAAGGATGACTAAACATAATCAAATGTTTATCAACTCACCCAAGTGAGGAACCCAACTAGCAAGAACTAGTGCTCCTTGAGTGAGCATGCCTTCTATGCTTATATCAAGCCTATACTAGTTCTCAGGCTATACCATAAGCGTCATTATGTTGGTTATATTTATTTACGCAATATAAATAATTATCACTTATTAAGGAAAATATTAACTTGACATATCCATGGGCCCCTTCATTCCTTGGGTGATGTCAAGATCCACTCCTTTCCTACACCTTACACCTCAAACCCTAGGTTCATCATGCCAATACACTATTTGGGCATGACATGGATTTTAATACAAAAAATGGTTGAATAAAGAAAACATGGTCTCAAAAGCTTCTAAATAAAAAATAAGTAAGGATACTCCTTTCCTTGCATTAAAATTCATTCAAAATAACTCACAATTTTAAAATTTCTAAAATAATTTGCAATGACAAAATCATAAAAATTATTGAACTCCATTGATAAATGCTTAAAAATTCAAAATTATAAACATACCATTTGGTTGAAAATGTGCACAACACCACACTTTCGATATAAAATTCACAAGTTCTAAATTCTAGAAAAAAACCATAACCATGGCTCAAAAAGGGTATTTTTCATAACTTTAAAACAATCAAATTACTAAATTTAAAAACACTGAGTTGAACCTAAATTAAGACCCTATGATTCCTTAAGTAAATCATGGAAAACATCCAAGGAAATAATTTAAAACATTGAGTTGAACCTAAATTAAGATCCTATGATTCCTTAAGTAAATCATGGAAAACATCTAAGGAAATAATTTAAAACATGGAGAAATAGGGAAAAAATACCTCATGTTTACTCACAAAATTATTAATTTTCCTCTAAATTAGGGATGCAAATCCATATAAAATACAACAATATTTCAATACTTCTCTTGCAAATCCTTATCCTAGCCCAAGAAATAAAAAATCCAAAAACATTCCATGCAAATCCATCCATTTTCCAAAATGAGAAAAGAGGGTTTGAGAGGGAGAGTTTTCAAAAATCCAAGTTTGAAATTAAAAAAACTAATTTCTCATTTTTCAGTTTTATTTATTTTCTTTTCATTTTCAAAAAAAAAAAAAAAAAAAACATTAAAATAAAATATCTAAGTTTTTCCTGCATTTTTCATTTCCAAGCAATTTCAATTATTTCAATCAATTTTTTAAAGTCAAATGAAATATTTTGAATAACAATTTTAATTAATTACAATTATTTAAATAACAATTTTAATGTTTATCAAATTGCAAAATTCCCTTTCTTTTTTCTTCTTTCCCTATTTTCTAATTCCGAATGCATCACACACTATTCACACACAATATTTAGTCTAAAATTCAATTGCATACAAATGAGGAATAAACAACCACAATATAACCCACAAAGTTAATATTTTTTCACAACACATAGAGTCTAGAATTGCTATTGATTCAGATCCAAAATCATAAGGGAAAATATAGAGTCATTTTTCACTCAACCAAGTGCAAGTATTTTAAAGATTAAATATAAAAAATAAAAAAAATACTCCCAATGAATCATGAATAGAAAAAATAACCTCCATACTAATAATAAACATATTTTCCTTGTAGCTTCTCCATAATGGAATATATACCATGATGAGCATACAAAATCATCACCAAATCATATAAAACCTATCAAAAACATTCAAGATTCTCCACTACTCAATTCTCATGTTGAAGTTCAGAAATTTGTTAAAAATAACATCATAACTACTACTACCAACTACACCTCCTTCATGAATACATATAGCAATTAATGCCAAGGTTCCTAGGGAATATTAATTAGAAATTATATTTTAATTAAACCATGAAAATACATAGAATTTTAGGGTAAATGATAACTTAATCATAACACATTTTCACCTATTTAGAGATTCAAGATTCTAGTGGCAATGTAGTACTATTGATTCATCCATAGTATATTATGGAGATATTTTCCTTGATAACTAAATATTCATATATACAAATATCCATGGAGTCAACATAAGAATACTATCATAACAAATTAAATAAGTACCAAGGTTTAATTAAAAAGAATCGATTACAGTCTAAAGCCACCCTCTTCAAAATACGTAAGAGGCTATTTAGAAGTAATTTTTTATTGAGGTTAATGGTTGCATGATAATTTTGAGTAGATTCACTAGACAAAAGGCATATAGGTAATTTCAATCATGGATATACCAATTCATTTCGAAGATACTAGCTAGGAATTTATTTATTCATTGAGCTATAATAATCAATTATGTCCTTCGTGATCAACTCTCGAATATTTTATCAACTCAGAAAATTTACATGACATCATAATTAGTTTATGCCTTATCCCAAAGACAAAATTTCTCAATACTACATATAGTAGGAGCAATGGGGCTAGGATGTTAAAAAGTATATTAATATTATTCTCAATTAAAGATAAAAAGGTAACACAAAAATTTATAAGAGTAATGCCTTTATCTTTTATATAGTTAGATTATTAGAAAGATATTTTGGTAAAATAATCTGAAGAATCCATGAATGATATTAAGAGATATGGTAGTTGGGATATTTAATTTCCAAAATTTACTTATATCAAAATTGAAGGATGCAAAAATTCTCCTTATGTGTTGTAGAGCTTTTTCTCTATAGTTTGAAACCTAAAATGTTTTCGAGTTTCTTTGTTTTGGTTTGGTTCTTTATGTTTTCGGCCCCACGACCTTTTTCTATTATCTTTGTTTTATTCCTTTACATATCGGTGTCAAGGATGCCATGTGTCAGTAGGGCACATTTTTAAACATGACTGCAACCTCCTGCTCTTGCAAAGGTGCACGATGGTGCCATGGGGTGGACGCGTGGTCTATGCTAAACACACTTTTTTGTTTTGGATTCTTTAGCAGCAGAGTGTGCCACGTGTCGACACTGTGGATTTTTTTCAAAGCAGAAGAATGAAGAGTCAGCAAGAGCCTTAGAGAGCCCCACCTATCATCTAAACGAAGGCCTGGGTATGCTTTACACCTGGGAAGGAATGGAAAACACATTATTAGCCGATAGGCTCTACTTCTGGGATCCCCAGGGCATAATTCGTCTGAAAACCTGTCTCACGCCTGAGAACAGGAACGACCGCCGTCAAGCAGTGTGCGGTTCACTGCAAACCTCCCGGTGACTCAACAAAACTGCTGCTGTCTGGCCAAATATTTGTCGCCTTGGAGAATTGGGCAGCTGTCAAACGAAGGGCACAGATGTTGCACGGTATCCTTTTCTTGCACCAGGCACCACGCAGGCCAGAAAATATTGCATGGGATGGACGACACCTCACAGGAGAAGCTCTTCTGCCTAAGACCACCGTCCCCAACTTGCGCAAATGCCCCGACTTGTTCACAGATCAAGGCACCGTCGATCTCTGCCGTTGAAAGCCTTCAAGGTTCAAAAGCTCTACAGCAGCACTCATTCGTGTTTGAACAGGTAACATTCGTACCTCTTGTTGATTTAGCTATACGTTGTTTACCTTTTTTCAGCATTCAAGAAATCTAGGTCAAGGAACAGGGGACCTGTTTGATCTTTTCTGAGTTTCTCGCTATTCCCCTGATTTTCAATCACGGCTGCATTGATGAGACCACATTCCATAGACCACATTTCTTTGTTAAGGAATTTTTTCAGAGTTCACGTTTTGTATACGCCTTCATTCCATCGCGGGCAGGGCTTCCTGGATTTTACATCCGCCAATAGCATTCACTTGAGCGGCACTTTCTGTCAAACGTTTCACGTGCCCTGTCTTTTTTTTCCCATGACATTTGTATATTGTTTATGTTTACTCTTTCATTTTGATATAGAAAAATTCATGCTTTGTCTCCCTTTTGGTTTTGATCTCCATGCAACCTTCTATTTGAAGGCTCCAGAAATGTGTGGTGATAATTTGAGGGTAAAATTTTAGGGAAGGCAGTGAAGACTAGCAACTTGCAATACCCGCATCTGCTCTTACTTGGTAAGAGAAATGTTTCATTGCAATATATTTTAGGGCGATTTAATTCTACTGTGCATATTATCCATCTCAATTTTGCTGCCCTCATTACACTCTTGGGCTTGCGTGTACCTGGGGTTAGCCTATGGCCTGCTCAGTTAATTTCAACAGGTGAAGCTATGTTTATCCAATTTTAACACTAAAAATTCATGTCTCTGATTCAAATTGAAGTCAGGGCTTGTTGTGTATTTATTTATTTGTTTTTTTGATACACACTGCACTTAGAGCAGGCGGCCACATCAACCGAGCTGACTCCTGGGGGCTAAATTTTAACGTAAAATGTGAGTCATCTCATTGTACACATTGGGTGGATTTGGTTATTTAATATGATTGCATTCGACTAGACTTCAAGATGTTTCCATGGTGAAACATAGGGGTGAGCTTTAGTCCTACCAGAGATGCCCTACTTGTTGGGTTTTGAACCTAGGTCTATGGTGTGAATCTCTTCATTCCCCACTATATACTCAAACCTGTTGGGCACTTCCTAGGTATGTTGAATAAAGGTTTGAAATTTGCTTCGGATTTAGGGTTAGATTTTATGGGCATTTTCATGGTAATGATATTTTCAATTTGATTTTAGCCTTAGACCTTACTCCACATGACATATCTCTCTCTGATGGCTTCAGTTCACAGTTGTGTGAGTTTGGTTTTTTAAGGAATTCACCCGTATACCAGCTCTTTGAATTCCCATCAGGGTTTGGTATTGATGGCAAGTTTTCTTTATAGGACGGAGGCACCAATGATGATGCCTCTTCAAAGCTTGATGCACTTCATAACTGCAAGCCCAAGGACCATGAGGAAAGGTTGAAGAAAGGTGAATGGAGTGATGATTCCATACATGAACTCTTAAATGCATATGAGGCTAAGTGGAATGATAGGAACAGGGGAAATTTTCTTGTTGGGGACTGGGAAGTTGTGTCTACACTTCCTTTAAGCAAGAATCAGACTGCAGATGTCTAGGTTTAGGGTTTTGTTTTACTTTTCCACAATAGAGAATTAATGGAGATTGTGTTTTATGCGTTGGTTTTGGATCTGTTTCGGACTTTTTCAGTTGGGTAATTCTTCAACTTAGTTGCAGGAACTTTTGAGACTCAGACTCAACAAATAGAACATCATATATTTTAACATGTATCTCATTAATTAAATCTGATTCTCATGCATTTCAAAGCAAAATATCATTAATTCAGATATAAGTATAATCCTCTAGAAACTTTTACAGTCTGCTCAAAATTTGCAACCCCTTCCCCCACCATATACATATTTTCCTTGAGGATGCGACCCCTGCATAATTTGACCCCATATTCTATAGGGAATTTTTGAGTTAACCATTCAAACTGTAACTGCATGATCGCTTTTCTTGCTGTCAACTATAAATGAAGTTGTAATGTGGTGGACATCATACTGCACAATCCTGGTGTGGTCGAGGATCCTGCCTGTGGCCCTCTTCTTGATGCAGTCGCCATTAGAGAGCTCTTTCCACCTCGCTATACATGGGGTAGGCAAGCTTTTCGGTTACTGATGATGGATCTATTTTCCTGTTTACTGATAATGACAGATGATGATAGTGTTTGATTCAAAGTATTTGGGAAAAAAAAACTTAATTCCAGAAATATCCTAAATAATTATCTGCCATCAGTAAATGTATTTGATGGATCTGTTTTCCTGTTACTGATAATGATAGATGATGATAGTGTTTGATTCAAAGTACTTGTGGAAAAGAACTTAATTCCTGAAATCTTTTCTGGTTAATGTGGTATGTTGCAGGTAATTTGATAAAGAATGGGGGTTTTGAAGAGGGGCCTCTAGTTTTTTGCAACTCTTCCTTTGGAGTTCTGCTGCATCCCAATGTAGATGATCACAACTCGGCCTTGCCCGGGTGGATGATAGATTCTCTTAAATCCGTCAAATATGTTGATGCTCTGCACTACGCAGTACCGCAGAGCAGAAGAGTGGTGGAGCTCTTGGCGGGAAAAGAGAGCTCCATTGCACAGATTGTGGGAACTACTATTTGTAAGCATGACTAGCCATATTGACTGTGGTATTGGTCAGTGATAACAAAATCCCCTATACCTAGGAACATTAGCAGAGCTGGTGGCTGTAAGAAAGCTTGATTTTCCTTAACATGTTTGAGATAAAAGAAGCCACCGAGGCACTTTGACAGACATAAGGTGGATAGTGGTGAAGATATTTAAGGACTTCCAACAAAGAATGGAAGAGGATCAAAACCTACAAACATTGGACACCATTCGTCTTGTTGGTTATTTTTTCATGGAAGCAATGGATGTTCATTACTGCGAGATCCCACCTATAACAAAGGATTGGTGTTTCCTGAGAAAGAGAGAGAGACTCACTACCTGCGGGGTCTTTTACCACCAGTTTACGTGTCACAAGATCTTCAAGTAATCTCCTTTGTACTTTAAACAGCTCTATTTTTCTGTTCTCTAAATGAATTTGATTAACTATGGAAGTAGGAGAAGTAAATCCTTTGATTGTTTATTCAGATGTTTTGAGTTGTTATTGTATCCCAGCAAACCTTGGAAACAAATACAAGTGAATAGTGAAATTCAAGAGAAGATCAGTTGCATTTTTTGAATCAATGTTACAACATTTATGAAAATTGTTATCTCCTCCATGTGATTTGTCTTTATTTATACTAAAAATCAGATTGGTTACTGTACTCATTGTCTCTTTTTACAGGCAAAGAAGATCATGAATAATATTCCTCAATATGCAGCTCCTTTACAGAAATACATGGCAATTATGGACCTTGAGGTACACCCTTTGAAATTTTATATTCTTGCCGAGAAACTAAAATATGATCTATGCATTCTATTTTTTCAAAATAGCATATATAATACTGCAGTTGGTTTCAATAATATGTGCAAAGACAGGGCCAATAACACTCAGCCAATTATATAATACTATCGGCGTATTCCTTGCAGCTCCCCCGGCTGCAAGTGCTAGTTTATCTCTACTGTGGGTTATGATGAGAAGCACCATTTTTTAGTGTGGAGGCTCACAACCACCATTAAGGATCGAAGGTTTTACCTGCCCGGTACCGGTTCATGCCAACAACCTTGTTATCCCTATCATTGATCAGATTTGCGACTGCCAGAGGGGCTTAATTAAGCATGGTACCTAGGTAGCTTTGGGTTTTTGTCAGGGAACATTCATTCGTGAATCGACTGCGATCTACCACGATAGTTTTTGCAACAGGGTTTATTAAAAATAATGTTTAGGGAGGTTTGTGTTGCATTCTAGTTGGTTATCACCAATTGAAACTTAATTGCTATATGGGCTTGTCAGAGGGGAGATTAATCTCCATTTTTCTTTATGTAAATATCCCCATAGTTTTCTCTGGCAGTGTTTTAATGCCACCATTTATTTTTTTGTCTTTAGCTATCCAAATGGTAGGAGAGAGCTTTTTGCTTGTTGCTTCCCTTATTCTATAAAAGGAAATTTCGAGCCTCTCCCAAGGATCGGTCCGTTGTGTTCATAATTTTAGTAATGATTGTTTCACTATTTCTTGTAAGAAAACACTTAACAAGATCAATTTTTCAAGTGAATTTCCATTCAAGCACCGGACCTTGGCACTTTTGTATCATTCTGGATCAAGTAATAGAAGGAAACACTTCAAATTGTGCCTAATCTTGCCTCTTTTTTGTGTTTTACTTTCTACTTACACTAGTTTTATGCTTTGTGTCATTTGTATGGACACAATCTTATAAGTCTCAACTCCTATGATATTTAAGACATTATTGCAGTGAACTAAATCATGTCATGTACTCTTTCATTATTGTAGTAATTCATGTTAAGTATTGTACTATGCTTACGGGTGAACATTCTCTGTTGAAATTTAAAGAATTAGTAGGAGTTTTAGACTTTATCATACTCTATTGAACCTTAGTGGGTGCTTCCCAAAATAATATCTGAATGTTTTCTCTATGCTTACCTAAGCCTTAGGCAGTTCATTCTCTTCTCAACCATGAAGAGTATGTGACACCCTATGTTCATTATTTAAGAGTTGATATTCCGATAGGAGGATTTGAAATGTTGTAAAAGCTTTGGCACATTTCCTTAGATAGTTTTTCTTTATGTTTTCCTTCTTCCCCTTTTCCTCCCCAAACCAAGAACGAAGAGTCGGCTTCTAAAATCTCAGAGGTTATTCAATGGAACACATTTTATCCCCCATTCATTGGATTTCCCATAAGGTTGTTTGGAGAGGCGAAATATTTTATGATCAACACGTGCTACACAAATATGTTAGTAAAAAAGGCATTTCTTGAGCTTTGGAAAAAATTAAAAGATCAATGGGCCTAGATTCCCCATTTTGATAAATAAATACACTTGTTTGGCAATTCAATCCTCAAAGAATATAAAGTTGGAAATGAAAAAAAAATATACATTTATATGAATCAAGATCATCATTCATCCCAAGGTCTACCATTTAAGGCAAAAGAAACATTCGTAAGCATAAGAAAATATTAGTGTTTTGCGCTAATCGTGATGATGATTATGAGGTCATAAGAAGATCTTTAGTTGAAAACATATTCAATGCCTTTAGTACCTGATGTAATAAAATATGGTGGAAATGTTTTGGATTCAACTTAGAAAATAAATAAAATTGTTTCTAAACTATTTACCTAAGTATATTGGGTGAAAAAATAGGATGATTTTATAACAGAGGACTTGAGGAGTGCTGAAAAGAATAGATAAATATTTAAATGAAATGAAGGAAAAGCATGGGATCACAATGTAAGAGTTAATTTTTTTAATATTTATAAATAATGATCTAGAGGTAAGTCCTTTGTAGTCTCCTCCTCACAAAGTTCCTCAACCTTATCCTCCCAATCAAATTTACAAGCTATCACTTCCCAAGGGCCCTTAATTTCTCAATTTGTGTAGGAAATAGTTTCTTTTCTATAGATAACTCCCTCTCCCTTTCCACATAAAAATCTATCACTTGATAAATCATCATATTCATCTTTAGAGAGCACACCTTCCCATCCTATGAGGATTCCTTTATTATCTCCTAATAGGAAACCTTCATCCCCTCTAAGGAAGACACCTAGTGTATTCTCAAGGAGATCTCCTCCTAAAAATCACATCAAATTAGAATTCTATCTCTACCTTGGCCTCTTAGTCCTCCAAAAGTTCAACAAATGGATAATAAGACAAGCTAAAATGATTCACAATAGCAACAACAAGGTTAGGTTCAAGCTACATAATATTAAGGATCACATCAACATATGTGCATAAAGTAAATTATTTATACTGGTTCAACCAAATAGTTTAGAAATAAGAGGGTATTTCAAACATCTACATATGATTTTGCATAATTAACATCTATGATCAAAAGGCCAACTTTTCCTATGAAATCCCAAGTTAGACGTACAAGGATCTTGGTTGGAACAAATAGTGAACCCATTGAAATGTTTTATGTAAATAGAGATACATAATTTTGATTATATAGTTACTACTTTCACTAGGGGGACCACAAAGGGAAGAATGAGTATAAATTGCTAAAAATTCAGTAGAGTGGATGATACAAAAATAAAAAATATAAGGCTACAAAATGAGAATTGAAAGGAAAGTTAACTTATTTAACATTATAAGTTGATAACTTGGTTGGCCATTTTATTATTCTACCACAACCTCAACTTTGCAATAAACCTTATGAACAAGAATTCCACAAATCAATAAGTTTAAGAATACTTTAACAAATAAAAATGATAAATTCCCAACAATGAATGTTGAAGATGACCCAATCCCATCGAACAAAGTTCTGCCATTAGGAAGAAAAAAAACTAAGAATATATGTAGGATTTCTTCTCATTCTTCAAAATAATATGAGGGAAGAAAGATAAAGATGTGTGATGTCATTGAACTCTAGTCAAGTGGCCCCATGTTGATGCCAAAAGATGCCACAATTAAATCAAGTGTTCCAAGCCATATTGATGAAGATGAAAATATAGAACCTTGCAGAAATAGATGTAGAATATGATTCAAGGAAAAAGGCACATCCTCCAAATTTTTCTCAAAGGTCTCCAAGCCAAGGAAAAATTATGAAAAACGAGGATGTAGAGAAAGAACAAGAGGGTCTAAAGATTTCCTCACAACAATTGAAGAAGATGTTGCAACTCCATTAGAGCTAACATCAAAGAGGATATGAATATTATCAACAGTTTCCCCAAAGTCTATAATATAAGGCTCACAAAAAACCTACAATGTATATCAAGTACTCATCCCAAGTTGATATATTTGGAACACAATAAATATGCTATTATATTGAATCATAAGAAGTCATAGATGAAGCAACACTAGTCTCATTAGAAGTAACAATATATGGATGAGATTGAATGTTAACACATGTCTCTCAAACCTTAGTAGATGAAAGAACATTGAGATTCAAATGACCATAATATATCTCCTAAGAGGTATCCCCACTATATGCTTGAGTGTGTATATCAACTGAAGAAACAATAGGATAAAAATGTGACATGTATGCTTGTGATTGATGATCAACCTCCCCAACAACAACAATATCTTTTTTATACAAATACAAAATAATGACATAATTTTGTGTGAAATTAACACTCTCTCATGCTCCACCATGTGTGATATGATAGATAAAAAGGACATGAAAATTATGAAGCATAAAGAAAATCATTACATGATCTTTCATCTATGTTAATAGATCCTTTCCCACAAAGACACATATATGTGTTGTTGGCCATTAGGATGTGTGGTGATGAACAAGACTCAAATGAAAAGAACATACTTTGTGATAAATCCATATGATGAGAAGCTCCAAAATAAAGTATCAACATCATATAAACCATATAATTATTATGCAATAATAATATCTATGAAATCAAACATTATGATAACAAACATATAAAGCATAACACATGCATCTCAAGGAATACAATAGTAATGAAATACATCAAGTTATCACAAGGAACTTGGCACATTGCCATACATGTATCTCAATACAAGCAAAACATCTACAACTAACATGTTGATGAACACCATCTTGAAATATGTGGATGGTATAAACACATGATAAATAATGCATAAAATGCATCTCATAAGGCAAACATGCCACTCAATGCAACAAGCACACACACGACCTATGCATACCCTAATGCATAGTTAGAAAATAATGCCAAACCAAAAACATTTTAAAGCAAAAAACAAGCGAGCATTGCATGAATTGATTCTCAGAGCAACAATTAATGCACACAAATTGAATTGATTTTTTTTTTTTTATCATTTATTTATATGCTAATTGTAACGTCAAGAAAGTGCAGAAAGAAAAGATTAAAAGAAAGCATGCAATGCAAATCTAAATGCAATCTAATGCTAAGAAAAAATAGAACAAAGGAAAGTAAAAACGTAAATAAAACTTGAACAATCTCACCAAATTTGTTCGTATTTCCATAATTCATCTTGATTTCCCTTCTCCATTTTGTTGTTGTAGTATAACTGCCCTTAGATTTTTAAAGGTTTGTGCAAGTATAGCCTAAGGATTGTGATTTAGCAAAACATCAAAGATTCAAGATAGTTGCTCTACAAAGTCATAAGATTTCGAGAGAGATTAGAATGATGAAGACTAGATCAATTTATAGAAAATTGATTATTCGAACAACAGGTCAGGATCGAAAGATCAACAGATGGTTGAGATCGACAGATTAGACATGCATTATGATAACTGTTAGTAATGACATGAGTGATATAAATTAGAAATATAATTAAAGATTAAATAAATGATTTAATCTTCCAATTTGGTATTCAAAAACAAAAGAATTATCTTTGCATGACAAAGATGAAGATGAATTAAAGAAACTCTTGTTTGAATGCACGCACAAGGTTTAATTAATTAAATAGGAATATTTAATTAATCCGCATGTACACGCAAATGAGTTAGCACTGGACGATTGAATGATTTGACGAAGAGATTACTCAAGAACACCACTAAGAGATTAAATCAAGAGTTAACTGAGTGATTAAAATAGATGTTGAGTCGAGTCAAAGTGAATACTTAGATAACTCACACAATTATCTAAATATAGAGGAATGCGTTAAAATAACATTTATGAATTAAATAATTCATTTAATTCAAGATTTGATATTTGAAGAATAATTAAATAAATAAGATTTATTTAATTAAGTGACGAAAGGATTTAAATGAATAATTAAATAAATAAAGAATTTATTTAATTATAGTTGAAGTATGATAAAGAGTAAATTAAATAAGATTTTATTTAATTTGACAAGAAGGATAAGGTTAATTAGTAGCATAATTAAACAAAAATCATTTATTTAATTAATCAAATAGAATAAAGAAAAGTGTGAATTAATTAAATAATTAAGATTATTTAATTAATAGAAGAATTAACAGACTACAGAGAATAATTAAATAATTGACATTATTTAATCATGACCATGAAGAATATTAAAGTCGCAGGCCTAGACCAAAATTTGGTGTCTACATTTTCCCCTCTTTGATACAATGTCATTTTAGCGTTGTGTCAAAGAAAATCAATAAGAAATATGCCCCAGTAATGCCCCAGTGTAAAACAGGTGAATGTATGCCCCCTTAGGAAAATTGACAAATTTTCAAAAAAGTTCAGAAAAATTTGGAAATGATCTCGATTAGCCCATTGGATAGCCAGAAATGCAGTGGAGTTGACAAAATGGAATTTGGAAGTGGTATGGATGGGTACGGGTTGATTGAAATTGGAAATTGATGTGGCCAGTAGAAAAAAATGCCACCAAAACCCTAGGTATATATAGAAATTGGGGTAAAAACCAATTCATTTTCACCCACCTAGCTTTGAGAATTGAGAATTTGCTCTACACCCACATCAACGATGTCTCCTGTTCCGAACACCCACCATTGCGCTTACAGAATCCGGACCTTCAGGTAGCCAGCTGACACAGACCCCTCGGTGTGTACCTCAAACTTAGGGCTGGATCACTATGAGATTAGATGGTGTGTATTAGCGCAGAGGTATAGGCAACTGGAATGTATATTGTGTACATTGATAGGTGGCATAGTACTTCCTGACCGTCGAGGTCATGGTTTTCCCATGGGGTGGGAGGAGATGCTTGTAGGCATGTTAGAGCGGCGAGTGGTATATGCCTGGGGTTCCTGTCTGCTTGGGATGTTATATTTTTATTTACATGATATAGCCTACCGAGAGGCTCAGTCCATGAGTTGTGGTACCATGCTCCTGATGGTATGGGCGTGGGAACACATTGTGATATTTCAGCCACTAGTGATAGTAGATGTACCACACGGAGCTCCTCATGCCTTCTGTTATGCGAGGGTGAACACTCAACACCACGTAGGAGATACACGATAATTTAGGCATGCCATAGATACTATGGTTCAGTTTACATGGAGACCATACCTGGGATGTGCAGAGTGGTCGGATGAGGATGAGCACTTGCCTTTTTACCGATAGACACAGTACTTGATTGGGCGGATAGTTTCACATGTCCACATCATAGAGTGTCACTTTCCAGATCATGTCTTACGGCAGTTTGGAGAGATACAGGACGTGTTGAGAGGACAGGCTGAGTTCGCAAGGTCATTGTGAGAGGTCCCCCTATGGGGTCTAGAGATTCCAGTGGCCATAGCTGAGGCAGACATTGATGCATTATAGGAAGTTCCCTAGGGGTGGAGAGATGGTCCAGCAGACCCAGGTACCACAGAGGAGTATGATCAATGGTGGGTCGTGCATAGGCCGATTCCTTTGACAGATCCAGATCATCCAACATCGGTAGAGCGGCGAGGGACAGGACCACGAGGCAGGCGTGGTAGAGGTAGAGGTCAGGGAGGTAGAGGAGGTCATGGTGATGATGGAGATGATGGTGGAGGTGGTCGGCGAGGTGGTAGGAGAGGGAGACATGGACAGAGGGGACGAGGGCCACCACTGTCACCGATTCATGAGGAGAGACGGGGAGAGGAGGATGTGGCCATGCCCGATATTGGCTGAGGTGGTGAGGAGGTTCATGTAGAGATTGGTAGAGAGGAGGAGCATCCCAGAGAGGAGGCCATTCTAGATGTTCCTATAGAGGATTAGGCAGAGATTGATGCCCTAGGCTTGTTGGGTGCCTATTAGGAGGATGATGATCATGAGAGAGAGATTCGGGACTGGATTTTGGAGGATGGTGTATCGAGGGCCAGACATGATGACACAGGGGTAGTTGATCCCGATACAACTACATTGTGTGCTCAGGTTGCATCCTTGGAGGAGTAGATGAGAGTCTTGATGTACGAGAGGGATGTGTTATAGATGGAGAGGGACAAAGTTGTCATGGACAGATTTTAGGCCATAGCTTGGAGATAGGAAACTGAGCAGAGATTTATAGAGCTCAGAGCTTTATGTATTGGACCATCAATTGCCTTTGCCAGAGAGTTAGTCAGAGCTGGGGAGAGGGAGACTTATTACAATGATTTATATGAGGCAGAAGTTCCTCCAAAGAGATAAGCTCGTAGCTTCTCACAGGAACGTAGCATTAGGTCACAAACCAGGACCCACACCAGGACAGTTAGCCCTGAGGGTGTGGACCAACCACGGAGATCAGGTCCATATGACAAGCCTCACTTAGGTCACAGGTCATCGGGTTCCGGAAATCATTCATCCGTGCACTCCATCCATGATAGCAGTTGCAGTTCAGGATAGGGGAACTTCTTGATATGTATCAAGACATTGTATTATGATTCTAGAGCCTAAGGGCTTTCATGTTTATTGATACATTATGACATTATGATGTGACACTGTTTGAGCGATATATATATATATATATATATATATGATTTTGGTGGTGATTCTCATGATATGCATTTCTATTTATTGATTATGCAGTCATTTATTTATTCATGTGATGTTGATTCTATATGATGTATGCAGTTTATAGTTATGAGATGCAATATGACGTTATATGTACAATGCCTGCTACATGTGATGCTATACAAATGTAATGTGGTGCATGTATTTACATTTTTTTTGTACACGGAATGCTTATGATATGTATTGTATGATGATGAATGTCTATTATGCCATGATGTCCTAAATATGATAAATTCCTATATGTATGTATTTTTCTAACATGTATGTGTATGTAGGATGACTTATATTGTTGTGTGTCACAGGACTCCATCATAATGCAAGAAAGAAGAATTGTTAGCGCGGAAAGAAAGATTGAGAAATATTTGAAAGAGATGTGATGGATGTTAGTAATAGCAATCTTCGATGTTTTGCTTTATCACAAAAGGTATTGCACTTTATAATCATTGGGCGAGACTAATACAAATGGAGAAAAACACCATGATATGACATAGATCAAGGTGTGCAAGGTCATCCACTTGCTAACAACAGACAGTCACAGACAAGGATTGTCGTTAACTCATATTAAGGGCACAAGTTTCCCCAGTCTTTTTGTCAAGACAAACTATAGACAAAAAACAAAGAAAAGATGGGTCATGAGATGTCATCGCTCCTCTCAATCCTTCATGGGACATCCTTGAGGAAACTAGTAACATGACTCAAAAATCCAATTTAAAAGACAATTGACAAACAATAGTGAAAGAAAACAAAATTTTGATACATCATTGCTTCTCTAAATCCTTCATGGGACATCCTTTAGAAAGCTAGTAACATAATTCCTAGTCATCAATTCAAGATAAATAAGCCATAAAGTCAAAAAGCTAGTGAAGTATTTTCCAAAACTTGATATGCTTGTTTGATTCGTTTTGATTGATATAAGGATTGATTGATAGAGCCTGATGTCAGGAGATACACATACCGGATAAGACTGAGTCTGGTTTCAATGTTATGACTATCTGTATAAGGCATGACAAAGCTTGGTTTCAGAAAGACATGTATCATATAAGATGTTGAGTCAGATGTCGTTGATGTGATAACTTGTGTAAGGCTATGTTTGATTGTTTGACAATGTCGATTATGCAAGAAGGACTCATCCTGTATAAGACATAGATTTTTTTACTAATATCAATATTCAGGAAGGACTCATCCTGAATAAGATAGAGGCTGATTGTTCTTATGATGCATGTTTCCAGGAAGGACACATCCTGCAGCAGACATTAGTTGGTCTGTTTTGAATGTTTCATTTGGCAAGTTGTTTGATTTGACTTAGAGACATTGCTGACTTGTTCACCAAATTGATGCATGACTTGATATGACGTGTTGACAATTGACTGTGTGTGATGAAAAACCCTAAAGAACTGACCTAGTGCAGCCTCGGGGGCTCATTGATTGATGCCCTTGCCTACGTTATACACGTAGAGACCTCGTAGTTTGACTTGAATTTGACTGACAAGACTGAGTACAAATAGAAGACGTGTGTGAAAGTGAATGTAACGAACCCTAATGGACTGACCTAGTGTGGCCTCGGGGGCTCATTGATTAATGACCTTGCCTACGTTATACATGCAAAGACCTCGTAATTCGACACGACCAATGACCTTGTCATATAGACAGATGAATCAAAGCATGATTTTATACAGAAAAACCTAAACGAACTGACCTAATGCCTCATGGGCACATCGGCAGATGGCCTTGCCTACGTCCAGTCATAGAGGAAACATAGTTTGACTAACTACAAAGACTGACAAGTGCGACTGACTTTGACTTTTTTTTTGTATTTTTGAAATGTTTTGATTTTTTTGTCTTTTTGAAGTTTCTGATTTTTTTGTGTTTCTTAGGTCATATTGTGATGTTTGTGGATTTTTCTATGGTTTTACGTCTTCAACACAACCAATGGAAGAATCAACATGACACGCATCAAGTGTTTGCCCCCAATCGAGTATAAGACCAATTGATTATGAATAGGGTAAAATGGGGGATATGAAATGCACTCGATGTCAATCGTTCCAAGTTATGGGAAAGATGACCACTTATTATGAATGGTATATACAAGCGATGGATACGAAAGATAAGGGATATGTATAGGGATAGGTAGTATGTACAAGGATAAAGACTATGTATAGGGTAGTGGACTATGTACATGGAAGGTAAATTAGAATAATAGTAGACAAAGGAGCAAAGTCAACTACACATGGCCCCTGTTTGCCAGGTTTTCACCATGGTACCTATCCAAAGCGCCACCGAAGTAGTTTTCACTATTGGATGAATTATTTTTCTTTACTATTTTCTATATTATCTAATTTTTTGGTGTTACCAAGACACTTGTTCACCAGGTTTTCACCTTGGTAACGATTTTTTTGATTTTTGATTTTTTTTGTATTTTTGCTAATTAAGACAAGGCTCTCATAAGCTATGCGTAGAACTTATTCAGATGTAGACTATTGATTGGCGAGGACAATGGTTCCCCTTAAGGAGTAGAGAGTTGGTACACTCCTGATCCAAAAGCTTCTGTAACAATATAAGGTCCTAACCAGTTTGGTTCAAACTTTCCTGGTTTGTCTCTTTATGCTTGATTCTTTGGGTTCTCCATTAAAACCAGGTCGCCAATGTCAAAGTTTATGTTCAAGACCTTCCTATTATAGCTATGAAGAAGGCGATTCTGATATGCTTGGAGATGGTCTAGTGCCTTTTGTCTTTGCTCATCCATGAATTCTAACTCATGGAGTCTCAATACTCAGTACTCTTCATCATCAATGTGGCCTTTCAAGGATACCCTTAGGGAAGGAATCTCAACCTCAATAGGAAGAATAGCTTCAGAACCAAATACTAGTGAATAGGGAGTGGCACTAGTAGGAGTACAAATACTTGTGTGATAAGCCCATAAGGCAGGGTTAAGCTATAAATGTCAGTCACGACCAACATCATTGACAGTCTTCTTGAGGATTCTAATGATGATTTTGTTAGACGCCTCTACTTGGCCGTTACCTTGTGGGTAGTATGGAGTGGAAAAGTGATGTTGATTATGAAATTCATCACACAGATGGAAGACTTCTTGATTCTTAAAGGGGCGGCCATTATCGGTAATTATGGACTGAGGGACACCATACCGATAGATGATATAATTCAGGATAAATTTAGAAATCTGTGTACCGGTAATGTATGTCATAGGAATGGCTTCAATCCACTTCGTAAAATACTCAGTGGAAGTGATAATGAATTTGTGTCCATTAGATGATGTGGGGTGGATCTTACCTATGAGGTTGAGTCCCCATTGGGAAAAGGGCCATGGTGATGTTATAGGATGGAGCTCCTGTGCTGGTGCATGTATCAAGTCTCCATGAACTTGGCATTGGCAACATTTCATTACAAAGACATATGAGTCTTTTTCCATAGTAGGCCAGTAATAACCCAATATCATAATCTTTTTGGCTAAGGTAGGACTGTTAGAATGGGAACCACATATACCCTCATGCACCCCACGCAAGGTTGCTTGTGCTTCAGTAGAATCAAGACATCTCAGTAGGGTATTATCTAAGGCGCGTCTATATAGGGTGTCTCCGACGATGGTGTATTTGGCTAACTTGCGGAGGAGTGTCCTACATCAGTTATTTGATATGCCAGTGGGTATGACTTCGACATGAAGGTAGTCATATATTTCTTTGTACCATGGGGAATCAAGACCAACAATGTCACACACCATTTCATAATCTAGGATATCATTGGCTGGGACCAAAAGCTATTCTACCAAGAACTCAAACTTAGGCACGTTGTTAGGAATGTCGAGAAGTGATGCGATTGTAGCCATAGCGCCTGCTGCCCTGTTTAAAACATGAGGTATTTGATGAAATTTGAATTTTTCAAAGTACTCTTTAAAGCTATCAGCCATGCATTTGTAGGGAGCAAGATTCTCATCCTTAGTGTCATAATCATCATTTACCTATCTGATTACTAGTTGAGAATCACCATATACCTATAGATTCTTAATTTTCCACTTGACTACCATGCATAACCCTGTCACTAGAGCTTCATACTTTTCTATGTTGTTAGTACATGGAAATGCAATCCTGAATGACTTAGGGATGGAATCACACTATATTGTGATAAATAGTGTACCAGCCCCTGAGCCATGATTTGTATGTGAGCCATCAAAGTACAGTTTCTATGTTATGTTCACGTCAATTGTAAATATAAACTCATCATGAAAGTCTGCAACTAATGGGTGATCTGCCTGTATTGGTGCATCGGCTAACTGATCAGCAATGACTTGTCTTTTAATAGCCTTTCTTTCTACATACTGGATATCATACTCACTAAGTATCATAACCCACTTGGCCAGTCGCCCTGTTAATGTTGCCTAGCTGAGAAGATATTTCAGAGGATCTATTTTAGCAATCAACATTGTTTGATGGTTTAGCATATAGTGCCTTAGTTTTTGGGTAGCAAATACTACTGCAAGACATGCACATTCAATGGTACTATAGTTGAGCTCATAACCTACCAAAGTCTGATTGATATAATAGACTGCCCTTTCATGACCTTCATCGTCATTTTGTGCAAGCAATGCACCGAGTGATGAATGGGTTGTTGTAATATAAAGAATCAATGGTCTTCCTTCAACAGGTGTCATTAAGATCAGTGGTGTGAGTAAATATTCCTTAACCAGTTGAAAATCCTCCCCGCACCTAGCTTTCCATGCAAACGGTACCCCTTTCTTTAGTAGATGTTGAAAAGGATGTGTCTTATCTGCTAACTGCACTATAAATCTTCTGATGGATTGCAGTCTTCCTTGTAGTGTCCTTAGTTGACTGAGATTAGTGGGTGGATGCATGTATATGATTGCTTTTACCTTGGCTAGATCCACTTCAATGCCTTGTCTGGAAATTATATAGCCTAACAGCTTTCCTAACTTCACTCCGAACACACACTTCTTGGGATTGGGTCTCACTTTATACTTCTCCAACCTTTGAAATATCTTGTCTAAAACTTGTAAATGTTCTGCCCTTGTCTTGGATTTAACAATAAGTTCATCGACATAATCCTCCATAAGAGTGTGTATTAGATCATGAAAGATGGTGGTCATGGCACGTTGATAGGTTCCTCCAACATTTTTGAGTCCAAAGGGCATAACATTCCAGCAATACGTACCCCAAGGACAAGTGAAATTTTTCTTAGGTTGGTCTTCAGTTGCAATTCTGATTTGCAATTCTAATCTGATTATATCTTGAAAATCCATCCATAAGAGACAACATCTACCCTACTGTCATGTCCACTATCATGTCTATGTTAGGCAAAGGGAAGTCATCCTTAGGACAAGCCTTGTTGATATCTCTAAAATCGGTGTAGATGTGGATGCCCCCTATTGGTTTAGTGATTGGTACAAGATTGGAAATCCAATCTGCATAGTCAATAGATCTAATGAAACCAACGTCCAACAGTTTCTTGAGTTCTGCCTTGACTAGTAAAGCAATCTGTGGATGCATTTTCCTCAATTTCTATTTCACTGGTTTGACACCTGGTTGTAAGAGTAAGTGATGTAGAACAAGTTTAGGATCCAACCCAGGCATGTCTGCATAAGACCAGGCAAAATTTATTTGTCTTTGTGCAAAGAAGTTGTGGAATTTTGGCTGCTCTTTTGTTATCAATGATGCTGCAAAATAAACCAGTTGGGTATTCTCTTTTGTACCTATGTTGACTTCTACTGATTCTTCAACGAGCATGGGTGACTTTTCCTATGCAATGGGAAGAATGTTCAAACCTCCATCCTTAGGTGCCTCAGAGAGGTTTTCACCTTCAGATGCGTCCTTTCATTTTACTTTTTCATTGTCTAAAGGTGCCTTTAGGTTTTCACCTAGAGACTAATCCTTTTTATCTTGTTTATTCTTTTTCTCATTTTTGTGACTGGAGGGTTGAACAGATTCTCCAAAGTATGCTTTGTTGTCCAAGTCAATGGTAAAACTAGCCTTGTGATCACCATTAGGTATGCCTTCTCGTAATCCCAAGAACTCAACAATTGCTTTGTTGTTCTCAAAAATGTCTAAGACAGGTGTGTCTTGTTGGTCCCAATCAATGAGTTGGGGATAAACTAAGGGCATGTCATCGTTGGAGTTATCAAAGTTTAATGGGGTCAAGGTAAGGATTGAGTTATTCATATGGTCACAAAAGTCTTGTACTAAGTCATGTTTGCTCTTAGGTTTGGATCTAGGTGGATTGATAGGTGGGCCTAATGCCAAGGTTTGATTATCTGAAATAGATGGCTCTAGTTGCCAAGAGGTAGGATCAAGTGATTCCCAATACTAGTGTTTAAACCACTCCTCCTTTGTCATTTTCTTTGGTGGAAAAGAATTCAATGGATTTGGTGAGGATATTAACATTAAGTCAAGTTCCCCAAATAACTTGTCAAGGTCCATGGAAGAGGTAGAGGATAGGGAATCCCACTCATAGTCGTTGGAGTCGGGGGAGTCATAGTGATATTGGTCCAGTGGTTCATGAGATGTCTTAATATCTTCTGAAGCACTTACTTCCTCAAGTAAGGGTGATTTGGTACTAGGAACGCCAATCTGAATCAGTTGAAACCCTAGCCCCATGCCTTTTGGCCACTGAGAAACAAATATTGGTTCAATCCTCCCATCTTGGTTTAAGCCTAAACCACTCTGTCCATCATATCCCTTGCTCTGCATGATTGTGAAACCCTTTCCATATAGATCTATAGGAATGTGAGCAAGTGAGGAAGGTTGTTCATTATCTTCCTTCTACAACCAGGAGGTGACATCTTCTGTATTTACAACCTCTTTGCTTAATTCTCCCCATTTAAAGAAAGTTGTTGTAGGAGGAACATGTATAGTGACCATAGACTGTCCCCTATCTGATGTAGGTAAACTGTATGACTTAGGAGGAATCAAATGGCTAACACAATAAGATGTCGTCATGTAATACTCTCCACAACCCTTGTCTTGGATCTCAGCCCTAGGAGTGGTAGGAATTGAGGGTGAAATAGATGTTCAAGTGAGTGTTGATGGGTCAACATAGGAAGATGGATTAGACGATGAAGCCTCTTGGTTTACTGGCACTTGGAATTGGGGGATCTCTTTTAGATTGGTACAATATTGGAATGGATCCGGGTCACCATCTATGGTCATTTCAGTACCATTGTAAGGGAATTTGAGACATTGATGATACGTGGAAGGGACCACCTTCATGGCATGAATCCATGGTCTACCTACTAAAAGGTTATAAGGAAGGGTGAGATCCAAGACCTAGAAATTTGTCTCCATTACTACAGGACCAATTCTAATAGGAAGTGTTACCACACCCTTTGATTTCCGTTCCTCATCATCATAAGCTTTAATGATAATACTTTTGGTTGTGTCCACACATGCTTCTGAGAAAACTAACACCTTAATTAGTTTTAAAGTGCACAGATTTAACCCTGCTCCTCCATCTACCAAAACTCATCTAACTTTGGTATCATCAACAAGGACTTCTAGATGTAAAGGATCGTTATGGTTTGTCTTTTCAGTTGCATAGTCTTGTTCAGAAAATGTGGTATGGTGATTATTGGTCAAGTAGCCCACCATTTCCTGGAAATGATTGACATCAAGGTCATTAGGGACCCTGGTGTTCTGTAAAGCCTTATCGAGAATAGATCGATGCTCAGGGGAAATACACAACAGTTCCAAGATTGAGATTTGGGCAGGGGTCTTCCCCAAATAGTGAAGTAGGTTATATTGTAACTTGGAAGGCTGTGGTGTTTTCTACGATGGAGGGCCTTGGATAGTGATCTTAGTACGATGAGTATTGATTGCACACTCAGGATTCATATTGATAGTAATGGTATTGATATTCTCGTCAACAACGTGAAGGTGATGAATGATTTTGCCACCATTATAATCATGCTTGATACTTGCATAGTTGGCTGACATATTGGTCTTAGTACTCGATTTGGGAACAATTCCTTTCCCATGGTCATGTAGTGGATCAGAAAATACTTGATGATCAGTATTTGATGACTTTTGTTTCTATCCACTAACTTCAATTATTCTCCTTTCGACAAGATCTTGTATGATATTCTTCAGTTGTTGATAGTTTTGTAGGTTATGTCCCTTAGTTCTATGATAATCACAAAAGGCATTGTCATCCCACCAACCTGGTTTAAATTGTCCTGGATTGTATTGTCTTGGTTCCTACAGCTGTATAAGATTATGTTGTAACAATTGTTTGAATACGAACTCAATGGGTTCCCCTAAGGGAGTGAACTCACGTTTCTAAAACCTCCTTTGTTGTTGTGGACGTTGAGTATTTTGGACCATGTTAGGAGGTTGATTGACAACATTAAGTGTGTTGGAAAAAGTGTGAGGTCCTTGTAATGTGATGAGTGGTCTTGCTTGTAGCATTTTAGCATCAACTACCCCATCATTGGTGACATTTTTGTTGCGAGACCAAAATATGTTTCTGTCAGTGGGGGTGTTTTGCACGATCGGATTTCTATTGGATGTTGATGTCTTAAGTTCGCCTTTTTCAATGAGATCCTTTTCTATTATAACCCCTTTTTCCACTAGTTCCAAAAAAGATGTACAACAATGTACCCTTAAGTTACTCCGTAGTTTTTCATGAAGGTTTTCCTAGAATATAGTAACTTTTTTTTTTCAGGCATCTCGACCGGGCACCGGCTAGCTATAGTCCTCCACCTCTGGAAGAAAGAAATAAATGTTTCACCTTCGTCTTGTGTTGTGTGACACAGGGTTGCTATATTTATCTTGTGGTCTATGTTGAAGGAGAATTGCTCCACAAATTTCTCAACTAGTTCACCCCAAGATCTAATGCCAGAGTCTAGACCTGAAAACCACTCTAGTGCAATTCCTACAAGACTTCTTGGAAATAGTCTCATAAGATATGTGGGGTCATAAGCGACATCTATTCATATGGTAGAAAATTCCCTTATATGTTCTATTAGATTCTATTTGCCATTGTACTTAGGGAGATTCGGTATGAGATATCATTGAGGGAAAGGGGTCATATACAATGATCTATCAAAGGGAAATGGGCATATGTCCTTTGTTGAAAAGAATTTCTTAGTTGACACCAATATGTTATCCATTTGCGTTTGTAGTGCATGCATTTGTGTTTGTAATACATCAACGTGGGTCAAGGATGTGCTAGGCGGATTATGCGGATCCATGTATGTATTCTGAAATCCAAAGTCTCATGATGGGTTTCGATTGAACGTTGGTATTTGAGGTGGGTTTGGATTCAGAATGTTGGTAAACGTGTTCTGGGTCAGAATCTGCATAAAATGGTTTTGACTTGGGATCTGTGTGAACGGATTCTAACTACCAATCTGGGAGAAAGGATTTTGATTCGGAATCTGTGTAAATGGATTCTGATTGCTAGTCTGGGCAAAGGAATTCTGATTCAGAATATGAGTAAATGGATTCTGGTTGCCAGTCTGGGAGAATGGATTCTGATTTGGAATCTATGTGAATATAGTCTAACTACCAATCTGGGAAGATGGGTTCTGATTTCCATATTGGAATGACGGAATGCCTCCTATTTGTGTAATTCATGGTATAGTACTAGTGGCTTGAGCACTAGGTATGGCCATCGATTGTGGTATGGGTGTGTGCAAGAAGTTGAGTCCACTTTTTGGCCAAAAAGTGGAAGTGTTTTCCCTGATTTTCAGTATTTGACACATTTGACCTTAAAATTTGAAGCACTTAGAGATGAAATCTTTAAAAAAGTCACTTATCATAAAATGTAGTGCTCGGAGTCTAGTCTCCAAATATGTAATTTATTTCAATACCCAGATTGTACAAATTGAGTTTCAATAGGCATTTGAAAAACCACTGTTTAAAAGTCATTTTTTTGTACCATACCATGCACGTGTACGACATCCATATTTTGACTTAAATTATCGTATTTTTCTAAATCCTTTTGGGAAAAGTTTTATGACTCATTGAACCTTGCTCTTGATATTTTTTTGTAATTTTTTATTGAATATTTTTTTTTTTGTTAATTTTTTATTAGGCAGATTTGTTGTTTTGAAAAATCGTCATGTACGACATGCATAAGATGACCTAAACTTATCATTTTTTATTTTTTTTTTCAAATTGAAAAGAATTGTCTGAAGTTTTCTCTCGTGCAATCCGTTTGTCAAAATGTTATGTTGATCAAAAGTTATTCAAATAGTAAAAAACTATGATATTTAAAGTTTATGGACCAATTTTATTAGAAATTAATTGAAAAATACAAAAAATAATTCAATTGCAAAACAAATTACATATTTAGAATCTACATTGTTTGATCTAAAGTGCGTTTTAATTTCGTCAAAAAATTTTGGAAAAAAGGTCGTCAACCATATGTCCAAAGTCGGTATTTTTCTTTGACATTGTTAGGGCCTTCAATTTGCAGGTCAAACCAGGTTGAAGGCTTAGGTTGGGACTTCCAAAGCTTTTCTCGAACCTAAAACCTTGGCAAAAACCCACCCAC
>VDFB02252616.1:12017689-12031339 GCA_007258455.2 Sequoia sempervirens | reverse complement strand
GAAAACGCGTTGCTCATATTCATGTGAAAAGCTGACAGCATGAAAATCCGTGCACGTGTGAATGAAAAAGCAGTCAAGGCGTGAAAAGTGGTGAGAAAGTAGAAAACACGGTAAAATGATGGACGGTTGAGATTCGTTTTAATGTCAACCAAGCCCTCTCCTTCGTTTTGGACCGTTCATGGGTAAAATGAGCTTGGAAAGCTCTCAGATAGGGATTAATTTCCTCTCACAGAATATCTACTACACACACATTAGTGTTTTGAAAACTTATGAATTAAAAAAATCTAAAAAACTTCAATTAAAATAAATAAATGAAAAAAAAAATAAAAAAATGATCTAATATTATAAATTACAAGCCATAACATTTCGCATGCACTCTATTAATAATTAAACATTAAAAAATCATTACTAAAAAATCATATAATTAAAAAAAAATGTAATAAAAATTAAATAACTTTGGGTCTCTAATGGGTAGCATGGTTGGTTAAGGGCTTTGGGTTCATCCCATGTAGGTCCCGAGGTTGACTCATGCTCCCGGATGAAATTAGTGTGGGTCGTTTTAGGCACAGATTGCACTTCCAGAGGACTAGTCTCACCTCCGCTCACCTCCTCCGTCCCCCAAAACCTGGCATAAAAGTAAGCCCAGGGCAAGGGAGGTGGAGCTCACTGGGCGGAGTCGCAAGGTCGGCGGAATTAGGCCAAAGATCTGGGGATACCTCCTCGATTATCAAAAAAAAATAAAACTAGCAATGGCACCTTGGTGTGCAATAGGTACGCCGAAGTGTTGTGGAAGGTCAATTAGGGAGAGTTTTTTGGTCTGATTTTTTGCAAATCATAGATGTGTGCTTATTTGAGTTTCCCAAACTCAATTTGTTTGCCAACAATTGGAAAACCTCGAGGCTCTGCAAGGTAGTTCAGCCATTCAACAATTTTTTTGTTGTTTTTAGCCACTTTTTATGGCTTTTCCCACCGTTATTGGTTTTCGCTCCTTCAAAATCTTCCTCCTTGGTATTGACCTTTCGGTCCTCCAATTTGACGAGCTGCAGCCTGAAAATAAGGTTTGGGCAAGGGTTTTAGAGTAATTTTTATGAAAATTAAAATAACGGCCAAGATCTTAATAATGAGCACACTTAGATTTTAACGTTATGCCATCCTTTACCCCACACAATTAAGTATATATTAACATAATTAATATAATGTAAATTTTATATTTTATATATTAGAAAAGAAATTATAAATATATAATTATATTATTTATTAATATTATATATTATTTTCTTTAACAAACTATTAATTATATATATTTTTTATAGAATAGGCAAGACAATAACATAACTTTTGTGGACCGCAAGCATTCTTAGGTGGCTAATAAATAAACTAGTTATGACACCTTGTGCAATGGGTACAACGAAGAGGTGTGGAAAGCCAATTAGGAAAAAAATGGTTTATTTTGTGCACACATTTGTGTAGTAAATGATGCTATGTTATACTTAACTACGCAAAGTAAAAGATGTAATTTTAAAACCTAAATTTGTTCATTATTAGGATATTTGTTGTAATTTCCACTTTATTTTAAAACCTAAATGTGCTCATTATTAGGATGTTGGTCATAATTTTCATTTAAATAAACATACTCTAAAACCCTCTTAATAAATAAGATTTGCAGTGGGCAAACATCCAATCCTCAATTAAAAATATTTGTTCCAAAATTTGACAGGGGATGAAAATAAATTCTGAAGGGCAGTAATTTTTCTTGTATTTAAAATATTAAAAAAAAATTAATTAAAGAGTTATTTTATTCTTTAGAATTATTTTAATTTATTTATTTGCACTTTTAGAATTAATAATCTTTTATGTTTTACATCTTGTGTACATCTTTTAATAATTTTTTTATTTTGCTTATAGTATTTGCACTTTCAGAATTAATAATTGTTGGAGAAGAGAGATCTCGTAGACGTATGGATTTGTAACTACATTCATATCTTGAGCTATTTATGGAGATCGTGATGAATTGTGGGATTTATCCTAATCAGGCCCGCTTCTAATACACGTTGTACCTTTATATGTAGATTCTTGTAAATCTCTACACACAACAATGAATAAAAATCCCTGTCTCTCTTCTCCCGTGGATGTAGGCTACGGCCGAACCACATACATCCTGTGTTCTTTGATTGTCTGTATGATTTGAGTAGTTGCTTTATGGTATCAGAGCGGGTCATTATTTCAAACCGTTTGTCTATTTTTTCTAGAAGAACGAAGGTTTTTTTTTTCTCTGCTTTTTGAAGGGTTTCTTGGTCGCGCGTTTTTTGATCAGCTTCTGGGCAGGCGCATTTTTTTCCTGTGTCCTCTTTGGGTGCGACTTCATCCTGTGCTCCTGAGCTGATTCCAGTCAGATCTGTAGTAGAAAAGTTAGATCTTGGCGCAGATTCTATCTTCGTTCATTTTTCTTAGAAATGTGAAACATCTTTTGTGCAGAGCCTGGCAGGATATGGAAGAATCTGCAGCGGCATTTGAATGAGCTTTTGTGTACGCGCTGAAGGCACCATGCTGTGGTTCTTACATCCAATCTGCTGCGTACCAGAGAAGGGCACGCAGTTTTTTGCATAAAGCACATGGTTTAAAGGAGGTTGTTGACTACGTCTTGGGGTCAAATCTTCATCCCACTCAAATCTGTAGCGACATTTACCAGAAAAAGGGACACCCTTTTTGCTGTGCAAATCTGGTGTATTCTGAGATTTCATTGTAAGTGTTTTTTTCTGCGTCTTATTTCTTGCTTTTTTCTCATGGCTGAGTTCGATTCGAATCCCAGTTGGAGACTTTCATCAGTTTCATTTAATGGTATCAATTATGTAGCATGGTCTAGAGCTGTCACTTTGTCGCTTGGTGGCAAGAAAAAATTTGGTTTCGTTAATGGTGGTAAAACGTGCCCTCAAACTACTGACCCAGGATATGAGGATTGGATATCCAATGATCAGCTTGTTCGATCATGGTTACTCAATTCGATGGAAACTCATATTGCCGAAATTTTCACTTTTTCTAATTCAGCAAAAGAGCTGTGGGATTCAATCGCTGAATTATATGGGAACCAATATAATGCTGCCCGTATTTTCGAACTCACTCTTGAAATTGCCGCAGCCCAACAAGGTGATAAAACCTTTAGTGAACATCTTGGGAATCTTAAAAAATTGTGGGATGAATTGAACCTGTATCGTCCGCATACCACTGATGCCCAAACTCTTTTGAAGCGAGCTGAAGAGGATAAAATTTTCTCTCTACTTCGTAGCCTAAAGCCTGAGTATGAATACATAAGGCGCAATCTTCTGATGGATGCCACATTACCCACTCTTGCTGGTGTTTGTGCTATTATTCAGCGAGAGGAAACTCGAAGAAAGACTATGAGCTCAGAATCCAAAACTTCAACAGAGAAGATTGAATCTAATGTCCTGTTGGCTGAAAAGGATGATAAGAGAAAGCCTCACTTTTTTGACAAAAACAAGAATGTTTCTCGCTACAAGGGTAAGAAGGAACTATATCAATGTGATCACTGCAAGAAACCTGGGCATACCAAGGATCGTTGCTGGGAATTATATCCACATCTCAAATCTGAATACAAGGGTCGGAAGGATCATGCTGCTATAGCCGAGACATCTCTTTCAATCAATCAGTTGGGTCACCTTCTTCAACAACTCAGTAAGACCATCTCTTCTGGCAATAGTTTGTCGTCTTCGTCTCACGTGTCAGGTAATCTTCATGCTTATCTTACTTCAAATTCAAACTCAAAAACTAATTCCTAGATTATTGATTCCGGAGCTACTGATCATATGGCCAATAGTTCTTCCTCCGTAACCAATTTTATTCCAAAAACTGATAAGCATGATATCTCTGTTGCAAATGGAACTACTGTTTCAGCCTTAGGAAGTGGTAAAATTAGTTTCTTTTCTCATAATGTTCCATCTGATGCTCTGGTTGTTCCATCCTTCCCTGTTCAACTTATGTCTGTTGGAAAAATTACTAATTCTTTAAATTGTGATGTCATATTTTCTCCAACATCTGTCATCTTTCAGGATCGAAAGTCGAAGAAGACGATTGGTAAAGGAACATACTCACATGGACTTTACTTTCTAAACTCCTGCAATAAGGCGTATCATGCCAGTAGTGTAATTGAAAGTCACACTTTACATAAACGGCTTGGACATCCATCCAACCGTATCTTGTCAAGACTTTGTCCCTCTGCTTCTGTTGATTCTGATGTCTGTGATGTTTGTCAGTTTTCTAAACAAACTCGTTTACCTTTTGTCAAATCGTCTTCTATGTCTACTGAGTTGTTTGAATTAGTTCACTCTGACTTATGGGGACCAGCGCCTATGGATTATTATGATGGATATAAATATTTTGTATTGTTCATTGATGATTTTTCTCGTGCTACATGGTTATACTTGTTAAAATCAAAAAATGAAGTGACTTCTGTCTTCAAAGAGTTTCATACTATGGTATTTAATCAGTTTGGTGCTAAAATTAAAACTTTTAGGTCTGATAATGGTACCGAATATGTTAAAGGATCTTTTTCAGAATATCTTCAAAGCCAAGGCATTATTCATCAAACAAGTTGTGTCGAAACTCCACAACAAAATGGGGTGGCCGAAAGAAAGAATCGACACATCCTGGAAACCGCACGAGCCCTTATGTTTCAAACAAAGGTCCCAAAACAATATTGGTCTCATGGTGTGTTGACCGCTGCATATTTAATCAACCGACTTCCCAGCCGTGTTATTGAGTTCAAGTCACCATTGGAGATACTCAAAAATAGGATACCTGACATCTCACACTTGAGGGTATTCGGATGTGTTTGTTATGTGCATCAGCAAGCAATACACAGAGATAAGTTAGAAGCTCGCTCTACTCGGTGTGTATTTTTTGGGTATTCTTCCACTAAGAAAGGGTACATATGTTATGATCCAGTCACTCGTAAAATTGTTGTTTCACGTGATGTCCATTTTGTGGAATCTGAATCTTTTTTTACAGCTTGTGTTGACTCTGGGAGTCGGCCACAGGGGGAGTCTATGTCTCACCCGGTTCCGCTTCCCACCATTACCAATGAGGATGTTGTTCCTAATCATGATGCAGAAGTTCCTGAAGCACCACCAATCCCCACATCTCCTCAAGCTGCTCGACGATCGAGTAGAGCAACTCGTCCTCCAGAGCGAATGAAAGATTTCTTCACTTATCATGCTACATCTTATCCTATACAGGCACACCTGTCTTATAATAATATTTCTCAGTCTCACCTAGCTTTCTTGAGTACTGTTGATCATAATCAAGAACCTAAGACTTTTAAAGAAGCTAACTCCATTGCAGTTTGGAGGAAGTCTATGCAAGATGAGCTGCAAGCTCTTGATGACAATAACACATGGGAGATTGTTAAGCTACCTCCAGGAAGGAAAACTGTTGGATGTCGTTGGGTGTACAAAAATAAATACAACAGTGATGGTTCCTTAGAACGGCATAAGGCCAGACTTGTTGCTAGAGGATTCACACAAACATATGGCGTAGATTACCAGGAAACCTTTGCGCCTGTTGCAAAGATGAACACATTCCGGGTCCTCATTTCTCTTGCCGTCAATCAAGACTGGAAATTGTTTCAAATGGATGTCAAAAATGCATTCTTGCACGGTGATCTTAAAGAAGAAGTTTACATGAGCATCCCACCTGGGCATCCGCAAGAGGCCAAGTTTGGTTTAGTGTGTAAATTAAAAAAGGCAATCTATGGGCTTAAACAATCTCCACGGGCCTGGTATGCTAAGCTTAGTTCTGTCCTTATGTTGAATGGGCTGAAACGAAGTAATGCCAATCCTTCTTTGTTTGTTAAAAGAAGTAACTCCGGTATTGTTGTTGTGCTGATTTATGTTGATGATATAGTCATTACTGGTGATGATCAAAATGCAATTTCTAAGCTCAAAATTCTGCTACACAATAGATTTGCCATTAAAGATTTGGGAATTTTGAAGTACTTTCTAGGATTAGAAGTTGCCTACTCAAAAAATGGCATCTTTCTTAATCAACGAAAGTATGTGTTGGATTTGTTACAAGAAACTGGTAAATTTGGAATCAAACCATCAGATACGCCCACGGATAGTGGAGGAAAATTAGATGATACTGGTGCAGTGTTGCCTGATATTGGTCAGTTTCAAAGATTGGTCGGTAGGTTAATCTATTTAACCATTACTCGACCTGACCTTTCTTATGCAGTAAGTTTGGTAAGTCGTTTCATGCATGCTCCCAAGGCTCAACATATGCAGGCCGTCACCAGAATTTTACAATATCTGAAAGGGTCCCCAGGCAGAGGTATATGGATGCGTAAGACTGGTCATAATTCTATTACTGCCTATACTGATGCTGATTGGGCAGGATCTCCAATTGATCGAAGGTCTACAACTGGATATTGTACCTTTGTTGGAGGTAACTTGGTCACATGGAAAAGTAAAAAATAGAGTGTTGTTGCTCGTTCAAGTGCTGAAGCAGAATATAGAGCGATGGCATCAACTACCAGTGAAATTATATGGCTTCGAGCTCTGTTGCAAGACCTTGGTTATGGTTCTTCTCTACCCACTGAATTATTTTGTGATAATCAAGCTGCTATGCATATCGCTTCAAATCCAGTATTTCATGAGCGCACTAAACATATTGAAGTCGACTGCCATTTTGTTCGGGAGAATGTGCAAGCCAATGTCATCCGCACGACCTTTGTCCCTACAACTCAGCAATTGGCGGATATATTTACAAAAGGTCTTCCGGCTCTCAAGTTTCAAGAAGTATTGTCCAAGTTGGGCTCTATTGACATTTTTGCACCAACTTGAGGGGGAGTGTTGGAGAAAAGAGATTCAGAGAGATTTGCGGGATATGTTACTATCTATATCTTGAGCTATTTATGGAGATTGCATGAATTGTGGGATTTATCCTAATCTGTGCCTGCCTAATTAAGGCTGTTGTAAACCTTTATATGTAGATTCGTTGTAAATCTCTACACACAACAATGAATAAAAATCCCTGTCTCTCTTCTCCCGTGGATGTAGGCTACGGCCGAACCACATACATCCTGTGTTCTTTGATTGTCTGTATGATTTGAGTAGTTGCTATAATAATCTTTTATGTTTAACATTTGTATGCATCTTTTAATAGTTAGTTTTAAATCTAGATGTTAACATAAAAGATGTATTTGTAAATATTAGAAAAGTCTTTTTCAAAAAATAACACTTGATAAGTGCAAATAAAATAAATTAAAATAATTCTAAAAGTAAATAAAATAGCTCTTTAACTAATTATTTTTTACAAAAAGATATTTTAAATAATTAAAAATAAAAATAAAAATACTATAAATATAGACATTGGGGTTTTATAATTATATTATATAATATAACATAATATTTTATTATATTACTAACCATACATGTATATAAAAAATATAGAATATATGATATAGTATATTGTATTATACATTAAAAAACAGTAAATTGAAAACTGATAAATTAATTTATTTTTTCATTCCAAACTGATTAAAAATTAAATCTAAAATCTTTCATTTAAGATCTTTTAAATATCTTAAAATACCTATTTCCATAAAACTCTTACCATTTTATTTCACTATCTAGGTAATCTGGGAAAAAACAATTACCTACTATCACCACACAGTGCACAACAAACGAGAATGTAGGCCTAGTTTTAAATATTTGATAAATGAATATGCAGCTGTTAATTAATATCACATCATATTGTAATCAAAGCGTGCCGCGCAATCTGCAGGTCTGACAAACACGGCAGCACTGGAGACAGTGGCTGCACAGACAGTGCGAAGAAAGGAAGCCGTAATATTAAAACTTAAACACGCTTATTACGGCCGTAATTTTCAGCAAGCCTTAGCGGCGCCGGTGGGGAAAGCAGAAAAACACAGTGGACGGCTGAGATTCCATTTAATGTCAACCAGGCCTTATTCTGCATTTTGGACCGTTCACAAGCAAAATGAGCTTGGAAAGCTCATATAGGACTTAGCCGGAAAATAGATGAGGTTAGAAGTGTGCGATGATGAGTGACTTTGGGAGAAGTTTCCCTTTAGTCCTTAGCTCTTTGTTGAAGACGTGTCATCTTATACCACCAATAAAAGGAAGGTCAAGATTGTGCAATGAGTGACTTTGGCTAAATGGATACACTCAATACTTTTCTCTCAATCAAAGATGCATCAACTTAGACTCATGCTCCTAATGTCAATAGGTTGCAAAAAAATGATTTAAGGATGGTTAGACCTCAAACAAAAAAATGCATAGATCTATGGTTGAGATTAAAAGTACTACATATAAAAATATTAATCTTTTATCATTACATAATACAAAACAATATAATTTAAAAACTAGCACTTACACCTTTTAATCAAGTTGGGAAGAGTGTTATATTATCTTGAGTGGGGATTCATTGAGATCATATCATAGTAATAATAATTTGATAAATATTAAATCTTTAAAGTTTTATGTTACTAAGGTGCTTGCTATTAAAAAAAAAAAAAAAAAATCATGATGGTAATTTTGTATTACTCATTAGTAATTTTTTACTTTTTATTGACATGGACGTGAATTTGTTGATAATATTTGAGTTCTACCAAAGAAATATTAAAAGGAAATGTTTAATTTTTTTTTTGTTATTTTACAATGAAGAGTTGCTCATGTGCACAAAGATCAGGGACCAAAAAGTGGCCATGTCCACTTTTTGGTCCATTACATGAAAAATGTAAGCATGTCATAATGTGTGCTAACATTTTTCCTTTAACAAAATTTAAAAACGAGGTCAAGCCATTTTGGTTCAAGTCCATTTCCCAGATATGCTCAAATGCAATAGAGGAAAAAAGTGAGCACACTTGCAAGCCATTAGAGTGCATTCAACCTAACAACGTATCTCCATGATTTCTTGAGGTTGACAAAGTAAGATTTCTATTTCTATGTTTTCAATAGTTTAAATTATAATAAAAAAAAATTCAATTTTTTTGATTCATTTTTATTTTTATTTTTTGGAGTTGAAAATCCTTTAACACCATAAAACTCTAATTCACTAGACCATGTGGATGAGGAAAATCCTATTTAAGCCCAAGCACAACCTAACCCTCTTCAAACTCCTCTATCCATTCTCCACCATCCTCATGAGACACAAAAAAAATCATTACTTGGAAAATTGAAACAAATAAAAAAGAACTTCAAACAATGGTTGAAATGTTAAAAAATCATAATGCAAGGAACATACATTGGAGAGCCCTTGCCATATCCTTGGAATCTATTATTTCTCACATAATTTTTTTCACTTTTACAAATAAGTATATGGCTAAATCATTGAGAGAATGCATAATAATTTTATTCTACAAAATTAGCATATAAATAAATGATAAAAAAAAAAAAATCAATTCAATTTGTGTGCATTAATTGTTGCTCTGAGAATCAATTCATGCAATGCTCGCTTGTTTTTTGCTTTAAAATGTTTTTGGTTTGGCATTATTTTCTAACTATGCATTAGGGTATGCATAGGTCGTGTGTGTGCTTGTTGCATTGAGTGGCATGTTTGCCTTATGAGATGCATTTTATGCATTATTTATCATGTGTTTATACCATCCACATATTTCAAGATGGTGTTCATCAACATGTTAGTTGTAGATGTTTTGCTTGTATTGAGATACATGTATGGCAATGTGCCAAGTTCCTTGTGATAACTTGATGTATTTCATTACTATTGTATTCCTTGAGATGCATGTGTTATGCTTTATATGTTTGTTATCATAATGTTTGATTTCATAGATATTATTATTGCATAATAATTATATGGTTTATATGATGTTGATACTTTATTTTGGAGCTTCTCATCATATGGATTTATCACAAAGTATGTTCTTTTCATTTGAGTCTTGTTCATCACCACACATCCTAATGGCCAACAACACATATATGTGTCTTTGTGGGAAAGGATCTATTAACATAGATGAAAGATCATGTAATGATTTTCTTTATGCTTCATAATTTTCATGTCCTTTTTATCTATCATATCACACATGGTGGAGCATGAGAGAGTGTTAATTTCACACAAAATTATGTCATTATTTTGTATTTGTATAAAAAAGATATTGTTGTTGTTGGGGAGGTTGATCATCAATCACAAGCATACATGTCACATTTTTATCCTATTGTTTCTTCAGTTGATATACACACTCAAGCATATAGTGGGGATACCTCTTAGGAGATATATTATGGTCATTTGAATCTCAATGTTCTTTCATCTACTAAGGTTTGAGAGACATGTGTTAACATTCAATCTCATCCATATATTGTTACTTCTAATGAGACTAGTGTTGCTTCATCTATGACTTCTTATGATTCAATATAATAGCATATTTATTGTGTTCCAAATATATCAACTTGGGATGAGTACTTGATATACATTGTAGGTTTTTTGTGAGCCTTATATTATAGACTTTGGGGAAACTGTTGATAATATTCATATCCTCTTTGATGTTAGCTCTAATGGAGTTGCAACATCTTCTTCAATTGTTGTGAGGAAATCTTTAGACCCTCTTGTTCTTTCTCTACATCCTCGTTTTTCATAATTTTTCCTTGGCTTGGAGACCTTTGAGAAAAATTTGGAGGATGTGCCTTTTTCCTTGAATCATATTCTACATCTATTTCTGCAAGGTTCTATATTTTCATCTTCATCAATATGGCTTGGAACACTTGATTTAATTGTGGCATCTTTTGGCATCAACATGGGGCCACTTGACTAGAGTTCAATGACATCACACATCTTTATCTTTCTTCCCTCATATTATTTTGAAGAATGAGAAGAAATCCTACATATATTCTTAGTTTTTTTTCTTCCTAATGGCAGAACTTTGTTCGATGGGATTGGGTCATCTTCAACATTCATTGTTGGGAATTTATCATTTTTATTTGTTAAAGTATTCTTAAACTTATTGATTTGTGGAATTCTTGTTCATAAGGTTTATTGCAAAGTTGAGGTTGTGGTAGAATAATAAAATGGCCAACCAAGTTATCAACTTATAATGTTAAATAAGTTAACTTTCCTTTCAATTCTCATTTTGTAGCCTTATATTTTTTATTTTTGTATCATCCACTCTACTGAATTTTTAGCAATTTATACTCATTCTTCCCTTTGTGGTCCCCCTAGTGAAAGTAGTAACTATATAATCAAAATTATGTATCTCTATTTACATAAAACATTTCAATGGGTTCACTATTTGTTCCAACCAAGATCCTTGTACGTCTAACTTGGGATTTCATAGGAAAAGTTGGCCTTTTGATCATAGATGTTAATTATGCAAAATCATATGTAGATGTTTGAAATACCCTCTTATTTCTAAACTATTTGGTTGAACCAGTATAAATAATTTACTTTATGCACATATGTTGATGTGATCCTTAATATTATGTAGCTTGAACCTAACCTTGTTGTTGCTATTGTGAATCATTTTAGCTTGTCTTATTATCCATTTGTTGAACTTTTGGAGGACTAAGAGGCCAAGGTAGAGATAGAATTCTAATTTGATGTGATTTTTAGGAGGAGATCTCCTTGAGAATACACTAGGTGTCTTCCTTAGAGGGGATGAAGGTTTCCTATTAGGAGATAATAAAGGAATCCTCATAGGATGGGAAGGTGTGCTCTCTAAAGATGAATATGATGATTTATCAAGTGATAGATTTTTATGTGGAAAGGGAGAGGGAGTTATCTATAGAAAAGAAACTATTTCCTACACAAATTGAGAAATTAAGGGCCCTTGGGAAGTGATAGCTTGTAAATTTGATTGGGAGGATAAGGTTGAGGAACTTTGTGAGGAGGAGACTACAAAGGACTTACCTCTAGATCATTATTTATAAATATTAAAAAAATTAACTCTTACATTGTGATCCCATGCTTTTCCTTCATTTCATTTAAATATTTATCTATTCTTTTCAGCACTCCTCAAGTCCTCTGTTATAAAATCATCCTATTTTTTCACCCAATATACTTAGGTAAATAGTTTAGAAACAATTTTATTTATTTTCTAAGTTGAATCCAAAACATTTCCACCATATTTTATTATTGTTTCCTTTCTTTACAGCTACTAGTAAGCGGTAGTGATGTTTATATTTTTACAAGTGAAAAGAAGGTACATTTTAACTCTACTATGTCACATTCATGTCCATAAAGAAAACATCTAAGACTAAATCATCAAATTATACATATGCATACAACAAGAGAAAGAATAATTTTCTTCAAAAAGTAGTCTTTATTTATAATATAAATGTATGGTTAGTTCCACACAAGCCATGGAACTAACTATTAAAATGCATATAATATAAAAAACTATACATTTATAGATACAAGAAAGAAATAATGCATATGTAAAGAGTGGGGACCCGTCATTTCCTGAATGATGAATTCTAGTTGTCTTGTTCTACATCATCTTCAGTCCTTCCCACTTCTCTAGTCTCTAGTTGATGCTCTCCTTGTTGCTCCTAGTTTTCCTGCATCTGTGAGAAGAGTGTTGTTAGAGCAATGAAGGATCACCAGTCAATACATGTGAAGATATCAATAAACATATAGTCTGATCCTCATGTGCATTAAATAACTTGCATACCATAGATGTCTAGGAAAACAAGAGTTATAAAGCACATCTATCATATGCTTTGTTTTATCTAACATGTTTTCTTCTTGTGTAGGTATAGGTGAATCTTTGTTACTATTTTTTTTCATCTGTTTACAACATGTGGGATAAAATGTGGCTCCCACAAGGGTTGATCCCAACATGTTGTCCTTTGTATTTAGGAGATTGAGTGCAAGAATCACATTTGTCAACTTGGAGCAAATATATCATTATTTATGATAGTAGAGTTTCAGCTGCATTATCACCATCTTTCTTTTATAATTGCTTCTGACCTAATGCAGGGACAATTATAAGACAATATGAGGTCAACATGAAAGTAACAGTCACAAGGCATAGTATATGGAGACATGTCTAAATTAGCATGACTCTAGTAAGCACAGTTGGGAATGGTTTTAACAATTTTCATGCACAACACTAAAGAAAATAGTTCCTTCAAGCATATTTCCAACAACCAAGCAAAGAGAATGATATATATTTCATCCAAGTGAAGAATATTTTCATGAAAGGTAACAATCCTTTTCAAAGAGCAACATAGTAGTGAGAGAAATCTCAGTAATGCAAGATGATAGAGGATTGTGGCTTGAAAAGTATCATGACAAAGAAGCTTTAGAAGATAGTCACATCTTTGATGATAAAGAACTCTCAAATGAGAATGGATAGTGAGTATAAAGACAATCATTAAAAGAAAGCATGAACCTTGAAAATAGCAAGGACATTCAGGTTTGCTCGGGTATGATAGATAATTTGTGAGAAGAGAGAGAAAATAGTCCACTATCAATTGAGAAAAGTGAACAAAAGACAACAATAAAAATCATGCTTAAGCCTTATCTAATATTGAGGAAGAGAACATCGATTGATATGGAATTCATGATTAAGGGACAATCTTACATGAGTAGCTTGATCACTTGTTTCAAGAGGGAATGAGATAGATAACATAGCATTTATGAAATTCTAAGAGTCATGAGCAA
>VDFB02252616.1:12001866-12017589 GCA_007258455.2 Sequoia sempervirens | reverse complement strand
TCTCCACAATCAGCATAGAAATGTACTAACGTATTGGGACCCATGCAATGCGGTGGAGATGGCACTGAAAGACTTTGTTCTTCGTCCACATGCATATCCATAGAAGGATTCGCAACACCATCAAAGAGCTAGGAGGGCTGCTCAGGTGGAGTTGGCAGGGAAATAGATATGTCTCCAATAGTACTGTGGTCTCCCAATACTGTTGGTTCAAGTGGTTCATTGGAATCTAAAACAACAAATTCATACATGTAATTTTGAGAGTATTTGAAGAACAAACAAATCCAATCCATGTAATTTAAATGCAAATAGAGAAGGCAATTGCTGACAATATCCACATACATATGCATATGCTGACTCTTACTTATGATAATACCATTTCTCAAACAACATACTGAATTTTATCTTCATACAACATATGCATATGCATATGCATATTACATATTGCATATGCCGACTCCTACTTATGTTAATACCATTTCTCAAAACAACATACTGAAATTTAACTTCATACAACATATGCATATATGCAATGCATATGCATATTACATATATGCGTATATAACTTCATACAACAAATGTAGAACATAGTGTAACAACAAATGAATACATGTAAGATCGATTGCAATTGAAGAACAAACTAACCATTCATCTAATTGAGGTGATTGGAAATGAGCAACATATCAAACAATGGTACATAGTGTAACAACATACTGAAATATGACACCATAGAACAAATGCAGAACATACTAACCATATGCTAACTCCTACTTATGTTAATATCATTTCTCAAACAACATACTGAAATTTAACTTCATACAACAATTGCATATATGCATATGCATATGCAGATTTGCATATATATGCATATCTAAAAATGGTGCATAGTGTAACAACAAATGCATACATGTAGGATCGATTTTAATTGAAGAACAAACTAACCATACATCTAATTGAGCTGGTTCAAAATAAGCAACATATCAAACAATGGTACATAGTGTAACAACATACTGAAATATAACTTCATACAACAAATGCATAACATACTAACCATTCATCCCATTTTGTTGATCTCCAACTTTTGCAGTTCCAACATTAGACTCACCCTCACTGATTGCCAAACCATTGTTGGAAAGGCTTAGAATGTTTGCAGTAGGTGATGCTTCCTCAGGGGCAGCAAAGTGGAATGTCTCGCTAACCCTCATGTCATTATCCAAAGCATTTTGATCAAATGGCCAAATACTTTTCCTCTTGAAGCCAACTATAATGTTTGAAAAAGTCAATGACTTTTGAAAAGCTAGGCTGCCAAGTGTAGCCAATTTTTCCCTTCTTATCTCCAGATTTGGATGTCTAATGGTCCAATTTGTTCTTTCCTTTTTGAAGTTACACTTGAAAGATGAGAAAACACTCACATCAAGAAGCTGCAACTTGTGTGATGTGTGGGCGGGTAGGGTGAGCAAGTCAATACCAAGTTCCCTTGCTTTGGTAATGGTAGAGAAGGCTACATGGCTGCCATGCCCATCAAATATCAAGAGGTGTCTATGGGTGGGTGAGCAAGCCCCAGGTACTTGCATAACAAAGAACTTGAGCCATTTGATAAAAATCTCTTTCGTAATCCATGCGTGAGGTTGAACAACCATCAATTCTCTTGGCTCACATTTGGCTATGTAGTTTTGCACATTTTTTTTTTCTCTTGAACAAATAAAAACCTGGAAGTTTTTGACCTACAACATTTACACATGCTAGATTAGTGATCCACTCCCGGCTCTTTGGGATAATGTAAGCAACACTTCTCATGCCTTTCATGGCAAGCACCTTCATGTTACCGTTCCAGCCAGCTTGCAACCCTGTCTCATCATAGTTCCAAATCCTCTGTGGTCCATAGTTCCCTCCTGCATATGCCTTCTCCAAAGTGTTGTAGAAAGAACTTACAACCAGTTGCCTTAGATTTATAGCATGGTCTCTATCTTGACCTTGGGCTATTCTCAAGCAGAGATCAGGATGCCTTCTTTTGAATCTTGTCCACCTTGACTTTCCAGGAAGCCCATTCTTGAAGGGATTATTCCTTGTTTTGCATATTTGGGCCACTTCCATTTTTAGATTGACGATCTCCAAACCTTGGCCAACAACAACCATCTCCTTGCACCATTTGATGATCAATGACTCTTCCTCCTCAGTTAGGACTGTTGGGGGCCCTTTCCTTTTTGTAGTGGTTACACCACCTAGCCAATTGGACAATGTTGAGGTAGGAATACCCCACTTTTTTGCTGCACCTCTAGTTGACCAACCGTAGTCTTCGAAATCTTCAAGGGCATGGTCCATGTCATCCTGGGTCCATTCACGCCTCGATGCAACCTTTTTGGTTGATACAACTGGGTTAGCTTGCACTACAGATTCGATTGGTTGTTCCAAAACAATTTCTACCTCCTCCTCACTACTTGGTTCTTCAGTTCGCTAGTGAATAGGAATGACAACATCCTCCTCATCACTATGTGGCAGATGCACACCTCTCTTGTGTGCAGTCATAGTTGTTCGGATCCACTTTTGTGGAGGCTTCCTCCTTGAAGATCGCCTGCTATTTGTTTGCGCATTTATCCTCCTCTCTATTGAACCAACACAGTGATTAGTAAACAACATACACTTAATATTGAAAATAATGATACCGACTAAAACAATGAATTCATACATTTACTATTGACTGTAATTGAAGAACAAGCTAACCATGCATATAATTGAGTCGATTTGAAATGACGAAGGGTATGTCTGTAATGAATCAAGCAATGCATGCTTTACTATCATATGTAGAACTGTACCTCTTATAAACATTTCGGTGATACCATTAAACCCTTCGTCATACAACATTATGATAACATTATATATAAACTTGAAACAACAGTATCGTACAATAGACACAACATTATGATACACATATTTATGAGCTTGCAAGAACAACATGATACAAATATTTATATCTTCAAACATCTTTGCAATACAATAAAGGGTTTCAAATATTTCTATCATATTGTTGTTTCAAGTTGTGTTAATGTTTCATAATGTTTTTAGAGATATTTCACATACTGTCACTACAATTGAAGAACCGACAAAGCATACATCTAATTAAGTTGAATGTAACTGATTGTGGGTAGGGTAACTTTGAGCAAGGGGTCCACATCATCAGCGTCCTAGTCGGGTAATTTTTTTATGCCACGACCCTTGACAGTCGAGCTGGCATTATGCAACTTTTATATATGTATGTATATATCTATCTCTGCAATATATATGTATCTATCTATATATGTATGTATATATCTATCGCATTGATGCTTCAAGTTATTTATGCTCTTTCATTCCATGGTTGGAGTCATATGCTATCACAGTTGGCTATAAGGGAGAGGGGTTGTCAATTACAGTCGGTTAAATTGAAGAACAAACACATAGACAAAAGGGAGAGGAGCTATGTGTGAGAATAGGATCCAATCATGGGTATACATTTGGACATATGACATATGGTGGGTATGGTATGTGAAAGCCTGCTTATACATTGTCAATTTAATTGAAGAACAAACAAAGTAACGAAGGAGATTTTTTTCCCTACAGAGAATGCAGTGAAGTGGTATAAAGTTCATGGCATTTTCCATGAAATTTAGATTCTTGGCATTTTACAATAGTTTATAAGTCATGGTGTTTGCCATGGATTTTTATAGCAGTTCTAACTGCATGCACTATAGGGCAAGAGTAATTTGATGTGACGTAAATATTGACCCCTCTCCCTTACAGCTAACTTTGATGATGGTTGATTCCTACTTATGTTAATACCATTTCTCAAACAACATAGTAACATAAGTAGAGTTAGCCATTATGATAGTTGATTGTAAGGGATAGGGGCTGATATTTACAGTCACTTTAATTGAACAACAAACAAAGCATACATCTAATTAGGTTCAATGTAAATGAGGACATACATACAATCACTTTGCAGAGATAGATATATACTTAATTTGAATGTGAATGAACAAGGTATAAATTGAATGTAGATACCTATATTTGGTGATGAACTGTACAATAATATATAAATTTGAGTATGCAATATATATATATCTTTTATATATATATATATATATATGCAAAGATAGATATATACCTAATTTGAATGTAAATGAACAAGGTATAAATTGAATGTAGATACCTATATTTGTTGATCAATTGTTCAGTAATATATTAATTTCAAATTGCAAAATAGAAATATACATACCTTGTTAATTTACATTCAAATAAGGTTATCTATCTATCTCTCTGCAAATATATATATATATATATATATATATATATATATATATATATGTTTCCCATAGCCCTATCCATTTTCATGAAACTTACACATTTATCTATATCTGCAATATATATGGCCTTGTTCATTTTAATGAAACTTACGCATATCTCTCTCCCGATATATATATATGTATATATATATTTGTAGAGATAGATAGATACCTAATTTGAAATTAATATATTACTGAATAGTTCATCAACAAATATAGGTATGCACTTTCATTTTATACCTTGTTCGTTTACATTCAAATTAGGTATCTATCTATCTCTGCAAATATATATTATATATATAGGGGGAGAGAAATGCGTAAGTTTCATTAAAATGAATAGGGATATATATATTGCAGATATAGATAAATGTGTAATTTTCATGAAAATGGATAGGGTTGTGGGAAACATACTTGGATATGTATCATTTTGTGCAACATATATAAGTATGGCAATGTTGTATTTGAAAGGGTTGAAAATATTTATACCATAACAAAGCTTAAAGGGAGATTGGTCGATGATAGCATAAAGGATGGTTATGGAAATGACTTACCGAAAAAGCTGAAGGAGGAGACCGCATCGATTTGGAGGAGGTCATCGTCGCTCAGGAGCATGCAGGAGAAAGTGAGAAATTTGAAAATTTTGAATAAACTGTAATGTGTAATTTGCATTGCACAAATGAGGATTGCTTGCATAAATAGGTTTGTTGAATTTGAATTGGTAGCAAGTGGATTAATTTGAATTATGGGAGGGAATTTGATCTGCATTCAATGGATTAATGGTAGAAGTGATAGCTTAATGGGTACGTAGGATTTCTGGTTGGTGATTTGAAGTGATATTAAGTTTGTTTTTGAATTGTAACTAGTTTTTTAAAAAAAATTATGATTATTGTTTTTTAGGTGGATTTGTAAATAATAGAGTGATAATTAAGAGTTATAATGAAATTTTGCAATGCATAGTGAGCCTGAGAGTTCATGTTTTTCAATTTTGTAGGAAAATTCAAAAAAAGATCGGTTATTATGGACATCCGGGAACTAGTTGATAGTAAAAAGAATATGAGAAATGGGACATGTTGAAATGTATTTTGTTCAAATATATTTGGAATTAAATCACTTGGCAATGTCTTATGTACATGTCAACTCACTTTTAATTCAAGAAGACTTATATTTTGGTTAATAAAATATCCCTTCACAAAAACCTTTTATTGGGAAGGTGGAAAATATTATTTATATTGTGGAAATAAGATTATCATTATGCATTCACTTGATATTGTGAAATACGAAAAAAATGTCCACTTGCATTCACCCACCATTGAGAAGGTGGCAACAAAAAGGTCAACCTATGATAGGACATACTATGAATTTAATATGAATATGTCATATCATATTTGAAAGGAAATTTGAAATTTTTATTGGTATAAATATTACCCACTGGTGAGCCCCAGGCTGTCCATAGCTATACCAGTGATGGGACCCTGTCCCACGATCGACTCCTCTCCCTTAGATTGTGAGCTATTTGCACAACACACAAATATGTTGTGGAGCCTTTGAGCATTCTACAGGAGAGTTCAGAGGGTCACATGCACCATGGAAGCGGCGTGCTCTTTAAGTTCGGCCAAGTACGCAACTAAGTCTAAATTTGAGTGTGACATAAAAGAGGGAGATCTGGGGAATCTGTACGTGACAATGAAGTAAATTGGTATCAAGGAAACAAAACTTATGAAAAGAGATGTAGGTAGTACGCTACCAGTTTATGTCAAAATCATTTTACTTTTAGACTTACGGGAAGAGATTTGAAAAGCATATATTTATCTCAAATCATTTTACTTTTTGACTTAAAAGGAAATAATTTAGGGGGCATTATTTTATATTATATTATTTTAAGAATGTGTAATTAACATCTTTGATGGAATAAATATCTTTTAGTCTTTGTATCTTAGTCAAAGATGCATCATCTTAGACTACCAATAAAAGGGATGAGGTTAAGATTGTGTAATAAGTGACTTTGAAAAAATAGAAACACCTCAATCCTTGGCTCTCAGTCAAAGAGGTATTAGCTTAGATCACCAATAAAATAGATGAGGTTAGAATTGTGTGATGAGTGAATTTGGGAGATGTTTCCCTTTGGTCCTTAGCTCTTCATCTAAGACACATCATCTTATACCACCAATAAAAAAGGATGAGGTCAAGATTGTGCAATGAGTGACTTAGGCTAAATGGATAGACTCAATACTTTTCTCTCAATTAAAGATGCATCTACTTAGACTCATGCACCTAATGTCAATACATTGCAAAAATATGATTTAAGGACGGTTAGAACTCAAACAAAAAAAATGCATACATCTATGGTTGAGATTAAAAGTACTACATATAAAAATATTAATCTTTTATTGTTACATAATACGAAACAATATAATTTAAAAACTAGCACTTATTACACCTTTAAAGGGTGAAATAGATGAGCCTATGGGAAATTTAGAGGGACACATAGAAATTTGGCATCTGAATGGTTTGAAATCAATTTCATCATTACAAAATTTGATGCATGTGCCTTTTAATCAAGTAGGAAAGAGTGTTCTATTTTCTTGAGTGGGGATTCATTGAGATCATATCATAGTAATAATAATTTGATAAAATATTAAATCTTTAAAGTTTTATGTTACTAATTGCAATTGACAAAAAAATTCATGATGGTATTTTTAATTACTCATTAGTAATTGTCACCAATTGTTTAAAATTATAATGCAATCTTCTATTGAAATGGACTTGTGAATTTGTTGATGATATTTGAGTTTTACCAATAAATATTAAAAGGGAATGTTTAAATCTAGTTTTTGTTATTTTACACTAAATAGTTACACATGTGCACAAAGATTGGGGATCAAAAAGTGGCCACATCCACTTTTTGGTCCATCACAGGAAAAATATAAGTGTGTTATAATGCACTCACATTTTTCCTTTAATAAAATTTTAAAAAAGGAATAGGTCAAGCCATTTTTGTTCAAGTCCATTTCTCCCCAATGCTCAAATGCAATAGAGGGAAAAAGTGAGCACACTTGCAAGCCATTAGAGTGGATTCAACCTAACACCATATCTCCATGATGTCTTGAGATTGACAAAGTAAGATTTCTATGTTTTCAGTAGTTTAAATTATAATAAAAAAAAATTCAATTATTTTGATTCATTTTTAAAAAAATTTGGAATTGAAAATCCTTTAACACCATAAAACCCTAATTCACTAGACCATGTGGATGAGGAAATCCTATTTAGGAGCAGGCACAACCTAACCCTCTTCAAACGTCTCTATCCATTCTCCACCATCCTCATGAGACACAAAAAAACTTATTACTTGGAAAATTGAAACAAATAAAAAAGAACTTCAAACAATGGTTGAAATGTTAAAAAATCATAACGCAACGAACATACATTGGAGAACCCTTGTCATATCCTTGGAATCTATTATTTCTCACATAATTTTGTTCACTTGTCCAAATAAGCATATGGTTAAATCATTGAGAGAATGCATAGTAATTTTATTCTACAAAAATTAGTGTAGACACCGAAATTTGGTCTAGGCCTGCGACTTTAATATTCTTCATAATTCGTATTCTTCATGGTCATGATTAAATAATGTCAATTATTTAATTATTCTCTATAGTTTGTTAATTCTTCTATTAATTAAATAATCTTAATTATTTAATTAATTCACACTTTTCTTTATTTTATCTGATTAATTAAATAAGCGATTTTTATTTAATTATGTTACTAATTAACCTTATCCTTCTTGTCAAATTAAATAAAATCTTATTTAATTTACTCTTTATCATACTTCAACTATAATTAAATAAATTCTTTATTTATTTAATTATTCATTTAAATCCCTTCATCACTTAATTAAATAAATCTTATTTATTTAATTATTCTTCAAATATCAAATCTTGAATTAAATGAATTATTTAATTCATAAATGCTATTTTAACGCATTCCTCTATATTTAGATAATTGTGTGAGTTATCTAAGTATTCACTTTCACTCGAATCAACATCTATTTTAATCACTTAATTAACTCTTGATTTAATCTCTAAGTGGCGTTCTCGAGTAATCTCTTCGTCAAATCATTCAATCATCCAGTGCTAACTCATTTGCGTGTACATGCAGATTAATTAAATATTCCTATTTAATTAATTAAACCTTGTGTGTGCATTCGAACAAGAGTTTCTTTGATTCATCTTCATGTTTGTCATGCAAATATAATTCTTCTATTTTCGAATACCAAATTGGAAGATTAAATCATTTATTTAATCTTTAATTTAATTTCTAATTTATATCATTCATGTCATTACTAATAGTTATCATAATGCATGTCTAATCTGTTGATCTCAACCGTCTGTTGATCTTTCGATCTTGACCTGTTGTTCGAATAATCAATTTTCTATAAATTGATCTAGTCTTCATCATTCCAATCTCTCTCGAAATCTTATGACTTTGTAGAGAAACTATCTTGAATCTTCGATGTTTTGGGTATGTGCAGGATCATGAGGGGCCAAAAAGTGGCAATATTATGGGTATTTGTAGGGTATGTGGCTGACGACTTTTTTTTTACCCAAATTTGATGAAATGAAAAGGGTTTTTAGAGGAGATTCTCAGCTTTCCACCAATATAAATTATTCTTTAATTTGAATTTAATCAATAATTATTATTTATTTTCTATTAGAATTACTACTAAAGTCCGATCACGATAGGTGATTCAAAACATCTATAACTTTCAAATGGTATCACATTTTTAAATCAAAATATGCTTCACATACTATAGGATTAAAAAAAGAAAAATTAAATTTCATGAAGTTTTGACCAAGTTAAGGTGGTCGACATATATGAGTTTTATATTTTTTAAAAAGTTGTAATAAAAATTCATAATTAATTATTTACTTGGAAAAAAATTACAAAAAAATATGCATCACATCCGACATGAGTCCTCTACTTATATATAAAATATTATAAAAATATTATTATATTATGGTTAGGTGGTCGCAGACACCTACTTCTTATTTTTTCCCTGAAATTTAAGTACCTCGCATTGAAATTTCAAATTTTCACCAAATAGATTTTATTTATTTTAAATAAACCTAGTATTTTAGAAACTAAATTTAATTTTCTACAAATTCTATTCTTACATATTTTTGAAATAATATAGATAACTTATTCAAATTTTTACGTCAAGTTTCCTAACACTGATTTTTCTGAAATTTTTGCCACTTAAGGGCCTGTTTTTTCCATGATGATCCTGCACATACCCTTTTGCTAAATCACAATCCTTAGGCTATACTTGCACAAACCTTTGAAAATCTAAGGGAAATTATACTACAAAAATAAAATGGAGAAGGGCAATCGAGATGAATCATGGAAATACGTACAAATTTGGTGAGATTGTTCAAGTTTTATTTACATTTTTACTTTCCTTTGTTCTTTGTTGCTTAGCATTAGATTGCATTTAGATTTGCATTGCATGCTTTCTTTTAATCTTTTCTTTCTACACTTTCTTGACGTTACATTTGGTGAACCCGACGTGAAGACACCATCTTCGCGTATCCTTAGACTTTCATTTTGATTTTTGTAGATTTTTCGTATGGAACGACGCATCAACTTGACGAAACGCTGCAATTGACATTCAAAGACGCATCAGTTTGACAAAGCGACATAATTGACTTTCTGAACCACATCTGACACTAGAAACGATGCATCTGAAAAATTATGATGCATCTACAAATTCCTGAACCGTAGCTGACTGGTAAAATACTGAGAATGCAATTACAGAGAACATCGACGCATCTAACTAGTAAAACATATACACAATTGAATGGTAACCTTTTTTTTATGTTTTCGGAAATCTAAAATTTTCAATTAATTTGTGTGTTACTAATATCATATTTTCAGCATGTGGGCTTTTTGTTTTTTGGAGTTAACGAGTTTTTGTAGGACGATTGATGAAGACAATACTAAAAATTACTAATGAATCTTTCTGCAGATCGCATGTCGAAGACCCTAGTTATTTCTTTGAAATAGATTTTTTGGTAGTGTAGCAAATCTTTCATTTGGTTTAAAATTAACAAGTGTTTACTGTGTTTGGTGCAAAAGCACAACTGTGTAACTACCCTCACGATTTGGTAGATCGAAGTATCCTCTCCCCTTGCACATCTGTGTGATCCTGGGTGTAAGAGAAACAGTTACCAACTCTAGAACTTAGGATTGTTCTGGTGGGAAAAAGTACTCACCCTAGGATAACTCAAACCGGTAGCACCCTGAACCCGAGGGACTTCTAGCCAGTATATAAAAGTGGATTCTTGGGGAAAGCCCAAGATTCATGTGTATGGTTCCGATGAGATGGATCCGAAAGGGGACTCTCACTGCATGGATCATGCCCTATGAACAGAATGCCCGTATTAAATACCTTTTATTTTAGAGACCAACCATTTTTGGCCGTTGCTTGGTATAGTGCAGGGTACAGTATCATGCCTGAAGACACTCACTACTGATCCCCTTGAGTAGAGATAGCAGTTCTTGGGAGGTCATTGCCCAAAGAATTTGAAATTGGTGTGCTCGAATGACATTAATGAGCCATGGAGGGGAGCCAATGCCACTAAATTTCTAAGCTATTCGCTCTTGAGAAGGAAAGGTGTTTATCACCAATCCGGGGTATTTAGGTGGGCTATACCAATTATACAAACCCTTGGCCTTTTGGCCTATTAGGATGTGCTTGTTTGTTGTCAACTTAAACATTCTTTGAGTCCAAAATCAAACTCAAAACACTTTGTCTTATGACTGTTCTTGTTTTCCAGAATTTGATCACAGAAAATAGAGTCAGTTTTAAATCTCAAATCACTGAAAATACACAGAGAGTCACAACTATTCACCAGAAGGTTGCAATTGATTTTTAGAGTCGCATTTGTTTAACTCTGAGTCACATCTGTTATTTTTGGTTGCATCTACCAGATTAGCTTGCAATTGCTTTGCGAAAAACCATATATGTTATATTCTGAGTCGCAACTGTCATTATGAGTTACATCTGTTAGAAGGTTAACCGCATCTGTCAGAGTCAGACAGTAAACTTTATCAGGGACACGCAATTGATCATCAGAAAACTGCAACTATCAAATTTAACCGCAATTGGTAAACTTAACCGCATATGTGAAATCCTGCGACACATTTTCCTGAATAGAAAACCAGAATTCATGATCACTATCCAGTCAACATGGTTATACTAGTCTTTTAGTTGGAATCCCACAGGCAGACTTTGAACGGAAACAGGAAACGATTTTGCCCAATTTTGCATCCTTTAGGTTCATATAGTCATTACCATAGTTGTCCTAATTCAGAGTTTGGTCTCATCTTAGAATACATTTTTCCTTTAGAGTAAACTTCTAGGAAGGTCATTTTTACAAACTTTAGGATAGGTCCACCATCTGCACTCTAGAAAAATCATAGCGTCAACGGAATCGTCATTGAACCTAGTCTTATCATTTTATCCTTTGTCCTATAGAGAGTCCTCCTAGCTCATCAGTCTAGTTAGGAAACTCAACTTGTCTTTGATCCTCATCCTACATTGGTTCCTTGACCTAACTAAATTGACGCCTTGGTTAGACTTTAGGTCTTTGGTCCCTCCGTCTTGGGTTTATAGAATTGATTATTTTAGAGCCTTACTTAGACTTTGCATCTTTAGATTTTAGGCTAGTGTCATCCTAGAACATTCCTTATTTTGCATCTAGAAAATCCCAAAAACATAGACTAGAGTCATACTGTCCATAGACGTAGTTTTGAATCCCTTGCATATTGAGCTAATCTTACATGGTTGAAAATAGGTCTAAGAGAAGAGAGAGAGAGAAGATGTAGAACCCAAATGAATTCATCAATCCATTTTCCTCAAGACCTCACAAGACTCTATTAGACAAATTCACCACTAGAAACACTCAAGGTCACATTACAACAGAAGACATAGAGGCTGCCGCATAGGACCCTGAGTTTGCCTCTTTCGTAGATGAGTACCTAGCAAACGATCGTAAATGATACTTAGCCAAATTGCTAGCTAAAGGTGCTACCTTACCTATAGGATTTGATATTAGCACCTTACAAACTCAACCTATACAAGGGACAAATACAATGACTGCTAGTACTACTATACCTTAGGTCAGCACAACTATGCCATCTGGCACACCTACATAGAGTACGACAATCTATACATTTCCATTTGGTACATCTGGCATGACATCGGGATTTAATTTCACTGTAGGAGGATCATCATCCACTCTCTCTGGTCCTCTTGTTGGGAGTAAAAGACCTAAAACGTCAGCCTCTACACCATATGTCGATGTCACAAGTACAACATCCCAGTCAACGACTATACCTAATGCCAGTGTCACAAGTACCATACGGGTATATGCACGAAGTTGAGTCCACAAAACGTGGAAGTTTTTTGCCTTAGCAAAAAATTGAAATCGGCATTGAACAAACGGGATCCCAATTTTTAAAAATCGGGATCCTGATTTCATAAACGGGATCCCGATTTTTAAAATCCGGGATCGGGTCCTGAACTCGGATCAGAACTGGGGATAGCCAGGATCCAGCTTTTTAAAATCGGGATCCCATTTCATCGGGACTCGAACCAATGGAGGCGAACTGAGGGTCCCGATTTAATACATGGGATCCGATTTATAAAATCACGGGATCCGTTTATAAATACTTGGGATCGAGTTGTATAAATTAAGTCCCGTTTTTATCTTTACATTATTTATTTTTTTTAAAACCTGTAGTTTTCGCCTAGCAGATAGGGCAGGTGATTGTTGGCGGCATTTGACCAGCTACAAATTACCCACCTAAACACCATTTCTTTGCATTTTTTTTGAATTGAAATTTTAAATGAAATACGTTAATTTAGCATGTATTTTTTTTAATTTTTGTCACGTTTTAATCATTTTTTTAATTGTTATAGTAGAATTCAATAATTGTCAAAATAGACAAAAACTTGCAATGAAACTTAAATGTTTTTTAATAAAAATGAAAAAAAAAACCTTGAATTGTGTTTTAGAAACAAAATTTAACTTTTAAATCTTAAATTGTTCGATTAAACCCAAAAAAAATTGATTTTGAAAACCATAATTAAAACAAAACAAAAAAACTTGCATTTCAAAACCCTAGAGATCGAAATGAAATAAAACATCGCATTTACAAATCCAAATCGAGCTTTTTGAAACCCTGAATTCAAATCAAACGAAAAAAATTGAATTTGAAAACCCTAGTTTGAATTGAAATGAAAAATTGCATTAAAAACCCTAATTGTTTTAAAAGCTGAAACCCTAAATTGAATTGGAACAAAAAATTATTTAAAACCCTAAATTGGAGATCCGAGACAAAAAATCATTTCCACATTGCTTAAATTTTTTAAAATTTTATTTTGTATGGAAAAAATGATATATATTAAAACTTTGAATTTGATTTTAAAATTATAATTAAGACAGGAAATCAATATGTTAAAGAATGGATTTAAAATTCATAAAAGTTTATCTTGATGTTTGTTTGCAAATTTAGTTAACAAATTTGTAAATCTAAACACATACAATCGATTCCAATTGACACTAACTTGCAAGTCTAAATTATGCCAAGGGCCACCCAAACTTCACCCTAAGTTTGCTAAACCCTAGACCCTAAACTATAAAATCTAAACCCATAACACTAAAGCATTTGGAATTTATGAACCCTAGACCCTAATCTTTCATTAGACATACCTAAAATTATGTAGGTTCAATATCAAGAATGGGTCTATTTGGTAGATTTATGAAAACTATCTTGAATATCTAGAATGCCATAAAAGTATAATTATAGCAATTCCAATTGGAAACACTTGGGTACATATATATCGTATGAAATTTAAATCTAGGCAGGTGTCTATCATATAGGCGAGTTGATAATACATGGAAAGAGGTTTGTATGGGAATATATGTATTAAGAAAAACATACCACATGACCTCTATAGGATTTTTAAGATGTGATCCTAGATAATAATCCACCCATCCTCAATCATAATGGATTATTTGGCAATTAAGAGAGATTCAATTTAACCATAAAATTACCTATATTTTGATACTATATAGATTTATGTGGAAGGATAGAAATGTATCAATATGCTTTGTGCCATATTTTATGAATATTAATATTTAAGAAAAATCTAGATAAGATTGACCTAAGTAGATGATTTATGTAAGGGCTTTTAGTGAACAAGTGACACACCATGGAGATAGGGATGGTATTTAAATTCTTATTTATAAATATAGTGTACCCCCTTTAAATTTGTATTTGGTTTTTATAATGAGTTGAAATTATCAATGTGTTACATAAAAGAAATTTGTGCTTAGATATATTTAAATTAGATAATAAAGATATAGTTATATAAAATAGGGAATCCAACATGAGGAATAAACCTTTAATGTGCCATTGTGTGCATCTAATTTATGCCAATGATTTAGTAAGAGTGATCGTCTAAGAGGATGAAATAAGCCTTGAAAAATTGTAAGATCTAACACTATTTTAATGTAGTTTTATATGTGTGTACATGTCCACTATATTTTTTGAGTTTATGTTAATGTAAGATAAGGAGGATTGGTGGATATATTTGAAATCTAAAGAAAAAACAAAAATGATGTGAATATATAGATATATATTTTTAAAATGATTCTTTAACTTATCTATATTAAACATTGTATATTATCTCTATATTACTATCATGGCTTGAATTTCATTATGTCTACTAAATGTTGCTATATTTATACATTGTTGTAATTAAATTATAGGGCTCAATGTGTAATCTATTTTACATCAAATTTTATAGTAGACTTATAATCCTAGAATGTTTGTAAATTTAATAGCTAACAAATAACTTGATAGGTGCAACTAAAAACCAAAAAGTGTGGTTTGATTTATCTCCATTAGGCTGGAAAGCTAAAAAATCTACTAGGTTTATCCCTATTAGGTTGAAAACCCAAAAGTGTAGCTTAATAAACTTACAAGTGGTGAAAACTCACAAAAGCACTAGAAACTAATATTTGCAAAACTACCCTTGACATATCAAAAAAAGCCAAAGGTCGCCATATGTCATACCTGTATAGGTTGTATAGTTATATTAGATACCTTATAGTATCTCCTATTGGTTAAATATGTTTGAAGATGACATTAGTGACACATCCCTACATTTATATGAGATATATTATTAACATATCGTGTTACACATATGCTAAGATACTCAAATATGGACAAGGAGAACTAGGGAATATATATTAGAAGAGAAAGATATACTAAGCTATCCAATATTATATTTTTGTACTTAGTGTAGAAGAGAAATTATAGACCAAGAATGCAAGTGCAA
>VDFB02252616.1:11964410-11996141 GCA_007258455.2 Sequoia sempervirens | reverse complement strand
CCTCCAAGCCTTTGGGTTGAGAGGTATTCCAAGGCAAATAATTTCACTTTTTCCTTTGTTTTTAAAGCGAAATAATGTGTGCGCATTATAACGCACTCGCATTATAACGTAAGCACGTTTTTAAAAAAAAATTCATAAGTGGCCAGAAAATTGGTACCCAACTTCATGCACCCGCCCATATAGGCTATAGGGCCTATGGTTTAGGGATAATGTTCAAGGTTGAGGGAATGGGTTGAATGTATAGGGTATATGGTTTAAGACTGAGGATATTGGGTATAGGGTTAAGGGTATTAGGTTTATGATTAAGGGTACAAGGTATAGGGTTTAGGATAGAGGGTATAAGGTATAGGGTATAGGGTTTAGGGTATAAGTTTGAGGGTTTAAGATTTAGGCTTTAGGGTTGATGGTCTATTTGACCATTTTTTTCAATTTTAGATAGTATATAATAGCTATAAAATTTATTAGACCGTATCTAGTTTGACTTGCTATATTTTTATTAAACCGTAAAAAATTATTATAAGCAAAATATAATATAGTATTTTAATTTATAATATATATCATGTTTTATAATTTTTATTATAAAAAGATAAATTAGTTTAGAATAGAATATAACTTTTTTGAATACTTTCTAATATGAATTTAGAAACTTTGACATTTTCTCTCTCTATCTGCTAATCATCCTGATGATAGATCATGGAGTATGATCTGAAACATTGATGAAGAAAAATTGCACACAGTTTTATCTAGAAATCTTGATTACTAATGATCATGGACTGCGGAAACAAAATGTTAATTTTTATAATAGTTAAATTTTTTTAATATTAATATATGTGATTTATAATATTATTAAAAAAATATATATTAATTTAGAATCTTTTCAAAATAGAATATAATAATTTTTAACTTTTAGAATATATTTAACAAGATTTTTTTTTAATAGAAACTTAGAAAAAATTGTTAATTGCTAATTATAATAGTAGATTTTTATATTTATTACTAATAATTATCATTGTTTTCTGATTTTTCAAGATATTGCATTTATAAAAGATTTTATATAAAAATTCATAAATTAAACAATTTTTTTATAGGCATTTAAATGACCAAACCATCATAAAATTTTCATATAATAGGTAGGGGTGACCATCAAATTTCATGCCTGGTATTGGGTATAAGGTACACAATATAGGGTTTATGGTTAAGGGTATAAGGTATAGGGTTTAAGGTTTAGGGTTGAGGGTGTAGGGTTTAGGGTTTAGTGTTTAGAGTTGAGGGTATAGGGTTGAGGGTATAGGGTTGAGAATATAGGGTATAGGGTTCAAGGCTGAAGGTATTGGGTATAGGGTTGAGGGTATTGGGTTTACAATTGAGGGTATAAGGTATAGGATAAGGGTTGAGGGTGTAGGGTTTAGGTTTTAGGGTATAGGGCTTAGGATTTAGGATTGAGGGTATAGGGTTTAGGCTTTAGGGTTGAGGGTATTGGGTATAAGTTATAGGGTTTAGGGTTTACAATTGAGGATATAAGGTATAGGGTGTAGGTTTTAGGGTATAGGATTGAGGGTTGAGGGTTTAGGGTTGAGGGTATTGGGTATGTAGGATGAAGGGTATAAGGTTTACAATTGAGGGTATAAGGTTTACATTTGAGGGTATAAGGTATAGGGTTGAGGGTATGGGGTTTATGGTGGAGGATTTTGTTTTGGGTTGTGTATGAGATTGTAATTGATGAAGTTGAGCATTTAGAGGTGTATGTAGGACATTATACATGTGTATGATGTGCAAAGTTTCTCTCTTTGGTCTTGGTTTTCTTCTTGGATGTTCAGATTCACATGATGTTGGAGTTGAGATCATGTGTGGGGCTATGGTAGTCATTTTTTTGTGGTCATGTGTTGTCACTTGGTTTTGGGTGATGACATGGACATTCCTTTATCTTTATCAGATGTGGAGAATATGGGAGAGTTTTGGAGACTTGTGGTGAGATATGTACTTGCAATAGTTTTTTGTTGCAGGTTGTGCATGTCATTTTGGATGGTTTTTGATACTACATGGATACATCCTCTATGTCCAATGCTATTGGTAGACTTGGTGTGCCTTGATTCCTTTTAGACTAGACACTACCCACATAGTGGGAGTTCCTAGATGTGAATGTCTTCTTTAATTGTTTCAACATAGGGAGCTTATGATTGCAGATGATGGGTTGGATATGTTGTTTGCATGAATTTTTTGATGTTATGGATACCTTTGAGGTATGGTAGATTGGATATGTTATTTGCATGAGTTTTATGATGTTAGCATTTGTTGTGGGTTCTATTTCTAGTCTCATGGGTTCATCAATTAGATAGGGGTAACCTATTTTGGTTTTTGTTCTAGCTAATGGTTTATCTTATTCTTGCAGTTCACTTTGGACTTCAGAGTTGTGTTTTGGCAATAGGCTTGAATTTGGATACTTTGGTGCTTCTATTTAGCTCGTGGGCATAGTGGAGTTGTGGCGGTATCTAGTAGCCTTTATTATTGGTTGGATTTGATGCTTTTGTTCTTTAGACTTGTGCATATACACCATGGATTGTTCCTTTCCTTTGGAGGATGGTAAGACTGCTGCCTGAGATGGTGGACATCTTGGATGTTTTTGTAGATGTCTTGATTGGAGCATGAGAGAATTGTCTGAGATTCATGTGATTGCATGTATGGTTGTGATTATGTTTTTTCATTGGTTAACTCTTAGCAGTTAAATCTTGTTGATTCCATTAACTCTTGGTAGGTCTTCGACAAGTGGGACATTGTTAGGATTAAGTGTCTCAACCTTTGAGTCCTAGCATTATTTTTGAATAAATAATTATGCAAATATTGATATATCCTTAGTTTCCAACTACAATAGTTGTCATAACACTGTGGGATCCATTGGGAAGTGTTATATCCTACATGCAATGTGTTGAGCTCAATTGAGTGCCACTTGTCACCTAGGCACTTCATGGAAACATTGTTACTTGTGCATGCTTCATGGAGGTGTGCTATAGTGACACTTGTCACTTGGGTGCTCATTTGGAGAGATGAGTTTGTAAGAAATTATCAAAGTTGCACAATTGTGACATGTGTTAAGGCATATTGATTTAACTATGGCATGTACTTACTTTTGTGGAAGTTGGTACCCACTTTGAAAAGTCAAGATTGGAAGTTTCTATTTGCAAGGGAAGTTGTGAATGGGGGTGAAGCCAAAATAGTGGTTTACAATTTGATGGAGGAAGGAAAACTGAGAAAAGATGACCCCATGGCAAAAATATTGGTTTTAGGGGTTTGAATGAACCTACAAGTTTGACTGAACCAAAAAGGGGTTCGACCGAACCCATTAATTACTGGGCCCACATTTCCCACCCAAAAAATAAAAGAAAAATGCATATTGAAAGGGGTTTGAATGAACCCTGGTTACTCGAACCCCTAGGGGTTCGCTAGAATCCCCTTTTCCTGATTTTTGACCTTGTTCACAAAAAAATGTAATTTTTATGCTTCAAAGCTTAAGGTTGAGGATGAACTGGAGAGTCTTCACAAACCCAAGTGGAATTAGGTATTCCTCGAACAAGCTATCCAATAAATATAATTTTAATATGTTTTGGTTTTATTATGTTATTTTTTTTTAGTTTTATTAAACATAGGTTTTTCATCGAAAATGAAGGTATTTGTTCTGCACATGTGGAAAAATAGTAGATTATAAAAAAATTAAGAAAAATATGAGTGCACCAAATATTGAAGTCCTTGATCCAACAAAAAATTAATTTGATATATAGAAAAAAAAAAAGTTCGCCGTTATAGGTCACACTATGTCTAAATTGTAATTGGTTTGACTTCAAAACTTAATTAAAGAAAAATATTCAATAAAAAAAATATCTAACCAAGTGGAAGCACTAGATATCAGAGTTACAAATCTAAATTTGAAGAATTAGAATTTTATCCTTCATGGAAAAAAAGTTATGCATTATCACGATTGATGTATTAAGCTTTTTTTTTAAAATGTTGTTTTCTGAAAAAAAAAACCAATTTTTGTGGGAGATGGAAAAAAAAGTGCAATCTAATTCCAAAAATTTTGAAAAAAATAGTTTTAGAATCTATAGACAAAATATGACAAGAATCTAGTTTTCATCATCTTCAAATTCCTCACGATTTAGCCGCTATAGGTGCCCGAATGTGAAGATCTAGTTAAAAATAATAATTTAAATGTCCAGTTTGGCCAAAAATTGTAAACCACTATTGTGGGATCACCTATGGATGCAATTTCTATTCCTAGTTGAGCCAAACTTTGAATGTGGATGCCTAGATTTTTATAGTTTCTTTTTTGCATGTGCATGTTACATGCTTTTAAATGTATTTTCTTTCGTGTTGCATGTTCATGCATGGGAATGGGTTTAAGGAAACTTCTATCATGTGCATGGCATACTCTATAAATACAAGTATTTTTCTAGAGGATTTAAAAAGAGAGAGTTGTTTGTTTTGTAGGGGTTATGCTGCCAAATTTTCTCTAGAAGAGCAAGATGTAATCTCCAAGTCTAGGCTACGAGATTGCAAGTGTATTGTAACATTTTTGTGATATCTATAGATACATTGGTTCAAGCCTTCATCAGCATAGACTTTGTAATTGTATTGTAACTAGTTTTATTTTTTATATGACAATTGATATGTGTTGTTGGAGGGTGGGGTTTTTTACCCGAAAGGGTTTTCCCATGTATATATGTGTTCTTCCTCTTCTATCTATTCTTCTATTCTTTAAATGTTAATTTACATGTTGTTATGCTACTAAAATGTTAATGGATCTCAAAACTACATTTCTTTCCTCTAAGGGTTAATGTGATGGAAATTAAACTATGTCCATTTCCGCTTTAAGATATAGTTGTATGTGCTTGTATCATGGAAAATAAAAGATACTGGAGGCATATACTAGTTCTCATATGGCTTTCTAGGATCTCCATTTCCCTTCAACCTCAAGGGTCAAACATGGAATTTCTTGAGGTGGTCATTGTTGATGGGCTCTTGTAGAGGTTCACCTTTAGGTGTTCCAAGTTGGTAGGCTCCTGACCCATAGCTTGTTGTGACAACAAATGGTCCCAACTAGTTAGGTTCAAACTTTCCTTTTTTGTCCCAATCTTGCTATTTTTTCTTATTTTCTTTGAGGACTAGATCACCTTGTACTTCAAATTTTGGTGTCTTAATCCCTTTTTGTAACTACAATAAAGATGATTTTGATAGGCTTGTAAATGATTTAATGCATTGATATTTTTGTTCCCTCAGCACACATGCCCTGTTTGGAACGGGGACCCTCTCTTTCTCTCGCCTCACCGAGTCATTTTGTTGCCGTCTCATTTTGTGTGCCCCTGTTTCAGCGTTGAAATGGTCAGTAAGCTCTTAGGGATGTCATCTTAACTTGACCTTGTTTTTCCCCCTCAAAATTTTCCAAGTCCTTGGTCTTGACGAGTTCCCACTTGGTGTTTTCCTTAGTGCTTTGGAGTCAGCATCCTTGAGACCCATTGGGCCCGCCCAGCTGGGCCACCCCTCCCAGAATTTTGTCACTTTTCCACTGATCCAAACAGCCGTCCTCCACTGGTGTTCCGCTCGTCAGAACTTGGACCCCTCAACACTGTCTAATTATCATCAAGCAATCTAACTGCCATCAGCTGATGACGGTCTGACCATCGGACCCTAGAGTTCCTGCGACCGTTTTTGAAATTGCAACTCACCAACGCTAGGTTATCCATACGCGCATTTAATGCCCTATTTTTTATAAATAGGTAAGTCTGAACTGTCATTTTCACTCGCCAATTTGTCAGAACGAATCAAAAAGCTCTCTCCCTGCCCCGCCTCTGAGCCTGAAGTGTCCCATCGCCAGTCTAACATGTTCACTAGTTGATCTTCTACTTCCTTCATCGAGTTCTTGAGGTGAGTTGGCCATTCGTACCTTGTTTCATGTTTTCCTTTGATTTCTGGTAAAATGAATCAATTTGAAAGAAGAAAACACATGCCCTAGATAGAGAAGAACATTGCGCCCAAAACCTATGTGGTAGAAACTTAAAAAAACCATTCAAATCACTTGCTAGGTGGCTGCAGAACCTTTTCCAACCAACACCGTTCTTCGGCCAGAGCGTTCATGCTCTGCAGGTTTGGGCCTTCTCTTCTTCATCGCCAATACTTGAAAGCAAAAAAAACTTACACACGGAAAAATACTCTTTCGGGTTCGCCATCGTGGGGTGACTCCACCCTCCTACTGTCTAAACTTGGCAAAAACTCATAAACCAAAACTAAGCCCAACGGCTTTCCCAGGTTCGTGCCCGTGGGACTCCATCCCCGGGGCGCCGTTCATAGTCCTTTGTTTCAAATGACATTCTAATCTCGTCTTTCTGATGCCTCAGACCCCAACTCCCTATCTTTCGGTTGACCTCATGCGGAAATGACTATATGCCCAATGCCTTTCAGGTCCCAGTTATTGAACCTTCATCCACGGGCTGCTGTGATGACAGTGTTGTCTCTTATGGCTTCCAAGAAACAACCTCCTGCCCTTCGGGTTCCACTCATCCGACGGCTATCTAAAATGCAAATAGAAAAATGTCGAGTACTTAACCTCCCTCAGACCCTTGACATCGGGTCTCCATGATCGGGACTATGTCCCATCACCGCAGTAGCGAAGGGGAAAATTGTCCTCGTCCTCCCGGCCTCCAGAACCCGACCTCCCATTTTTCGATGAGCTTTAAGAGAAAACAAAGAAAACACTAAACTTGAGCCCTTAGTTAGACCCAATCTCTTGGATTTCCCCCATCGAACATCCGCATGTTGTCTGCCTTCCTTAAGCGGCAAACGCCCAACATCTTTTTGCCCCCCTCTAGCCTGAAATGCCCAAATGCCAAGATATGATATCGACCGCCCTCTAGAGCTGCGGGACCTTCCCAGTGGAACTCCACCCCTGGAATGTTGTCTCACCAAAGTCATCCCTAAACAAAAAACCTTAAACAATAGAGCTCCTTTCTGGTTCTGATTAACCAAAAGGTGATCCAAATGCCCTCTAATCAACAAATTGACTTTGACTCACATGTTAAAATAGGGCACTCCCCTTGGTGGACTCCTCAAAGTGGCCAAATATGAAGGTGGGTCAAGACAGGCAGGCCATCGTGTCCTGATTGGCGTCCCTTCTGCAACAAGTCTAAACAACCATCAGGCCAGGGAAGCCCGACCCCTAGAGCCTGAATCATCCAAACTCCCTCCTGAACTGCTAATGACAATCTAGATTATATGTTAGATTTCTCAAATGCGGAATTATCCAATCTAACTCTATTTGCAGGGATTTGACTAACATTTTGGTGTTTTCGTGCTTGATTGTGCTCACCTCTCTTTTGCCTACAGGATATATGGAATCAGTTGCAGGATCTTTGGGGGCAGTCATAGAGAAAGACAAAGGAAAGAAAACTAAGGCACCCCATGAAAAGAAGATAAGAACCAGATGAAGTATCATTTCCAAGAGGAACCCCTAAAATCTAAAGTCACCTCGACCTAAAAGGAGGTCACTGACACCAACATCGGACATATAGACATAGACGAATTCAAGTAGAGAGTCTGAATCAGCCCTAAAACAGAGAATGCACAAAATATCAAAGGCAGTTGAATAGCTAAGGCTGCGGGCTTTCCTCCTGCCCTCGTTTCCACTGAACCTGGTCATGGCCTACAGGGAGGCCTATCAAGAGAAAACCAAAACCATAGTAGACATGGATGGAAATGTTCTAGCTGACATGTCCAATAAGGCAATAACAAAGACTTTCCATATCCCTACCTTCGGGGAGATGGAGTTGTCGACCATGAGCGATGGCAAGGCTATGTGGGATTAAGATCCCCTTAAATGTAAAAGGATTATTAATTAGTATTGGCTAAAGGAAAAGAGGGGTAGTGCTACAAAGGTTCCCCAGGAGCTCTTTTGCAACGACTTTTATGAAGATTACCATTATTTGGTGACCCTACTAAGCAGAGTAATGGGTCTTCCTACTGCTGCTTACTTCCAAGAATGGATGGTATATTTCGTGGAAGAGATTCTCTATGGAGAAACCAAGTTTTATTGGGGTGGGATAATCAGTGGCCGCTTCCACGAGCAATTTATGGCCGTAAAGAAAACCTCTAGGTTTTACATGTCATCTTACTTGGTCTATTCACTAGCCGAACAAGTATAATATAGAGGTTTGTTCAGAGCTTCGGATGAGGAACTAGGTAGGAAGGTTAAGGTCTATGAAAAATACCCTCAATTGCAATTCAGGAACTTCAAGAGGGATTACTACAGGGTCAATGACGCTTTCATAGGTTATATCATCAGATTGCTTGGGGGTGACTTCGAGAGGAGAATCTCTCACAATGCCAATGCATTTCTGGAATAGTTTTCCTTTCTATTCATCCAGTATCTGAAGTTCACATATGTTTGTGCAGAAGGCTTTTCAGAAAGACCCTACAAGTTGCCTCAGTATCCCAATGACCGGATCATACTATTAGATCTCTCTCGGAAGCTACCACATGTGCATGCCCTTTTAAGTGGAAAACATAAGGCAAGGATTCCTTATCCCCTCTCCTTCGGCCAAGGGCTATATGAACTCCATACTTCTCAATGTGCTGACAATTCAGAGAAGTAACTGACAGAATACCATTTCAGACTCCACATTTCCCGGCCATGGATGGATCCCTATGGTCATATCAAGAAGGCACTTGGACCTAAGTATGCCCATCTGCATAGCATCGAGGATTTTTGGGCTAATTGCAAAGACGATAATGAAGTACGAATGAGACACTATATGCATATGACCACATATTTCATAAAAGGAGTCAATATATTCCCCGTACCAAATCAAGTAGAGGAGGATGAAAGCAAAGTCATGGATCCTTAGTACAATGCGGTTGCCAATCTTCTGTTGCCACTGATTGACTCGGATGAACAAGAGGTCGACGATCTCAAAATTTTAACCAAGCTCGTCGAGGCTCGAACAAAAGAATGGATTGACGAGTGAATTTCCCAATTGAAGCAACAAGGGGTCACTTTGACCTATGAGGGGCTAGAGAATGAGCCAGCGAGCAAAACAGACAATGGGACAGTTGCTGCCCCATCAGGAGAAACTTCAAAATCCCCTCCAGTTACCAAGTCAAGGAAAAGAAAAGAGACTAATGAGAAATAGCCCAATCCCAAGGTAGATGATAGAAAGGCTTCAGAAGGTGAACCTTCCAAGAAACACAAAAGATCCGACAGTTTCACGGAGATGCTTGCTATTCAGGAAGATCCGCTCCATAAGGGAGAGGAAATGGAGGTTGAGCAACCAAAATATCCACCTACTACCTCAACTACTATTGCCCCTATACCTACTTCTCAATCAATGGTAGCTACTTCCCCACTTGTAGTGGATATCTCGGTCCACCTTGCCTCTTCTCCACCTACTGGGTAGGTTGTAATGATCGCCTCTTCTTCTGCCACCACCTCTCCACCTTCTTATGCTTCCATGTCCCTGACCACATCTCTCTCATTAGTGACAACAACAATGCCAATTCCCACACTCTCACTTCTAAAGGCCTTCTCGTGGCATATGCATAACGTTCCCACTGAGCTTTCTAAAGTTTTGATGAATCTAGCCATCCAAGCTGCCCTGGCACAGGTTCTAGCCAACATTCCTGCCTTAACTCCCCTGACTGAACCACTAGAGATGAAGGCCACAATGAAAATATCCAAGGAGTGGGAAAGAAAAGAAAAAGAAGCCACAAAAGGGATCGAGGTGGAAGCAGATGACTACCATGAACACCCAGAGCACCAACATTTGCAAATTGATAAGGTGGCCTGCAAAGGAGAAGAAACAAAGTCTTCCTAGAGTAATGAAGAAGAAGATGCTAGCACCAAATACATTATGGAAACTTTTGACATAGACCTTGAGGAGGAGTTGGCTCGACAATTGAAGGATGTTGGAGAGGAAGTAGAAAAGCCACCTTCTGAAGAAGAAAAGGAGCCAAGTGATAAAATGGAGGAAGATTCTAAACTTTCGATTGGTGAACAGGAAGAAAAATCCAAGCTTGATGAAGAAATGTCTCTCTCAGCGGAACAAGAAAGACAAGAAAAGAAAGAACGAGATAAGCCACCTTAGCACGAGAAAGAGGAAAATAAAGAGGAAGATAAACCTGAAGAATATTTTGAGATGGGTAAGCCTGAGATAGAATCTCACAGAGAAGAACATCCTAAGGAACATAAGCATGAGACTGAAGAAGAGGACAACCCCAAGAAACGTACACCTACCAAGTCGCTGATCAAAGACACAATGTTCATCTGGGACTCTGATGAAGAAGAAGGAGAAGACACAAGAATAGAGCAAAAAACTCTAGGTGATAAAGAGATTCAAGTCAGGAGGAACGAAGAAGAAGGTGATCATGAATCACCCTAGGAAGAGTCTCAGATGCCCGAGTGGCTAGAAAGGAAATTAGAGAAGAAGACTCCTACTCCCAGAGATCCCAAGGCAATATTGGAGGCCATCTTGGCCCAAGCTCAAATCAACACCAAGAAATAAAAGAAGCCTAAAATTAGATCCAAGCTGACAATGGATGCCTCCAGATCTAGAACCATGCAAGTAGCCACACCAATGGTGGGAAAAGAAGGAATAAGCTACAACATCTCCACCATCAACTTGGGGACAACTTCCAGATAATAGAAAATAGATCATATCCAGGAGTTTGTTGCCATAGTAGTGCATTTGATACAGAAGGATAAGGTCTCCAAGGAAGAACTCAAGGAATAGTTGGTAGATTTGACCGACTATATTCAACAATGGTCATCCACGGAGGAACTGCCCACGACATCCTCGGCTCCACCACAACTGCTATCCAAGGAGAAAATTGACAAACTTGAGAAGAGAAAGAATTAGACCAAGACTATGGAGGATTGGTTCCGACAGGTTCTGTATGCTGGAAACATGGGCATTAGTCATGCTATTAGGACAACAAACAAGTTCTTGGAAGTACAAAGACACCTAGAGGGCATGAGGAAGTTCTATACTAACTTCCTATGGATTTACAGGTCTACTTATCCTAAAATTGAGGCCATCCTCAAGTTGCCTCAAAAAAATGGGAAAAGGAGCTTTCATTTGCAAAGGATGATCATTGGCTGGTGGAGATGTGGAAGATGGAATTATACCACAAAAAGGAGATACTGGAATAGGTGCTCCACAAGGTGGAACCTGACATTGATTGGGAAAAGGACATTAGGACTGATTGTGTTCAGTATTTGAAGTTAATGATAGGTTATGACATGCCTGCCATCGAGATTGATTCAGAAAAGATAAAGTGTTATTTCCAGAAGAAGATGGAAGATGGAATGTCGGGTGAGCTCACCACAAACTTCATGAGTTTTGTTGCTCAAGCTTTCGCCCAATCTGAATAGGTCAGGGACAACACAGCCAAGAGTGATGGATATTGGGATACCATCACAAATTGATCCAAACAATGGAACTACTAGGTGCTCCAATCTAACATAATGGAGATGATAAGCTCCAAGCATTAATCAACAAGTTTATGGAGTATGCCACTTTGAAGAAGCAAAGGAAACCCAATTAGCAAAAGGAAATCAGAAAAAGACAAAGACAAGAGACAAGAGTGCTATAGTGCTTCCACAAAAGGACAAAATAGGGAAAAGACAAAGATGTAATTTTAAATTGTAATATATTGGGGGTAGGTGAAACCCTAGTTTGTAGTGAATCTTGGCCACACAATGCAAATCAATCTTGGCCATTCATTTTTCCTTTTGAACACTATAAATAGGGGGCTCCTCTCATTTTTAAGAGAGAGCTGAGTTGTTGTAAAGGCATGCTGCAAAAATTCTAATAGAAGTTCATTGGCTTTTGGTGGACTCTTGAGTTTCTTTCGCATGTTACGTGGTTCATCTCCCATAGTTAGTTGACTTAGATAGATTTTCTTAGTTGTTCTTCATGGTTTTAGATTGCTTTGATAGATTATTTAATGTTTCAATGGTTGTGTAGATTTTTGTTGTGTTTATGCCTTTCTTGTCCATACTTTTTGTTGTTTACTAATGGTAGATAGTTGTGTAAAGTTAGTTTGGGCATAAACTAAAGCTACTCCAAAATTTTGTCTTTTATTCATGCATGTTTATGGTGAATGAATGGTTGAATATTTTTAGTCCTTAGAATCTTGCACAAGTTTCATGATACTGTGAGTCAATCTAGTTAAGTGGATTTTTTTTTGAGGAAGTTGTCCACAGTAGAACCCTCCATGATCACTATTCATTGCTAGTTTCAGATCCAGGAACCTCTTCTCTTCCCTGCCCTTTTCCTTTTTTTTTTAATAAGTAGCCTATGCTAAGGTTCATTGCACATTGTAAAGCAAAATCTTAAGACAAAATAGGAATTTAAGACTATTGTTTGAACTTGCAGCAAATTGCACTCTAACTTCCCATCTAAGGAACTCCATTTTAAGATTCATCTCATATCCAGCCAAATTCTGTAAGCCGCCCTATGATTACCAGCAAAATCACATCAACATCAACTAAGAAATTCCATGCATGTCATGACCTGACACCCGAGAGACCTTGGGATAGAAATTGGTAATTTGCTTGTGAATTTCTACCTTACAAGAGAGGTAGTGTGCCTATGCACTGCCTATGTTGAGAAAGTGTACAAAACACCCATCAACAGATACATCTTTCGTCTAGTAACTCTAGCTCATGCAGTTTGGATACTCGGTACTCTTCATTGTCGATAAGATGTTGCAAGGATGCCCTTAGAAAGGGGATTTCAAACTCAATAGGAAAAATTTATTTAGTGCCAAAGACTAGTGAATATGGTGTATCACTTGTGGGTGTCCAAATGCTAGTGTGATAAGCCCATAAGGTAGGGTTGAAGGTGTCAATCACGACCAATACCATTGATTTTCTTCTTTAGGATCTTAAACATGGTTTTATTAGATGCCTTAGTTTAACCATTTCCATATAGGTAAATATGGAGTGGAAAATAAATGTTGTTTATGGAATTGTGTGCAAAGACTACAAATATCTTGTTTTTTGAAGGGTGTACCATTATTTGTGATAATGGCATGGGGAATACCATACCAAAAAAATTAGGTAGTTAGGGTAAACTTTGCTATCTTTTTACCAATGATGTAGGTCAATAGAATGACTTCTATCCACTTTGTAAAGTACTTAGTGGTGGCGATGATGAACTTGTGGTTGTTAAATGAGGTAGGCGTAATTTTTTCTGAGTTCAAGACCCCAATGTGAAAATGGCCAAGGAGTGGTAATCAATTGCAACTCTTGAGCTGGTGCGTGAATTAGATATCCATGTTATTGAAATTGAAGGAATTTCTTTGCAAATAGATGTGCCTCTTGATCCATAATAGGCCAATAGTATCATGTTCATTGTGATTTCTTAGCAAAGAAAAAACCGCCAGAATGCGACCCACAAACACCTTTTTGGACCTCATGTAAGGTGGTTTTAGCTTCTTTTGAGTTTAAAATCTAAGTAATGTACCATCAAGACTCTTTATTATAGCATGTCACCAAGAATATTGAAGCATGATGAACAAAAAACTAAGGTTTTTATTTCGTTACTGGTTAGGTTGGTTGGGATGGTATCATTATGTAGACAGGCATAAATATTGTGATAGCATGGGAATCAAGACCGTCAATTTTGCACATGAATTTTTACTCTAAGACATCAAAAGAAGGAATCAAAAGTTATTCCAACAGAAATTCACACCATTGAATGTTATGTGACATATCTAGAAGAGATCTAATAGTTTCCATAACATTTGTAAGTTTATTGTTCAATCTCAATATTTTTTCAAAGGAGATACTAGAAAATATTACTTAAAGTGTCAACCATTCTCTTAGATGGTAGCAACTTATCATCCTTTATATGGTGCTCATCATTAACTTATTTGATAACTAGATGTGAATCATCATAGACTTGTAGCTCCTTGATGTGCCACTAGATTGTCATTCTAAGTCCTATAATAAGTGCTTCATTTTCAACAATATTTTTGATACATGGAAATGCTAGGTAAAATTCTTTGGGAATATAATATCCTTAAAGAGTGATGAATATGACTCCTACCCTAAACCATGCTAGGTGTTGGATCCATCAAAGTACAATTTCTTGATTTTAAGGGTGATAGTGAAAATTGTTTCATCTAGAAAGTATGATATAAGAGGATTATCATTATATAGATGTGTCTCTACTAGCTAGTCTATAATGGCTTGCCCTTTGATTTCATTTTAGTATACATATTCTATGTCAGACTTGCTTAATATCATAACCCACTTAACCATGTGAATAGTGAGTGTTGCTTTTGACATAAGATAATTCAATAGATCAACTTTTGACATGAGCTTAGTTTAGTGATTAAGCATGTAGTGTTGGAGCTTATATGATGCAAACACAACATCTAGACATGCTCGCTTAAAAGGTGTTTAATTAATATCATATCCTACTAGTTTTCTACTAATTTAGTATATTACTCTCTTTTATGACATCATCATGTTGTGCTAAGAGAGCTCCTAATGTTGTTGTATCTAAAATATACAATATCAATGGCTTGCCTTGAACTAGAGGCATAAATATTAGTGGTGAGTCAAGGTAATACTTTAGTTACTGGAAAGCTCTTTGGTACTTCTCATCCCATTTGACTATAAAATCTTTATGAAGGAGATGAGAAAAAAGATGAATTTTATCTACTAGTTGGGCTATGAACTGCCTGATTAATTATATACATCCTTGGAGAATATGAAGTTTCTTAAGATTTTTTGGTGGAGAAATCTAAATTATTGTTTTCACTTTTGTGGGATCAACCTCAATACCTTTATGAGATTTTATATATCCAAATAGTTTTTCTGAAGTAACACCAAATACACATTTCTTAGGATTTAGCCTCACTCAATATTTCTCTAGTCTATCAAAGATCTATCCAAGAACATCCAAATGTCCTTTTCTTCTTATATATTTTTCCTTTAACTCATCTAAATATTCCTCCATTATTTTTTGGAACATGTCATGAAAAATTACTATCATTGCTCTCTGATAAGTTACACCAACATTATTTAGACCAAAAGGTATTATGTTCCAACAATAGGTGCCCCAAGGACATGTGAAAGTGATGTTGATCTTCTTGTCCCATATGGATCTAATTGTATCTAGAGAAACCATCCATGAGGGTCTCATGTTTTACTATCAAATCTACAATGATGCCAATGTTTGGTACTGGAAAGTGTTACAAATTAGGATCTTAGGATACTAATCATTATAAAAAAATATTAAATAAATAGAAGGAGAATCATACAGGTGGAGATTTTACACATTACACAAGATAAACATGGGGAAAAATATTTTAGGTAAAAAACCCCATAAATCATCATTTTTTATTAAAACACTTACAATAATGGTCTATTATAACATAGACCAAACCTGGGGAACACTTCTCTATACTTCCACATGACCAACAATACCTCATGTGTATAGTAATAGAATTCACTATCAATCTCCAAATTCTTTACCTCTCAAATGAGAGAGAACCTCCTTTAATATAGGATAAAAGGTGGCATAATACCTTAAGGGATATTAGTCACACCTATTCGAAATACCCATTCATAAATAATTAATAATTATTAGACTAATTATTTTAAATGGGATATACTTAATAAAGCATATAATCTATACAATATAATAACCTTATATTAGAATGTTATATAAATTTTATAAGGGTACAACCCCTAATAACATTATGTTCTAACACTCCTTAATGTTAGTAGGGGCATCACATATAAATTTCCATAAAATAAAAATTAAGTATCGTAGTGTTACACCCCATTGTGTTATTACCTATTTACTATTACTTTGATGAGTTAAAATGTTTTAATACATGATTGTGTTTTGTATATTTTGATGGAAAATGTGATGAGTGAAAGTGAAATGAAATATGATACTTTAATTTTTTTGAAGATGAAAATATATGATTTATATCAATGTAATGTTATCGGCTAACTTTTGTTGTGATGCACTAAGTTGGATGTAGGAAAAGAATTGAGTTCTTAGAAAGAGAGGGGGAGTATTAATCAAGAGAAGAACATGGTTTGGTAACCCTTAATTAGCCTATTTGAGCTATCGCACACTCACATCCTAGTTTGGTTAAAGTTGAGACAAGTTAGTTCAGGAGTTGGGAAGTAAACCGTTGGTCATATTTTAGGGATGATTTGTAATGGTTTTGGTTTTAGTATTTGATTTCTTGATTGTTTCTTTGGTTCGAACTATGTGATTAGATCTTTGTATAAATTGATTGGATATATGTGTGTGTGTGTGTGTACACTTTATGTATATGCATATCGATAAATATATATGCATTTGTGATTATTGTGAAACAATAAATATGATATGTGTATATATATATGTATTACATATATGCATATATGCATGTATCAAATAAAATGATTATTAAAATGTCTATGAATCTAATGTTTGGACTTCTTGTGCTAGGATGGTGTGTCTCAAGATGATTGTGAGGAAGTTAGCAATTGGAAATGAGTATTACCTCAAGGCCAAGAAAGAAAGGGAAGCCATTGTAAGAACCATTGAAGGAATTAATTATGACAATGTAATATGGCTCAGTGGCACTGAGACTATTATCCATGCCTTATCTTGTATCAATCAAGAAAGAAAGGGGATGTGTGAGGAAACTATTTATAGCTCATGCCTCTCCTTCAAAATCAGATTCCATACCACTTTCTAGGGATATGGTCTCGGAGTGGAGTGTTAGTCCTACCATGATTTTTAGGGACCCTCATGTTCTTCCATTGTCTAAAGTTATTGTAATTGCCTCTAGTGGTAAATCAGAGTGTATTTGAGAATGAGTCTAAAGGTTATGCACCTTTCGAAAATGTACTTGATCAACAATCTAAGGGATACGTCCCACTTAGCTATGTATCAAAAAGTGAATTTGATGGACATTCTCCCCTAGACTATTTGAATTGTCACTCTATGCAAAACTCTTCTTTCAAATTCTTTGTGAATGAATGTTTTTTTTTTAAATGTTTTAGAATGCTAAGTAATACTTTGTAGGATCTAATTGAAATGAAACATCCAAGTGGAACACTACTTGTGAAAATGGTTAGAACAAGAACCAACCTTGGGGGTACCCAAGAGGTAGGCCAAGGTGTAGAAAAATCTAAGGCTAAATTAGATCATATTTTGGCCATGATGAATCATACTAGAGAAAGAATTGGACACCTTGAGCAAGAGGTGAGAGGAACAGAAAGCAAAGAACAAGAAGTTCCTAATGAGGATGAAGGAGAGAATTGCAATGATCATTCACAACCGAGTGATCATGAAAAAGATGAATCCCAAACTAGATATGAGGGAAGTAAGAGGAAACAACTTGCAAATGAATTTCAAGAATGGACAAATAGGAAATGTTAAGGAAATGTATCATCAAGACATGCCAAGCAAAAGAGTCCCTTCGCTATTTTCTTTATTTCCTCAACCAAAAATTGAACATGGTAAGTAACTTCTCAGAACGGTGCTATTCTAATGCACTACTTTAAAATATGTTTCAGAAATGGACTTGGTTGGCTACTACAACAAGGTTTTTAATGACAACAAATTGAGAACACCCACCACTACACTACCATCCACTAGACACTTAAGGCTCTTTAACCATTCATGTTCCACTTAAGGCGTGGGATTAGGTGTAGTACGTTGTCGCCCATGATTGAAGCTACTTTCTCACTATTTCACAACCTTTAATATAGTCTTCTGGTAAATGTGCTTCAAAAACTTGGTTATGAGTTCTCCATTGCAGGATGTATCTCATGGCAAGTCCTCTCTTTAATAAGAAAAATACTATTTCTCTTCACCCAAGATTGCATGAAGCGTAAGGGGATTGGGTACGCACTACAAGTGTATACAAGCAAAGCAAGCACATCAAACACTCATTCATTTTAACCCAACATAGAAAAATGACTTCATTTTAAGAACCAATAAAAGTGTTTGTTTTGTCCAATTTTAACCGATATTGTAAAATGAGGTTGTTTGGGTCCAATTTTAACCAACTTTGAAAGTAAATTTTAATCCCAATGGAAGTCTAGTGGTCCTCAAACATAAAGAAAATAGCATATGATCTAGGCGACAATTGTCCCATAAGTGTAAAAACACTTTTACAATGTATGGTCAAATGATAGTATGCTTCTTCACTTCAAATGTTTTCAAACCTGCAAAACTAGTTAGCCTCAAAAACAAAAACCAAATGTTAGTAAAATATCAGAGTATGAAATCAAAAATTTAATGCACATATTAAAATTTACTCTCTATTTTCTTTACCAGTAAGAAGCATCACTGAAATCAATTGTATCGCCATAATTGGCAAATGCATCGCTAAAATTGAGGTACGTCACTCTGGTAATGTTTTGAGGGTGTCGCTCTACAACAAAAAATGACAACAAATGTGTCACATATCAATAGTGTTGCCATATTTAAATTCACGATATATTCAAAAAGTAATATGTGTAGCTATATTTAAAATGTGTCACTGTATTTAATATGTGTCGCTATAATTCAAGCAAGGGCATCGCTGTAGGGTGATGCCCTTCAATAGCATCGTTGAATCCATCAAAAGCATCATTGTTTCTCCAAACTTGCAACTCACAAAAACATAAGAGAAATTTATCAAATGAAGTTAGTAAAGCCCTCCTTCTAGTGCCAAAATATGATCATAGTCATAGTATGAACTAAATATATACTAGATCCAAATGAATTTAAACCATATTTAATCCTCTACGCCATGATCCTAATGAGATATTTGAAAGCTTCAAAGACTAAGAATCCATTAAACTAAACATGAAATAAACATGAAAACATAAAGGAAACCTATTCTAAGACTTCAAACCTCATCCCATTGGGGGAGTGGTAGATTGATGTGGAATGGAGACCCTTCCCAATCCCTTGGATAATATGAGCCATTCCAATTGATTTTATTGATGAAAAAACCCGATGAAACTAATGAGATATGAATGAAACATGGATGCAAAACTAGTCTAACATTATCAAAATGAGTGTTAAATTCTAAAATGCTTGATGGAGATGGATGCAAGCTACGCTAAATAGAAACGGGGCTCAAAGATGCAAGCCATGGATGCAAACTTATGCTAAAATGGATGCAAACTAAGCTAAAATGGAAGCCATTAATGGATGCTTAAGCTAATATGGATGAAGATTAAGCTAAAATGATAATAAATGCTAAATGTGGATGCAAGTGAGTATGGATTTCAATAGCATAAATTTTCTCTAAAATGATGGATCTATTTCTCTCCAAATGGTGAAGTATTTATAGGAGAGAAAATGAAGAATCAAGGGTTGAGATCAATTTGGTCAATCAACGATCAAGATGGAATCAAGGGTGAAACATGGATCAAGGATTCTCATCAATGGATGCGAATAAAAGATCACATGGATCAAAGAAAGTATCAATGGATGAGAATGATTCAAACAAACACACTTTGTAACAACTTTGAAAGCTTGTTACAAAGTTTGTTAAGAAAGAATATTCTATTTTTTGGAGCCAAATAGAAGAATATTCCCAATTCAAGTGGATGGATAAAAAAATTAGTAGTTTGCTAATTAAAAGTAAGTTTTAATTGTGCAAGCTGATAGGAAAAGACTTCTCATTAAATAATTAGTTTATTTAATGAAAAGAGAATGCAAATGGCATTTAATTAAATGATTTAGATTAATTAATTAAATGAGAGGAAATAAAGGGGGGTTTAAATTAAATAATTTGCATTATTGAATTAAACAGGATGGGAGGTGAATGTGAAAGGGGTGAATTAACCTAATTAGATCAATTAGATTAATAGTTGAAAATGATGCATTTAATTAAATAACTAGGCTTATTTAATCAAACAGGTGAAAAGAAGATGAATTTTAGAATGAAACGATGTTAGTAAATCGGATTCAAGTATGTAATACCATTTAGGACAATTTTAAGTGTTTACACAAAACATGACATTTGTTAATAAGTTTGACATGGTTTTTCTCCTCTAAAGCTACTCTTTCTAAATTACTAAGTCTAATAGATTTTGAACACATCAAAATTTCATTAATTCATCTATTTTATATTAGATATATTTCTCATTAATGGTAAGCACCCTGATGTCATATGTCCAAATTTATAGTGTTATATTTTATAACAACATACTTTCAACAACCTCCATAAAATTATAGAATTGCATCTTTTGACCAATGGAAAAACAATTTCAAGATGTCAGACTATTAACTTCCAAATGTTGCACCATCTAGTGATCTTTAGGAACAATCAATGATTCTACAACATTCTAGACATTATCTTAAACTTTTTATTCTTTTGAAAAAGAGATGGATCCACTCTTTCTATATCATTCTTAGCTAATAATGTAATAGAAAAATTAACCCTGTTGACAATATTTTTGTAGAGCACCTAAAAAACACATAGTACAAAAGTTTTAGTTTTTTCCTTTTATTCCATTGAATTTTAATTTTTGACTTAAAGGGAAATGATGTAGCTTGCAAGGTACAAGTAGTTTGAAAGAAAAAAAAAAGGTGTGTAATACACTTCCTACACTAATCTATAAGAGGTATGCACTAAATATTGAACTATGGACATGCACATACTTACTTGAGGAAATAATTTCACTCATACTCAGGTAGAATCTTTATGGTAACCTCCTACATGTGCACTGATAAACCAAAATAACTCTAGGAGAGAAAACCACCATGCACAAATTATAGAAAAATAATATTTATTATAGAAAAAATAAAAGAATTATTATGGGACAACAATATATGTGAAAATTGATCATGCTATGTTATTCATCCCATGAAAAATATGCATAAACACTCTATTCACTTACAAGGGAATTGGTAATCCAAAACCTAAAATGCCTACAATAATGTAATAAATTTTTCCAACCCTAGGATCCAACCGCTTGAATGAGAAAAATATTGCATAATATATATCACGAATGTCAAATCTAATATGTGTTATTAGGTTGAAATTTTATCGACATGGAAGTTTTTTGCAGATATAAGAATTGAGTACTTCTTAATAATTAGAACCCAACATTCTCGTAACCTTCAAGAACTAACAAGATAGTTATAATTCTAATTGAATTCATCTTAGATAAGTGTTATAATGAAATGACCAACTCTCTAATATCCAACACCGATTGATATCTCTAGACTATGCAATAAAAAAGTGTTGCATGTCATGACATCCAAAAGCAGTGAGATTTTACTCAAGTGGAGGTTCATAGAAGAAGAAATTCATTCCAATGAGCATAGAATATATGTCATTATAGCTGCCAACAAACAAAAATCAATGGTGCACAAGTTAAGCTCACATGAAAATAAGCAATCACGATACAAGGGTACACATAATTTAAACTTCATGTAGAAACTAGAAATGATGCTAGATTTATGCTAACCCAAAAGAACTGCAACATCTAAATGAATAATTGATTTTAAAAAACCAACTTGAAATTATGAGGATGACCATGATTTGTTAATAGGCAGCTTGAATGCTCATTTGAGATTCATTTTGAAAGAACCTTACCAAGAAAAAAAACAAGAAAAACCCTATATTTTTAATAGAAATTTCTACAACTAAGTAGTCCCTAAATATTTCTGACAGAGATAACATTAATGTCTTAAGAAATGGTGTTGCTCTAGGATTTAGAAAGGATCAAAGAAAGAGAGTGAGACAATAATGTAAGTCATGGCCCTCAAAATTCTACTGGTCTTAAGCTGGAACCAAATGTTTAATTGGATATCCTTTGAAATATCAGTAATAAATTAGAAATATACAGACAAGTACATAAGACTAGAACACTATAATCTATAATGATCAACAAGGATCCTACTAGCATAGCCTGTGATTTCTTTTCATATTAGAAGCCATTAAGGGAGAGGGCCTGATGGTGGGTAGGGTAACCCTGAGCGAGGGGTCCATGGCATCAGCATCCGAGTTGACTAAATATTTTTTGCCACGTGCCTTCACTGTCGAGCTGGAAGTTTGAAATAAAAATTTGGCAAGATTTTGAGCATGCTTTCCAAGGTTTTGGGGGCGATTTCCAAAAATTGCCAAAAAAGTGTAAAAATTAGGTGTATACCTATCGCAGACATCTATATGACCGATGGTTGTTTGGCGCCACGCTAGTACTTGCAACTAGCAGTCCTAGTTAATGCGCATTAACTGCTACACATTCCCCGTCGTCAGTCTTAACGCCTACCACCTCGGCATGCTCACCATTCACTTGGTCTTGCATTCTGTTCACGAAACACCCATTTATGAGACATCATTCATTTTTAGCCGTTCCATTCAGAACCAGCTCTGGTTAGGACAAAGGCCGACAGCGGTGAGGCCATGGCTGAGTAGTGGTGATACATTTTTCGTGCTTTATGTGTTTATCAACACCATATTTAGTAAAAGGAAACTATATAACTTCTTGCTATGTAGGTGAGGTTGTCTTCCAACCTCACTCAGGCAGTAACTATGCATTGCAATTATTTTCTAGGTTTTTCTTGCGATTTTATTTTATTAAATGTGCAAGAAAAAGTTGTAATGCTTTCATCGTGTAATGAAGCTTTGTTGCAGCTTATTTGTGGCCGCTACTATGTATATTATGGCCGACTGTGTGTATATGTGACTATACAGATATATATATATATATATATATATATATATATATATATATGCATATATATGGCTGACTATTTGTAAATGTGTGTATACATAGATATATATGCATATATATCTATGTATACACACATATACACACAACAACAACCTGCAAATGTAATTTTCTAGCAATAATAGAACTATATAATGGCAGACTGTGTCTATATGTGAGAATATAGTTATATATATGCATATAAATGGCCCATTGTGTGTATATGCGTGTATACAGTTATATTTATGCATATATACGGTTGATTGTGTGTATATGTCTGTATATATCCATATTTATATGTCTACACACACATATACACACACACCGCCATAATATATGTGTTTGTTTTCTTTTTATACCTCTGTAATTGGAATATATGCATATATATATGTGTGTGTATACACACATATACACACAATCCACCATTCATATAGAGCTTTGTTTTCATTTTATACCTCTATAATTTGCATATGTATAGTGGTAGTATGTGTATATTTTTTGCCGACTATGTGTATACATATACATACCATTTGTGTGTTTCTGCAGCTCGACTGTGAAGGGTTTTATGCACCTATGTTTTAGCCGGCTCTTTTGACCGTTATCATGAACCCCTCGCTCAAAAATTCCTGACCCCCATCGTCCACTCCTCCTTGTCCTTCGTCTCTGCTTGACATATGACTGTTTTAGGGAATACAATCATATCCATTTATAGAATTTTCCTAGTCAATTTCGTAATCATTTTATTTTTTTAATTGACTAATCATTTATACGATTTTCCTAGTCAATTTAGGAATCATTTTAATTTTTAATTGAGTAAACATTTCTTTTTAAATTGATATAATATTCAATATCTTTATATTAGACTAAACAATAAAATATTATGTGTGCATGTATACACACATACATACATACATACATACTACATAATTATTTATGTATGTATGTATGTCTCTATTTGAGACATAGACATACATACTTATACACACATACCTAGATGTATGTGTGTATAGTATGTATACACACATACATGTATGGATATGTGTATAGTTACTATACATACATACATGTATGCATGTGTGTATACATACTATACACACATTCATACATGTATGTGTGTATAAGTCATCTCACATGCATAATGCATGCCTGTGGCTATATGTATACACACATACACGTGTGTATGCGTATGTATACACCATGCATAATAATATTAGATATATAGTATATAATATGCATGCTTATGCTCACACATACATGTATGCATGTGTGTATAGTATGTATACACACATGCATACATGTATGTGTGTATACTATACACACATACATACATACTTTGGCCAAAACATAGGTGCATGCCACCCGAAACTATGGAGTGTATGATAGTGTTCTAATACTGCCATTATATATATGCAAGTTGTAGGTCTACAATTGCATGTCTATTGAAGTGATCACATGTATGCTTTGTTTGTTCTTCAATTAAAGTGACTGCAAATATTGGCCCCTCTCCCTTACAACTATGTGTGATGATGGTTGGCTCCTACTTATGTTAATATCGGGTCAATTAGATGCATGGTTAGTTTGTTCATCAATTACACCCAATCTTACATGTATAAATTTGTTGTTACACTATGTACAATTGTTTGATATTTTGTTCATTTCGAATCAACTCAACTACATGCATGGTTAGTTTGTTCTTCAATTACATTCGATCTTACATGTATGCATTTTTTGTTACACTTTGTACCATTTTTTGATATGTTGCTCATTTCCAATCAGCTCAATTAGATGCATGGTTAGTTTGTTCATCAATTACACTCAATCTTACATGTATGAATTTGTTGTTACACTATGTTCAATTGTTTGATATTTTGTTCATTTTGAATCAACTCAACTACATGCATGGTTAGTTTTTTCTTCAATTACATTCAATCTTACATGTATGCATTTGTTGTTACACTTTGTACCATTGTTTGATATGTTGTTCATTTCCAATTAGCTCAATTAGATGCATGGTTAGTTTGTTCATCAATTACACTCAATCTTACAGGTATGAATTTGTTGTTACACTATGTTCAATTGTTTGATATTTTGTTCATTTCAAATCAACTCAACTACATGCATGGTTAGTTTGTTCTTCAATTACACTCAATCTTAACATAAGTAGGAGTCAACATATGGTTAGTATATTCTGCATTTGTTGTATGAAGTTATATTTCAGTATGCTGCTACACTATGTACCATTGTTAGATATGCTGCATATGCATATGCATATGAATATTTGTAATATGCATATGCATAAATGTAATTGTTGTATGAAGTTAAATTTCAGTATGCTGTTTGATAAATGGTATTAACATAAGTAGGAGTCAGCATATGGTTAGTATGTTCTACATTTGTTGTATGAAGTTATATTTCAGTATGTTGTTACACTATGTACCATTGTTAGATATGTTGCATATGCATATGCATATATGCAATTGTTGTATGAAGTTAAATTTCAATATGCGTTCTTTATGAGAAATGGTATTAACATAAGTAGGAGTCAACATATGGTTAGTATGTTCTGCATTTGTTGTATGATGTTATATTTTAGTATGTTGTTACACTATGTATCATTGTTTGATATGATGCTCATTTCCAATCAAATCAATTAGATGCATGGTTAGTTTGTTCTTCAATTACACTCAATCTTACATATATGAATTTGTTGTTACACTATGTACAATTGTTTGATATGTTGTTCATTTCGAATCAGCTCAATTAGATGCATGGTTAGTTTCTTCTTCAATTACAATCGATCTTACATTTATGCATTTGTTGTTACACTATGTACCATTGTTAGATATGCATATGCATATGCATATATGCAATTGTTGTATGAAGTTAAATTTCAGTATGTTGTTTGATAAATGGTATTAACATAAGTAGGAGTCAGCATGTGCATGTGTATGTGCATACTATCAGCAATTGCCTTCTCCATTTACACTTAAATTAGATGCATGGTTAGTTTGTTCATCAATTACACTCAATCTTACATGTATGAATTTGTTGTTACACTATGAATTTCAGTATGTTGTTTGAGAAATGGTATTAACATAAGTAGGAGTTTGCATATGCATATGTATGTGCATACTGTTAGCAATTTCCTTGTCCATTTACATTTAAATGAGTGGACACCTTGTTAATTCCCATAACCATCCTTTATGTTGTCATCAACCACTCTCCCTTTAAGCTCTGTTATGGTTAAAATATTTCCAACCCTTTCAAATACAACATTACCATACATATGTATGCTACACAAAATGATACAAAATACTGAATTTTCAAATTAACTTAAAATAGTATATTGATACACTGTTATGATACATATATGTATAGATTACTATAGATAGATACATAAGTTTCCTCTCGCAGAGATAAATAGATACATATGTTTCATATTGCAGAGATAGATAGTAAGATGATGGAATATGTTGTCTCTATGTTATCCATACTAATGTTTCAAGTTAGAAACATTCAAAACAAAAAAATTTCAAACATTGTTTCGAATCCATCAAGAAGTTCACAACAAAAAACTAGCAACCAAACATTCAAATCAATCAAAAAATGTAGGAAAACTAAAATTTGATGGCAAGCTGTCTTGTGAGTTGGATGTGGCCTGTGATAGAGAAGGACTCCATGATTGAGTTGGTTGGATTATGCTTGGGATGGGTGAGGTTTGATAGGCTTTTAAACGAGGACTCCAACTGTCATATGGTTGGCTTCTTTTGGGGCTAGGTGAGTGTGTATAGGAGAGCGAGTGAGAAGGACTCCAACTCTAAATTTTTTGGCTGGTAGCTTGGGTAAGTGATGGATAATATTGGGGTCATTGAATAGATACAAAATCTGTGAAGATCCTATGGTGGTCAGGAAAGGGATTTAGAGGCGTGCTGAGTCACCTCTCCTTTGCACCATTTACTTGTGCCTTCTCCAACTCTTTTTCCCTTTTTGCGGCTTCCTTTTCTCTCCGTTGGTCCTCCCTTTTTTTGTCCTTCTCCTTCTTTTGCAGCTCCTTTTTAGCCTCTTCTACTACTCGTTGCTTTTTCTTTTCAATTCTCATAAGAATTTTTGCCTCCAATTCTACAATCATTTCTATCTTGCGCTCTAGAAGCTGTTGCTTCTTTCTCAATTTCAGTTCTTCTAGTTCCTTCTTCTTTTCGTCTTGTTCACTTAGCATTGCCATGAAGTCATCAGTAGTTAGGAGTTGGGATCCTCTTTGCAATTTGATCCCATGGTCAGCTACCTTATTAGACTTGTCTTTCACCACATGAACTGGTAGCTTCAAGAATTGTGAGATGTGTGAAGTTTGTTGGCCTCCCAAAGGCTCAATCAAATTGACATTATTTGTTTCTGGCATCTCACTATCTATAGCATCTGTTCTATCTCCTAACTGCTCACTGTCACTGTCTCCACAATCAGCATAGAAATGTACTAACGTATTGGGACCCATGCAATGCGGTGGAGATGGCACTGAAAGACTTTGTTCTTCGTCCACATGCATATCCATAGAAGGATTCGCAACACCATCAAAGAGCTAGGAGGGCTGCTCAGGTGGAGTTGGCAGGGAAATAGATATGTCTCCAATAGTACTGTGGTCTCCCAATACTGTTGGTTCAAGTGGTTCATTGGAATCTAAAACAACAAATTCATACATGTAATTTTGAGAGTATTTGAAGAACAAACAAATCCAATCCATGTAATTTAAATGCAAATAGAGAAGGCAATTGCTGACAATATCCACATACATATGCATATGCTGACTCTTACTTATGATAATACCATTTCTCAAACAACATACTGAATTTTATCTTCATACAACATATGCATATGCATATGCATATTACATATTGCATATGCCGACTCCTACTTATGTTAATACCATTTCTCAAAACAACATACTGAAATTTAACTTCATACAACATATGCATATATGCAATGCATATGCATATTACATATATGCGTATATAACTTCATACAACAAATGTAGAACATAGTGTAACAACAAATGAATACATGTAAGATCGATTGCAATTGAAGAACAAACTAACCATTCATCTAATTGAGGTGATTGGAAATGAGCAACATATCAAACAATGGTACATAGTGTAACAACATACTGAAATATGACACCATAGAACAAATGCAGAACATACTAACCATATGCTAACTCCTACTTATGTTAATATCATTTCTCAAACAACATACTGAAATTTAACTTCATACAACAATTGCATATATGCATATGCATATGCAGATTTGCATATATATGCATATCTAAAAATGGTGCATAGTGTAACAACAAATGCATACATGTAGGATCGATTTTAATTGAAGAACAAACTAACCATACATCTAATTGAGCTGGTTCAAAATAAGCAACATATCAAACAATGGTACATAGTGTAACAACATACTGAAATATAACTTCATACAACAAATGCATAACATACTAACCATTCATCCCATTTTGTTGATCTCCAACTTTTGCAGTTCCAACATTAGACTCACCCTCACTGATTGCCAAACCATTGTTGGAAAGGCTTAGAATGTTTGCAGTAGGTGATGCTTCCTCAGGGGCAGCAAAGTGGAATGTCTCGCTAACCCTCATGTCATTATCCAAAGCATTTTGATCAAATGGCCAAATACTTTTCCTCTTGAAGCCAACTATAATGTTTGAAAAAGTCAATGACTTTTGAAAAGCTAGGCTGCCAAGTGTAGCCAATTTTTCCCTTCTTATCTCCAGATTTGGATGTCTAATGGTCCAATTTGTTCTTTCCTTTTTGAAGTTACACTTGAAAGATGAGAAAACACTCACATCAAGAAGCTGCAACTTGTGTGATGTGTGGGCGGGTAGGGTGAGCAAGTCAATACCAAGTTCCCTTGCTTTGGTAATGGTAGAGAAGGCTACATGGCTGCCATGCCCATCAAATATCAAGAGGTGTCTATGGGTGGGTGAGCAAGCCCCAGGTACTTGCATAACAAAGAACTTGAGCCATTTGATAAAAATCTCTTTCGTAATCCATGCGTGAGGTTGAACAACCATCAATTCTCTTGGCTCACATTTGGCTATGTAGTTTTGCACATTTTTTTTTTCTCTTGAACAAATAAAAACCTGGAAGTTTTTGACCTACAACATTTACACATGCTAGATTAGTGATCCACTCCCGGCTCTTTGGGATAATGTAAGCAACACTTCTCATGCCTTTCATGGCAAGCACCTTCATGTTACCGTTCCAGCCAGCTTGCAACCCTGTCTCATCATAGTTCCAAATCCTCTGTGGTCCATAGTTCCCTCCTGCATATGCCTTCTCCAAAGTGTTGTAGAAAGAACTTACAACCAGTTGCCTTAGATTTATAGCATGGTCTCTATCTTGACCTTGGGCTATTCTCAAGCAGAGATCAGGATGCCTTCTTTTGAATCTTGTCCACCTTGACTTTCCAGGAAGCCCATTCTTGAAGGGATTATTCCTTGTTTTGCATATTTGGGCCACTTCCATTTTTAGATTGACGATCTCCAAACCTTGGCCAACAACAACCATCTCCTTGCACCATTTGATGATCAATGACTCTTCCTCCTCAGTTAGGACTGTTGGGGGCCCTTTCCTTTTTGTAGTGGTTACACCACCTAGCCAATTGGACAATGTTGAGGTAGGAATACCCCACTTTTTTGCTGCACCTCTAGTTGACCAACCGTAGTCTTCGAAATCTTCAAGGGCATGGTCCATGTCATCCTGGGTCCATTCACGCCTCGATGCAACCTTTTTGGTTGATACAACTGGGTTAGCTTGCACTACAGATTCGATTGGTTGTTCCAAAACAATTTCTACCTCCTCCTCACTACTTGGTTCTTCAGTTCGCTAGTGAATAGGAATGACAACATCCTCCTCATCACTATGTGGCAGATGCACACCTCTCTTGTGTGCAGTCATAGTTGTTCGGATCCACTTTTGTGGAGGCTTCCTCCTTGAAGATCGCCTGCTATTTGTTTGCGCATTTATCCTCCTCTCTATTGAACCAACACAGTGATTAGTAAACAACATACACTTAATATTGAAAATAATGATACCGACTAAAACAATGAATTCATACATTTACTATTGTTTGTAATTGAAGAACAAGCTAACCATGCATATAATTGACACAACTTTATGATACACATATATATGAACTTGCAATAGTAACATTATACAAATATTTATATCTTCAAACAACTTTGCAAGACAATAAAGGGTTTCAAATATTTCTATCATACTACTGTTTCAAGTTGTGTTAATGTTTCATAATGTTGTTTGAGATATTCTTCGAATACTATCAATACAATTGAAAAACAAACAAAGCATACATTTAATTAAGTTGAATGTAATCGATGGTAGGTAGGGTAACTTTGAGCAAGGGGTCCATGTCATCAGCATCTCGGTCATGTAATTTTTGTATGCCACATCCCTTGACAGTCGAGCTGGCATTATGCAACTTTTATATATGTATGTATTTATCTATATCTGTAATATATATGTGTGTGTGTGTATCTATATATGTATGTATATATCTATCTTATTGATGTTTCAAATTATTTATACTCTTTCATTCAATGGTTATAACACAAATAGGAGTCATATGCTATCACAATTGGTTGTAAGGGAGAGGGGTTATCAATTACAATCGGTTAAATTGAAGAACAAACACATAAACAAAAGGGAGAGGAGCTATGTGTGGGCATAGGAGTTGATCATGGGTAATGGAGGAGCTTTTTTTCCCTACAGAGAATGTAGTGAAGTGGTATAAAGTTCATGACATTTGCCATGAAATTTAGATTCTTGGCATTTGCTAATAGTTTATAAGTCATGGTATTTGCCATGAATTTTATAGCAGTTCTAATTGCATGCACTGCAGAGCAAGAGTGTTTTGATGTGACGTAAATATCGACCCCTCTCCCTTATAGCTAACTTTGATGATGGTTGAGCCCTACTTATGTTAATACCATATCTCAAACAACATAGTAACATAAGTAGGAGTTAGCCATTATGACAGTTGACTATAAGGGATAGGGGCCGATATTTACAATCACTTTAATTGAACAAACAAAGCATACATCTAACTAGGTTCAATGTAAATGAGGACATACATACAATCACTTTGTAGATATAGATAGATACTTATTTTGAATGTGAATGAATAAGGTATAAATTCAATGTAGATACTTATATTTGGTGATGAACTGTACAGTAATATATAAATTTGAGTATGCAATATATATATGTATATATGTAGAGATAGATAGATATGTAATTTGAATGTAAATGAACAAGGTATAAATTGAATGTAGATACCTATATTTGTTGATCAACTATTTAGTAATATATTAATTTCAAATTGCAAAGTAGAAATATACATACCTTGTAAATTTACATTCAAATTAGGTTATCTATATATCTCTCTACAAATATATATATATATGTTTCCTACGTACCTCTATCCATTTCTCATGAAACTTACCACTTCATCTATATCTGCAATATATATGGCCCTATTCATTTTAATGAAACTTACGCATATCTCTCTCCCTATATATATATATATATTTGTAGAGATAGATAGATACCTAATTTGAAATTAATATATTACTAAACAACTCATCAACAAATATAGGTATGTACATTCAATTTATACCTTGTTCATTTACATTTAAATTAGGTATCTATCTATATCTGCAAATATATTATATATATAGGCAGAGAGAAATGTGTAAGTTTCATTAAAATGAACATGGATATATATATTGCAAATATAGATAAATGTGTAAGTTTCATGAAAATGGATAGGCCTGTGGGAAACATATGTGGATATGTATCATTTTGTGTAGCATATATATGTATGGTAATGTTGTATTCGAAAGGGTTGGAAATATTTCTAGCATAACAGAGCTTAAAGGGAGACTAGCCAATGACAGCATAAAGGATGGTTATGGAAAT
>VDFB02252616.1:11726621-11964310 GCA_007258455.2 Sequoia sempervirens | reverse complement strand
TGGGAAACTTGTGTTGTCATTGATGTCAATAGAGTGTCGTTGCATTAATATCATCCCTTGAGGAAGTATGTTGGTTGCATTATGTTGTCATTAGTCTTGTCATTGGTGTCAACCTCTAATGTAGTAATGATGAGTAAGTTCTTGTGAATATCAACCTCTTGTGTGGTTGAGATGTTGAGAAGGTGTTGAAAATGTTGAGTTGGTGTATTGTGGTGCTTAGTTTCCAAGTGCTTTTGAGAAAAATTGAATAAAAGAGAGTTCAGTTTATTTGAGTGGTGTTCTGGTTTGTGCTATGCATTTTGTCTGTATTGAAGCTATGCTTGTGTGGTTAAAATATGTTGATTAGAGGTGTTCAAAGGTTTTATATCTAGAGTTTTAGGTTCTAGATCATGTGGCAGAAGAAGTTGTGTTGACCATTATGTGAACAGTGGAAAATAGGTTGTTTGGGAGAAATGAGATTGCTCCGCATTTCTCCACAATAAAGTTTCAGGTGTTGCGGATTTGGGAATGTGCTTATATTGTCTGTATCTACCTTTCATCAAAGTTTCAAGTGTTGAGTCATTCCACAAGGTTGCTTGGTATGTTGGATGTTTGTGCCAACATTTTTGGTTGTACATAATGAAGATGTTATTAAGTTTCAGGTGGTTGCAGTAGTAGTGGTGAATATTATGATGATATGGAATATTTTGAGATGTTGTATGAATGTTGTAGAGTGTTGTTATGTGTTCCAAAAATCATCTTTGGATATGATGAAGTGTATTAAGGGCATTGATGCTGACTTGGCATGTTAGAGCTAATTGAGGAAGTGGCGTGTTGCATATGGAGGCTTTGCAAAGTGTGTCAGTGTGGATTTAGGTCCTAGATAATGGTGTGTGTGGTCCACCTTCATCTATTCCCACCGCAGAGATGTTTTGTTTCGACCTATTTTGAAATTATATGGTTAAGGTGTATAGCTAACCTTGGAGAATGTTTTTAAGGTTGTGAATGATATAAAGGCAAGGTGAATTGTTGGAGAAGAGGGTGTGAATGTGAAGATGTGTTGAGATGTGATTTTAATCAGATGTAGAGATATGAGTGCGAGCTTAATGCCTATGACTACCTAAAGCAGTGAGCAAAAGGTGTCTAAATTTTAGTGTATGAAGGTTATAGATGGTGTAGAGTTGCAGTGGTGGATCTTCTTATTGCTCTGACATAGATTTCTCTTTGTAATAGTCTTCTTTATTATTCTTTCTAATCTGATAGTGAGCCCTTCTTTCTTTTTGGAAATAATCATATTATATTCAGTGTTGTAATTACTTCATATTGTGAGCTAATCCTCATTGCGGTTTTTCCCTTGGGTTTTCCACGTAAATCCGATATTCTGTTGTGCATGATTTTGATGTGTTGTTTCATTTATTTACTTTCATGCAAAATTTGATTAAGGGTTTATGGAATAATAAGGATTTGAATGCTAATGATGGTTTTACTATTTTAATGTACAACTAATTCAGCCCCCCTCTCACTTGTCTTGTGCATTCAACACACAAACCTCACCCTTAACACCTCGAGTAGTCGTCCTCACTACTAGGCCCATCTTTTGGTGTAGTGGTTTGGAATTTGTGGTATCAGAACCAAGGTCTTGAGGTTGAGACCTACAAAGCATGGGGGTTGTAATGTACCATGCATGAAGGGATAAACCCTAATGGATATAACCCATTGTGCTCACAAGTGTGTACTTGATAAACAAATGGTGGGGATCTACAATCACATGTTCACTATTCTCGTGGCTTATATGCCTTCACCTTTGAGGCTAGTGGAATGCAAACCTCACCCTTAGCACCCTGGGTAGATGCCATCACTACTAGATCAGTCTTTTGTTGTAGTGGTTTGGCCTTAGGTGGTATTAAGCATTGTAATGTCCCCTTTTTTGGGTTCTCTTGCTTTACAGTTGGCATTGACTTTTTAGGTTTACATCAGCATGTACAGAGGGGTAAATTGATGCTACATGTGAGCTTAAGAGGTTTAAATGAGTCATATGATGCTTTTAGATGTTATTTTCAGTTTCCAGTTTGGGTTGCAAGATTCATGGAGGAAGCATCTATTTTTAGTAAGTCACCCAGTCAGGTTTGTTTATCATCTTTCATCAATGGGATCACTCCTACATAGTTAGTTTTTAGTTATGATGCATTTGGCCAATTTCACTAATTGGGTGTAATATTGAGCTATATTAAATTAATTTTACTAAGGTAGCCATTTTAATTAAAATAATTAATCGAACACCTCAGTATTATAGCTCGATGGAAAGAGAACGAAAATATTTAAAAGATGAGACACTTAAAAATGAATTTCAGTATCGAAAATATTTTAAAAATAAAAGAAATCACTTTTTGGAGTTAAAAGGTTTAATAAATTAATAAAGTGATTTTAAAAAGGAGTTTTTGAAAGGTTTCCTAAAAAGCTTATAAAAGAGGAATTGAGAGCTCATTTGGCATGTTGAGTTTATTCTATTTCTTTGATCAAAACCCTTGTGGTTTTGAAAATCGAACTTGGTTCATCTCAGCCTCTGGAGAATGAAAACCCTCTTGGGAAGATTAGTTTTGATGGTGAAAGATTCCCCCCTAGCTAGTGATTGGTGGAGTCACTCAATTTTCATGATTGGCACTTCAATGGTTATGGTATGAAATTAGTGAAGACTTTGAAAAGATAATCTTTTAGGTTTGTTGTGATCAATTTTTTGCCAAGAAAGTTATGTTGGGATGCCATATTATGAAATATGGATTTTGCAAGGGTTCATTTTGTTAGATAAATACTTTAAATAATTTGTGATATTTGTGAACAAATAAAATTTGTTTGAAAATTTATGAAAATATTAATAAAGAGTTTGAAAGGGATGATGAAGGGAGGCATCCAAGTATGAGGCAAATTTATATGAATGAACATGGTTTAATTTGCTAGAGGGATGTTAGAATAAACAAGGGCTGGTTGTTGCCTTTTATGGTCACATATTTCACATTGGAAAGGTTGTGTGAGATTTCGTTGAGGTATGGTATGTTGTTAGGAAGTGTGGCACAACTTCCTACACTCATTTGTGGATTCATTGGAGCTAGCCATCAGGTGATTTGGAGCTATTCATAGGATTTGCTTCTTTAGGAGAGTTGAATTATGTAACTTATATTTTTTCCCAACCATTTCAAGGGTTATGGATCATCCATTGCATTGTATGTGGTGTTTGAAAGATTATATATCTTGAGTTGTTAATATTTCTTGTATTTTTTATTTATATCAGCATTACCAATTGCTATCATATTAGTTTCCAATGATAATGAAGTGCAACAAACTGTTTGACTAATGTCCATATTTTAGCCATATAATTTGATATGCAATGGTGAATGTTTAATGATCTAAATATTGTAAAAATTTGTCCTGTAACTCTCACAATTAGAGATTCACATTGGTAAGCATATTACAAAGTGCTTAATGAATTTCCAGCTCACTAAAATCAGAAAAATTGAGTTTGTTTCACAAAATTTGGGTTAGGTATTTTACTGTGCTATCTGAACTAAAGTTCCTGCTAGCCTTCAGGTAATTTAGGAAATTGTATTTTAGTTTGAAGCACGGCTTGACAAAATATAGAAAATGGTTGACAAGATTACTCTACAAATTAGATACTAATCTCAATATTCTATCTCAACCAAGGAACGATGCTTTGATTGCATAATTGAAAAAAGTAGAAGAATGTTTGATCCTTGTTAAGCAATCACCTTTTGAATTGTTGTAGACAACTCTTATTCATACAGTGACTTATTTAAGTCAAAATAGGTGGTTGAAACACATAGAAAAGGAGATAAAGCTCATGATTACTTCATGTTTGAGTGAAATCATGAGAATTTCAACACCTAAAGCTCCTTGTGATGACAATACATTAAAAAAGATAATTAAGCTATTGGTGGACAATTTTTAGGATTTGGATGATATCAAATATTCTCATTTTTCTTGAAAGGTTGTCATACTTGAAATATTTGTAAAACTCAAAGAGGGAAACATCATGTTGGATTTGGGTTTGAATAATTTTATTCACCGAATGTTTCACCATTTCCTTGCTACAATTAGAAAATATCATGTTGATAATGTTATTACAACCGTGTAAACCATTATGATTTTGGTTATTAATGAAAGTGATGCTATCTTCTAGCCCACCTTATCTATGTTATTGGTTGTTTTGAGGCAAGAACGGGTTATTCCTACAACTGCATATAAATTGGTTTATAGAGTTTTCAAACAGTGTGAGAAGAAGTTGAAGCCTCTCTTGGAAAATGAGGAGCATGGGGAAGAAGAAGAAAATCAAAAGTTACCCAAAAGATCATTGAGAAAAAGGAAGTTAAGAAGAAAGAGAAGAAAGAATAATTCCTTCCTTGTGATTTGTAGCCTACAAATGATCCTAAGAAAAGAAAAAATTAGTTGAGGAGAGAACAATGTTGTTTCACATGCCAAGGTGTTTGGACACCTAATCATACATGTGGAATCCCTAAAGAAGGTGAAGCCATGATCTTAAGTTCACTTCAATAGAAATGATATGGACAAAGAAGAATCACTTCATGCATGCACAAGCAAGGATCACATGAGTTTCCATGATAAAAATGAGATTGAAGGGTATATGTTGTTATGGAGTTTGCCAAACCAATAGTGATTGATCAACCACATGAAGGTATGGACTCTTTTGATGATCCATTATTTGAGCATAGCATTATCTCACCATCTCTATATAGTAGTTGCAAGGAATCAAATTGTGAGTTAGATGACTTTGAAGGTGATATTGTTAATTCATATGAAGGCAATGTGTTATATGATGAGAAAAGTGACTTGGAAAAAGTGGATCAAAGTCAATTGGCAGGGAAAGAGTTGAAGGTCAATGAAGGTACAACTTGAAACCACTAGATAGAAGTTAAGACAAGTAATACACTTGGTTTTTAGTTGGGTACAAATCTTGGACCAACACTTGATGATGAACAACCAACAATGAAGTAAGATGATGAAAATCTTGATTTTCTAGTTATGGAAAGCACTCCATTACCCTCCCATAACGATGAGGTGATAGATGAATCATATGAGGATGATAGTGGTAAGAAGCCTTACCTTATTGATACTCAAGATTCAAGATTAAGTACAGTATTTGGGTTGATAGGGTCACTTTCAAGCAAGCTATGTGTCCATTTAAATTGGTATATATGAAGTTGAGGCTAGGATGCCTATCACCTTAGAGTTTCTAGTGAATCAATTACTACAAGATACAAATGAGAATCATTATGATGTGGTGTTTTTAAGAGTCATGGAGCTAATTGAGTTGGATGAGAAATAAAGAACGACACAAGATATGAATTTTTGAGATAAGCAAATCATGAAACATTTGCATGATAAGGAGATATCACCAAGGGAGTTCCAAGTTGGCGATTTGGTTCTTAAATGTGGAACATAAAGTTAAAATATAAGGGAAAGCATGTAAAATTTGACCCCTTATGGCTTTTGATCTAATGAAATCATTGAGAGATATGAACTTCATGTATATCGTCTTATAGATTTTCATGGAGAGTTATTGGAGCTCCCTGTGCATGGTCAACATATAGAGCATTACATTTTGTAAGTGATGGAGCTCAAATTTTTGATTGGTGCATGCAATGTTACATCTTCCATATCTTTCTCGTGTCTTCATGTAGTCTTGATTGTATTTTGGTCAAGATATCATTTTTTTGATCCTGATGGAATTTTTTGGTCTACTTGGAGGTCTAGATTCTCATCATGCTTGTAGGAGGCATCTATACCAATTAGATCCATTATTGAGACTCAAATTTGTAGTGCCTCTTTTTCTTGAGTCTCATGTGATGTTCCATATGTTATCTTGTCCTTTTCAACCCCTATATTAATAATCAATCTAAGATATCTAATCTAGGTGGTCCCTTGCTAAATTTCTTAGCATAGTTGGGTAAAGCATGGAAAATTAAGCCCAGTTGCTTTTGGAAGTTTTATAAAATTCTCTAAGGGAAGAAGTTATGCCTTTGTAACTTTTCTCCTTCCAACTAGCCAAGTGTATTTCAAATTCCTTTTCTTGCATAGTGTTGTCTACTTGGGTTTTCTCGCAAATGTTAGTTCAATTATCGATCTTTGCAAAAGGTAGAAAATAATAAAAAATTTATGTTTAATTTTTCCAGGAACTTGATGTCCTACCGAACTTCCTCTTTCATCCATAAGTGATCAGTTCAATTGCTTTTCCTTGTAATATCTAGTTTAGTTGAATATTTTTGCATCAATTAGTTTTTGCAAGTTCCTAATGCCCAAATGAACTGCATTTTTTAATGTTCTATTTGATTCACTTATCTTTTCTTGCATCCAAACCTTATTTAATCTAATTTAATTGCTTGTGGAAGTCTAGGCCCCATTTGAAATTATCCATTAACTTTACCTATCATCTAGTTTAGATGGAAAGTTTCACATCTCACCTTTGGTGGCGTTGTCCTGATGTCATCAATTAGTCATCCTTCCCTTTGTGGATTTCCCTTGGTCTTTTGAATTGAACCATTTTCAAAACCTTATTTAATCAGTTATGTTGGATTTGCCTACAAGATCTAGTTGCATTGTTCCTTTTCACATATAATGATGATGTTATGCTGATATCATCCCACCTTGCTAACATCATTGGACCAAAAAATTTCATCTAAATTCGATATTTAAGCATTGTGAAGTTGGTGAGTTTAGTTGCATTTCCCTATAGAATCGATTGGGTGACTTTTTTCACAAAGGTGTAATTCAAATGAAAATTCCCACAAATTGTCTAGATGGACTCTAAAAGCTTGAAAAGCTTCATTTCAACATGTAGAAGGCTCCAAAGGCATCCAAATGTCTAGATTTTTATGGTTTTTCTTTGTGATCGAGTCTCTCACTTGATCCTCTGAATGAATTGAGATGCCATCAATGCATCTTTCACCAACCATGGGTTTACTAGGTAACTTCATAAATGTGTTTGGGCGCCAAAGGTTTCAACACATGTATTTTGATTTTAGCTACCACTATTATTGCAGAACGGTCACCCAACCATTAGAGTTTAATGCTAAGTCCATATTTCAATTGAAGGCACCCATTTTGGGAATAACTCATCCTCCACCATTGATTCAATATTACTATAGTGTCACAATTTAGGGTTTTTCCAAGTAGAGTTTTTTTATTGTGTTTAGGTCCCTTGTTTTGATCATTGGACAACACTGGAATGCACAAAATAAAAGAAGAATAATATAGAAGGGTAGATATACCTATAAAACCATTATAGAGCAGTTGTAAGGAGGAAAAGATAGTGTTAGGCTATTGAAATAATATTGTAATAACATTGTCCAGTTTCATGTCTTAATTAATTAATGGATGGGAAGATTCCAAAAATGTACTAATTTTAGAATGTTTTCTTCAACACACTTGTTGTTGTGAATATAAACACTATAAGATTTTAAAACTATTGCACATTGTCTTGTAACAACTCTTTTCATGCTTGTGTATGAGTTTGAATAGTTCATTGATGGATAACTAAGTAGATGAAGCTAACAATAATATATGTTGATACATCACAATGCATAGATCAGTTGTTGTTTGTTATTTTCTCTTGTCATCTCCCCTTGTTAGCTGTGACTCTATTGCCCTTGGATATGCACCTATTTCCTTGTATTTGTTTTAGTTACACACATTAAAACAAATCATTAAATAATTTTCTATTTCAGCTTCAATTTGTCTTTTTCACGATTTCATTACATATAGGGAATATATGTATCAATTTCTATGAATTATGTAACTCACACCCACCTTGCACTCTTTTCTAAGGTGTTAAATCAACTATAAGGAGGTAGTAAGGTAGTTAGTTCTCATCCTAGTGACAACCTTGGGGTTGAATCAACATTGTGGGTTTAATTACCAATTTTATTTGTTTGTTTTATAATCCAACCTCCACAAATACCCTCTTGAATCTAAGCCGAGCTCAAAGTGTAGGAGAGAAAACCCACTCTCGTGGAGTTGACCTTAAACCCTCCATTGTTCTATTAATGAGCCATTTTCACCCACATGATCACAACCTTGACTTTGTGAGTTGATTTTAGTTCTAGAAAGTGGAGCAATGATTTTGGGATCCAAGAATTAATAACATCAATCCACACAATGTTTATTTTTCTTTGTATTTTATCACATACTTGCAAATAGAAAAGACCAATAATTAATTAATAAGATTAACAAGTTTTGTTTGTAGTCAAGAAATTTTAAATATATTGAAGTTTTATATGTTTTTCGGGTTGTAAGGAGAAAAAAGACTTTCATGAAACTTCGAGAGCCAAAACATCATAAACCCAATGTAAAAAATTTCTAAACTACGAGTTTCAAAAATCAGGTTTAAAAATGTTAGACCTAAAGTTCACTTCCAATTAACACATTCATGTTCTCTATACTCCAATTTGGCTTAAGCCAACTAAAATTGGTGTTGATCTTAATAGAGGGAAAAGGCCTGAAGTTCCTGTATCTAGAATTAGGATTGCTCTCTATTCTATGTTGAGATAAAAGATGATTCTTCAAATGACAATGTCTCATAAGTTCCATCAATCTTTTCTTCAATAGATGGCGTATTGGACACAACTACATGGTTGATAGGGGTTTGAACTGATCTATGTTACATCCCTTACATTGGGAACATGTGTTTGGTTATGTTTATCAAATTCAAAGTTAGTTGCAAGTAACTATTTTTCATGTGAATGTGAAATTGAGAATAGAATGGATGTTTTATTTATTGTAACTGTAAAGTTAACAATCTCTTTATTTGCAAGTGAATTTCTTGTTCACGTGAAACTGAATGTGTTCATGAGATTATATTTCAATGCATATTTATATAGTCATTCTGAACAATCTAACCATAATACTTGTCAGTGGATGCAAGACGGACGATGTCATGACGGAAAAGGAGATGTCATTAGGGAGAGGATGTGGTTAACTAAGGATCAATTTATCATCAACCTCGAGTTGGTGTGATACAGTATATCGACAATCATAACATGGCCATAAGTGATTTGGTATAATTGTAGTTAAATAGTCCATTAAAAGTATTAATAATAATCACCCTTTTTAAATGGAGTAAATCAATTTTCAAATTATATCTTGTGAAATATAATAGTTTCAAATTATTAAATCAATAATGAAATTATAACTCTTATGCTTTTTAAATAAAAATAAATCTTATGAGACTTAAAGCTAAAATTATTTTAATTTATTGGGATTGTGGAGTTGTCGGTGTGGGATGGGCGATAATTCTTTCCCCACCATTCTCTTCGTGCTTCTGGAAGTAATGCGCAAGAAGGGAGCCATGCGGTCGCGGGGGTTTCTTTTGGGCATATTTTTGGGAGGTCTCTGTTTCGACATTCTTCTTCTTTTCTCACGGCTTCAACTCGACTCCAATTCTCTCTGTTTTCAACTTATATCTCTGTGCGAATCTTTCTCATTCTCTAATGAGTCTCATTCCATCTGAAAAATTTTCACACTCATTTCTTGTGTTTTTGGACGACTCCTCTTTTGTTTCCTATCAATGTTTCTTTTTGAGAAGACGAAAGCTGAGGGCAGCGTTCTGGGTCTTCATAGTCGGGTTAAGGTGGAAAACACGAATTGAATTCCTATCACTTGCAACAATCATTGGAGAGTTCTAGTGTTGGATTTCATCAGGTTAGCACCGCTCAAGCAAGCACATAAATGTGGTTTGCATAAGATAAACCTAGATTTATTACCTAGAATTTGTATAGATAGTTTCATGAATTTATGGGATAGGAAAGAAAAATTCTGAGCCATGGGAAGTTTTAGGCGAATTAATTGCTATGAGGAATTTATCATTTAATTGATGAGTATTTTAATTTTCCTAGCAATGAACTCTTTCCTTTTTCTTCTTGGAACTTAAATGAATAATGGATTGTTTGTAGTCAGAATTGTTAAATATTAGCTTCTTTTATGCTGGAATCAAACTCTATTCTCTTTTCAATTTGCTTGTAAATTTGTTAGAGACGTGGCTCTACTTTCTTTTTTTAAAACCTTTGTACTTTCCATCTTCTTTCAAACAACCGAATGGTTCAGGTCATATCTATTTGGTCATATGCCAGTTGAACTAGAATCTGGGTTCAGTTGAATCATTGTGAATATCTTATGATCTTTATATGTCTGAATAAACCAAATTCTTTCCTCTTGAAATAGAAGCCAATATGAGCACATCTTGCCAAACAAGACTTATTGGGAATATTTACATATATATATATATATAAATTGGAACCTTGAACTTCTTAATAGAGTAGTCATCTCTTCTCAATCTGTATAACCCTTTGGTTATGATATAACCTGAAACTTAATGAAATGATATTTAGACCAGATAATGAAATTTAATTCTTGAGACTAAAGAATTCATGTCAAGCAAGGGTGAGAGTGCTGATGGCACAAAAGTTCCAGTAAAGATAATGAAAATCCTTGGCCAAGGTATGTTGCTAGATAGGCATTGGTCAGCTATCATGAACTAGATATAATTTTGGTTAGGATGATCCTTCTAGTTAGGAGGTACCTACAAAGGAAGGATCGATCAATAGTATAGGTTCATGGCACTAGGCTCAGAGGAATGATGATAAACTGATATCCTTGTTGATTACCCTCATGAAGGGATGGGTTCCTTCAGTCGAAGGAACATGGGAGACCAATAGGTATTCAATTGGGCGGTAAAGACTCTGATGATTTCTCCTTTTCCCATGAAGACAGTGTCAAGACAAATGCTTCAACTTCTTAACTGTAAACTCCTGAAACTCTCTCTCTCTCTCTTTCTCTCTTATAATATTGAATGGTTACTTAGCTTGTAATTGATCAGTTGTAATTTTATTTGAAAGCATTAAAAATTTAGTTAAAGTTTGTTTGCATTTATGTTATTGGAAATCAGTAGATGTTTCTTTTTAGTTAATTCAGCTAGACGTTTCTTTTCAGCTAAACTGAACTTAGAAGTTAGTTGAAAAATTGGATGTTATGTAAATAACTTTATTTAGAATTATTTCCATTAAAATGAAAAGAGAAAACCCTAGTTTTGTAACATGTTAGTTACATTTTCAGCTGAAAGTAGTTGGTTTGATTTCCTCATGTAGCTATAGGACGAATAGTATAATACATATGGTATCAGAGCTACCAGGTTCAAAATTGAACCTTAGGCTCTTCATGTGAATCTAGAAAACTAAAATCTATCCTTGGTATTTTTCCAGGATGTGGATACGAAAAACACCCCGAAAGAAGATTTGAGATCCGGTATTCAAATGGCTATGGAAAATCAAACTTCAGTATGAATATTCCAGATGCTTTATGTCTGTGAACTCGAAGACCATGGTTGAAGCTCTGAGGAGACTTCAATGAGAAAGAAAGAAGTGGACACCTTCCAGTAAGGAAGCCGTTAAAGCAACCATCCTTGTTGAATTGAAAAAAACCAACACTTTGAACCTAAACCAAATTAGAATCAAGTTGTCTGAATCTTTTGGAAACAGAAACCAACTACTGGATATGGATACCTAATATGTTTATAATGAAAACCTATCACAGGAAGTGATAGATGCATTTTTGTAAAAAAAAATTGTAATTAAACCTATTATAGGAGTGATAGTTATTTATAATCATTTTGAAACTAAATCTATCACGGGGAGTGATAGTTATTCTTTTTGTAACTAGATCTATCACAAGGAGTGATAGCTATTCATTTTGCAAATCAAATCTATCACATGGAGTGATAATTATTTATAATCCTTTTGTAATTGAATCTATCACATGGAGTTATAGATATTTTGTAATCGTTATTGAATGGAATCTATAATTAATTGATAGCATATCATGTTGAAATATTTGTGCAAAAGTTGTTTATGTATCTTATTGATAGAACCATGGAAATAAAACCAACATAGACTAATAAGTAATACCTAACTCGAGGAACCTCATTGGAATGGAGAATTCTAGAAATGGGTTCAAAGGAGATCAAGACAATGATAACCCTATGGCCAAACTAGACCAAATGTTGAATTTAATGAGTGATACTCAAAACCAATTGCTAAATTTGGAAAGGAAAGTGAACGGATAGATTGATATGCACGAAGAAAGATTTGAGATCCATAGTGACCAGCAGGAAGAAAGTTCTAAAACCATAAGCCTGAGTAATAAAAGGAGCCAATTGGCTAATGAATTGGCCAAGGATATGAAAAAGATTAAACCTCTGAAGTTTGAGGGATCTCATCAAGAGATGTTGCAAAAGCATGGCTAACTGAGATGGAGAAATACTTTGAGTTGAGAGACTACTCAAACACCTCCTAGGCCACCTAGGTAGCTTACCAGTTGGCTGGTGAAGCTGCAACGTGGTGGGAAACCAAAAGAGTGGAAATGGCTCTTGAGGTGGCAGATGTGACCTGGGAGTAGTTTGTAAGAATTTTCTGATAACGATGGATTCCATAGTTGTTTTATGATTAGAAACTTTTGGATTTTGAGAATCTTAGGCAAGGGCCTCTATCCATCAATGAATACTGGGAAAAATATGCTCGACTACTAAAATATGTACCTCAATATCAACAAGGTGAAAAAATTTGAGTCTGAAAGTTCATTTTTGGATTGAATAACCACATTAGAGGTCTGGTAGATGTTCTGGCACCTCGTACAATGGATGAGGCTTACGAGAAGGTAGTTTTTCAGGAACAAAGATTAAAGAAGGATGATTCCATCTGGGATAAGAATCATGGTAAGAGAAAATGGAAACAATCTCATAAGAACTTCAAGAGAAAAGGGAATAAGAATAATCAGTATGATAACAAAAAGGATAAAAAGGGCAATAACAACAACTAGAAAGATGAATCTAATGCCAGCAAGGGTCCGAAAAAGAAAGGACCACCTAGGGGATGTTTTAATTATGGAGGAGAGAATTATGTAAATCAATGCCCTAATAAGAATCAACAGGGGCAACAACAACAAAGGCCATTACCATCCCAACAGACAACTTTTCAATAAAGGATCCATGCAGCGATAGACAACTGTCAGGCAGAGTATCAAGTTACTCCAATTGAAACACCAAGTATGCTTTATGGGAACCCAATAACCATATTAATTGACACTGGGGCTACTAAATATTTTATTTCACCTAAAATACTTGGTAAATTTCCAAAAAGAACTGGGTTTATGGCAAAATCCTGGACTATAGAATATTCCAATCAGACGAGAGCTCAGGTAGAGTAGTGTTTGTTTGAGTCCAGGTTAGAACTTCTAGGCTTCACTACTGAAGTTAATCTATACATAGCACCCCTGGGTTCTTATGGCGTAATCCTCATAATGAATTGGTTAAAAAAGCATAAGGCCAAGATTGATTGTCTAGCAAAGATAGTGGAATGTCTAGATGATCATGGAAATAAGGTATTTTTACAAGGAGTGCAATGGGAAGTTAGAATGCAGAAAATTTCTGCCATGCAAGTGAAAAGAAATAAAAGGAATGGTTGTCATATATATGCTGTGAAGATGGAGGAAGTTAGGGAATTTAGAGAAAGTGTAATTTTGGATGATATGATTATGCAAACTCAGAAATAGAGTGAGGAAATGGAAATTGACCCTAAGAAGGAAAATTTTGTGGAGAAATATCCTTATCTCCAAGAATATCAGGATATGTTTCTAGAGGAACTACCTGGGCTACCGCAGAGAAGAGTATTTGATTTCTCTATAGATTTGGTTCTGGGGGTTGAACGTGTCTCTAAGGCCCCGTATCGTATGACTATAGTGGAACTAATGGAGTTGAAGGCACAATTACAATAGTTGCTAGATAAAGGATTAATTTGACCTAGTGTTTCACCTTTGGGTGCACCAGTGATATTTGTTAAGAAAAAGGATGGGACGCCCAGGCTATGTATCGATTACCGTATTCTAAACAAGCTCACCATTAGGAATAAATATCCTTTGCCTAGGATAGATGGTCTTTTTTATCAGATGAATGGGGCAGCCATGTTTTCTAAAATAGATTTGAGATTGGGATACCACCAGTTAAGATTGAAAGAGGAAGATATCCATAAAAAAACTTTCAGAACTAGGTACGACCACTATGAATTCATAGTGTTTCCTTTTGGACTTACCAATGCCCCAACAACATTTGTGAATTTGATGAACAACATTTTCTGCGATTTCCTAGATAAGTTTGTATTGGAATTTCTCGATGAAATTCTTATTTATTCCAAGAATGAGGAAGAACATCTTTAGATAGTCCTTTAGCAATTAAGAGAACACCAACTTTATGGTAAATTGTCAAAATGCACTTTCTTCTAGAAGGAGGTACAATATTTGGGTCATATCATATCAACTGAGGGTATAACAATAGACCCTACAAAGATAAAAGCTATAGTATAATGGCCAATACCTAAGAATGTGCACGAGGTTAGGAGCTTCATGGGTTTAGCAGGGTATTATCAGAATTTTGTGAATTTTTTTTCTATAATTGCTCACCCCATCACCTCCCTTTAGAGAAAGGGAAAAAGGTTTGAATGGACTGCAAAATGTCAGGAGGTTTTTGAAACATTGAAGGAGAAGTTAACCACAAAACCTATTTTGGTTGTACAAGACCCCAATGGTCATTTTGTAGTAATCACGAATACATTAGGTGATGACTTAGGAGGAGTATTGATGTAAGATGAGAAGGTGGTGGCATACGAATCCCAAAAATTCAAACAATATGAGTATAATTATGCCCCTCATGATCTGGAAGTAGCAGCTATCATTCATTCTTTATAGATGTGGCGACATTACCTATTGGGAAAAACATTTGAACTTAAGTCACATCACCAAGGGTTAAAGTACTTATTTACTCATCCTAACTTAAATGCTCGACAAAGAAGGTGGATATAATTAATATTTGATTATGATTTTGAAATTAGTTACATCAAAGCCAAAGAAAATAGAGTAGTCGATGCTCTAAGCCGATGAAGGCATATAAATTGAGACAGATGGATTATTAAGGTACAAGGGTAGAATATAAATACTTGACTATCCAGAGTTAAGGAAGACAATATGGCAAGAGACCCACTCAACACCCTATTCAGGACACCTTGGGGTAACGAAAATGTTGGCAGATGTCAAACCCCTATATTTTTGGAAAGGAATGAAAAAGGATGCAGCCAGATTCATTGCAGGTTGCTTTGAATGTCAAAAGGTTAAGGTAGAACACCAACACCCAACAGGGTTATTGCAACCTCACAATGTACCTGAATGGAAATGACAAGTCATAAGTATGGATTTTGTACAGGGTTACGAATGACTAGGAATAAGCACAACACAATACTAGTAGTGGTGGACAAACTCACCAAGACAACACATTTTATACTAGGGAATTTGACAGATGGAGCTTCAGTAATTGCTCAGAAATTTGTTCAAGAATTTTTTGTTTACATGGAGTATCAGAGAAGATTATGTGTGACAGGGATGCTAGAATGACATCCAGATTTTGGAGAACCCTATTCTCTACTTTGGGAACTCAGTTGAATATCAACACAACTTATCATCCTGAAATCGACGAGCAAATGAAAAGGGTGAATCAGATTTTGGAAGATCTTCTCAAAATGTACTGCATGGATCAACAATATAAATGGGAGGAATATTTACCACTAGTAGAGTTCTCCTATAATAATTCCTAATAGTCAGCTATCAAGATGGCACCATTTGAAGTCTTATATAGTAGAAAGTGTAGAACACCAATCAGTTGGGATAGAATAGAGAATAGAATTGTCCTCGGACCTTAAATGCTCTTAGAAATGGAAGAACAGGTTAAGTTGATCAAGCAGAGGTTAAAAGAAGCCAATGATTGACAAAAGAGCTACGCAGATGCAAAAAGAACTCTGAGGCAGTTTATAGTTGGGGATAAAGTTCTCTTATGGGTAAAACCCCATAAAAGCTCCATCAAATTCAGAAAAGCCTGGAAGCTAGCTCTGAGATATGTGGGACCATTTGAAGTCCTGGAAGTTATTAACCCAATAGCTTACAAAATTTCTCTCCCACCATCCCTCGCTAGATTACATAATGTATAATGTTTCCTATCTTAAGAAATATTATGCAGGTTTTGATCACCAGATTGACTGGAATTCCTTGCAGGTGCAGGATCCAGGGGTGATCATAGTCGAGCCGCTTAGAGTGCTCGAGGTGTACAGGATGCGCTTACGTAATTGGGAGGTTATACAATGCAAGGTCCAATGGGACCTGTACTTTGAAGAAAATGCCACTTGGGAGGATTATGACGAAATCCTTTAGAAATTTCCTTATCTTTTGTTGAACAATTGAGAACATTATAATTATGTTTATGTTTAAATTTAGAATAAAAATCATCGAGGACGATGATTCTTAAGGGGGGGAGTATGTTACATCACTTACATTGAGAACATGTGTTTGGTTATGTTTATTGAATGCAAAGTTAGTTGCAAGTAACTATTTTTCATGTGATTGTGAAATTGAGAATAAAAAGGATGTTTTATTTATCGTAATTGTAAAGTTAACGATCTCTTTATTTGCAAGTGAATTTCTTGTTCACGTGAAACTGAATGTGTTCATGAGATTATATTTAAATGCATATTTATATAGCCGTTGTGAACAATCTAGCCATAATACCTGTCAGTGGATGCAAGATGAACGATGCTACGACAGAAAATGAGATGTCATCAGGGAGAGGATGTGGTTAACTAAGGATCAATTTATCATCAACCTCGAGTTGGTGTAATACAGTGTATCGACAATCATAACTTGGCCATAAGTGATTTGGTATAATTGTAGTTAAACCATCCATTAAAAGTATTAATAATAATCACCCTTTTTAAAATGGAGTAAATCAATTTTCAAATTATATCTTGTGAAATATAATAGTTTCAAATTATTAAATCAATAATGAAATTATAACTCTTATGCTTTTTAAATAAATATAAATCTTATGAGACTTAAATCTAAAATTATTTTAATTTATTGGGATTGTGGAGTTGTCGGTGTGGGACAGGCGATAATTCTTTCCCTGCCATTCTCTTCATGCTTCTAGAAGTAACACGCAAGAAGGGAGCCATGAGATCATAGAGGTTTCTTTTGGGCATATTTTTGGGAGGTCTTTGTTTCGACATTCTTCTTCTTTTCTCACGGCTTCAACTCGACTCCAATTCTCTCTGTTTTCAACTTATATCTCTGTGCGAATCTTTCTCATTCTCTAATGAGTCTCATTCCATCCAAAAAAATTTCACACTCATTTCTTGTGTTTTTGGACGACTCCTCTTTTGTTTGCTATCAGTGTTTCTTTTGAGAAGATGAAAGTTGAAGGTAGTGTTCTGGGTCTTCATAGTCGAGTTAAGGTGGAAAACACGAATTGAATTCCTATCACCTGCAACAATCATTGGAGAGTTCTAGTGCTGGATTTCATCAGGTTAGCACCTCTCAAGCAGGCACATAAATGTGGTTTGCATAAGATAAACCTAGATTTATTACCTAGAATTTGTATAGATAGTTTCATGAATTTATGGGATAGGAAAGAAAAATCCTGAGCTGTGGGAAGTTTTAGGCGAATTAATAGCTATGAGGAATTTATCATTTAATTGATGAGTATTTTAATTTTCCTAGCAATGAACTCTTTCCTTTTTCTTCTTGGAACTTAAATGAATAATGGATTGTTTGTAGTCAGAATTGTTAAATATTAGCTTCTTTTATGCTGGAATCGAACTCTATTCTCTTTTCAATTTGGTTGTAAATTTGTTAGAGACATGGCTCTACTTTATTTTTTTAAAACCTTTGTACTTGCCATCTTCTTTCAAACAACCGAATGGTTCAGGTCAGATCTATTTGGTCATATGCCAGGTGAACTAGAATCTGGGTTCAGTTGAATCATTGTGAATATCTTATGATCTTTATATGTCTAAATAAACTGACTTCTTTCCTCCTGAAATAGAAGCCAATATGAGCACATCTTTCCAAACAAGACTTATTGGGAATATTTACATATATATATATATATATATAAATTGGAACCTTGAACTTCTCAATAGAGTAGTCATCTCTTTTCAATCAGTATAACCCTTTGGTTATGATATAACCTGAAACTTAATGAAATGATATTCGGACTAGATAATGAAATTTAATTCTTGAGACTAAAGAATTCATGTCAAGCAAGGGTGAGAGTGCTGACGACACAAAAGTGCCAGTAAAGATAATGAAAATCCTTTGCCAAGGTATATTTCCAGATAAGCATTGGTCAACTATCATGAACTAGATATGCTTCTGGTCAGGATGATCCTTTTGGTTAGGAGGTACCTACAAAGGAAGGATTGATCAACAGTATAGGTTCATGACACCAGGCTCAGAGGCATGATGATAAACTAAGATCCTTGTTGATTACCCTCGTGAAGGGATGGGTTCCTTCAGTTGAAGGAACACGGGAGACCAGTAGGTCTTTGGTTGGGTGGTAAAGACCTTGATGATTTCTCCTTTTCCCATGAAGACAATGTCAAGAAAAATGCTTTATCTTCTTAACTATAAAATCCTGAAACTCTCTCTCTCTCTCTTACAATATTGAATGGTTACTTAGCTTGTAATTGATCAGTTGTACTTTTATTTGAAAGCATTAAAAAGTTAGTTAAAGTTTGTTTGCATTTTTGTTATAGGAAATCAGTAGATGTTTCTTTTCAGTTAATTCAGTTAGACGTTTCTTTTTAGTTGAACTGAACTTAGAAGTTAGTTGAAAAATTGGATGTTACGTAAGTTACTTTATTTAGAATTATTTCATTTAAAATGAAAAGAGAAAACCCTAGTTTTGTAACATGTTAGTTACATTTTCAGCTAAAATTAGTTTGTTGGCTTTCCTTATTTAGTTGTAGGATGGATAGTATATTACAATTTGGACATTACCTTATGAGCAGATTTATCCCAACAAGGAAAAAATCTATGAACATCAACTAATTCAAGCCATGTAACTACTATGTTCCTTTCCATATGCTTGGGAAAACTTCCTCAAATGAACCAATACCAATGAAAACACCAACTCTCAACTTAGAAAAGCCTACATTCTATTCCAATAATGGTAATAATGGTAAAGACTCTAACTCTCGATTCCATGAAATAAATCTATCAACAAATTTTGAAAGATCCATCCTTAAGCAAAAATGTCCCTTGTGAAGATATTAAACTCAGTGCCAAATTAGAAACTAGAGTGGAAAATGAAAAGGCTTAATTGTTAAGAGGCATACATCTGTGCATTGAATAACACCTTCAACAAGAACAACTCCATACCAAATGAGATCACTATCAAGGAGACCAAGCTACAATAAAAGCATATGAACTTGACCATATATAGCCTGTATATGTAAACCATATATGTAGAAGTGCTTATGCTTGGAGTATAAAATACATAGAATATCTACACATAAACACATCCTAGAACATGTGGAAATAGATAGTTGTTGCTTATATATGAAGAAATATATATCAAGTTTTGGCACACTTTTTGTAGTGTAGTTCCCCTGATAGTCATGTGTTGTGACCCCCATTCATGACCCTCATGCTTCATTTTTTTATTTTATTTTGATGTGAATGGATAAAACATAGTTACTCATTTGCTCATTTGTGGGGGAATGAGTTGATGTTGGTTGTTTTTGTGATAGTGATGCTATGAACTGAAGGTTATTGATGCATAAATCCTATTAGTGAATGGTTGGAATTGGGGCCCATGTTCTATTGAACATAAATAGTTGAAAGCATCATCATATGCTTTTGTTGTCAAAGTTTTTTAGTTTGTAATTGGAAACCATCCTTGTCTTTGGACCAAACCCTGTTGGTGATTGTTTAGCCCTATGTTTATTTGTGGGTGTTCTTGTATTAGAAGATGAATTTTCAACTCTAGAAGTGGACTCTTTACCATCATGTTGTTGAATGGTGCAAAGATATTCAACCCATGAAGCCTTCATAATTGTGTATTCAATTTCTTTCTTTGTTAGCTCCAAATCAGAGTAGAAGTGGCACAATACCCTGTCTTACACAAGAATCCTTCATACATACTAGATAATGCCACATAATGTGATCCATTACTAGGGTTGAACTTTAATAGATGTTCTACTTCATATTGGAAAGGTCAGATACTTTTAGCTCTAGATTGTTTGGAATCCAATTTATGATCATGATTAGAACTGACAAAACTATTATGGAACTCACTGATCACACTGAACTTCCCATTCTTAGGAGATTCACTGGTGGATTCAATGTCTACCATATTTAAGATATTAGTTTTTACAATTTTAGGTCTTTCCTTGGACTTTGTCTTTATAGTTTTCTATTTCTCAGAAGGAAATTTGGTCATTGATCTATACATAGACTTCTATCTAGTCACTCTACCTTTGTCATAACACTTACCTAAATTTTTAGAATTTTGAACTTTCTGTTCACTCTTATTGATGTTACTTCATTTGGAAATAAAAGAAGTATACAACTTAATAGGATTTCTATCAAATTCCACACTCAAATGACTCTTTTCTACACCCCATCTTAAAATGATTTAACACAAGCAAGAGGTATCTTCTTTAACTCAACTTTTGGTAGAGATGCTTCATAGTAGAAACTTGGCATGCGTGTAGTTTTAATTGTTAAACTTCTACCCAGTTAGCTATCTATTAGCATCTACTTCCCTGAGATTATTCCATGTAAATGACTTCACAAAAAAGTCTACTTAACCCTTTGATAGGCCTTTGAAAATAATACCCATGTTGTCATCACTATACAGGTCATGCTCCCTCATTGTTCTCTAGGCAATGAATCACATTATAATTATTTAAAAAAAGAGATGAACCCTTTTATTATGCTAAGCAAAAGAAATTGATACTACGGTTCACTTGCTCTATGATGTTGTAAAAGTGTCTTTACAATCGTTTCATATTTTTTGAATGATTCTATTAGGTGGGGCTTAAACAACACACACTAAGCTTGATTATTTAGTGTGGCTCATGTGGGACCCTCCCACTATGTTCACCATTCCCGTTTGTTTCTATTTACCGTTTCTCTTTATCCTTCATTAGTTATATATATATATATATATATATACACACACACACACACACACACACACAATTATATAATTATTTATATTATATTTTCATTTAAATTTTAGTTGGATAACATTCAAATGAGAAAAAAAAGAACATAAAGTGGGATGAGATCTAATAAACTCTAAGGAAGAATCCATCTAAATAAATTGTTAAGAACAAATCCATCTCTTAAAATTCATCTTTCTAGATTATTTCCAAAAATCTATTTTTCTTGCCTTTATTGCATACAAACGTGTATTCTTATGATAAAATTCTATTTAAAATCAACTAAGTAAGAATTGTTAGCCTTGAATCATAAGTATTTACATCATGAAATGAATCTCCCACTATAAAATTCTGACATGAATCAAGTACAAGAACTCAAGATTCTTAATGTAGTTGAGATTAAGGATTGTAAACAAACATTAGATGTGCATATGGAATTTAGTCTTCACTAGCACTTTCTAGGTATGCAACTAATGCAAAAGTATTCAATTCCTATTTGAACCCTTTCTCCTATAGATATATAAACACATTGGGTAAACAAAGATCAAAAAGTTCATTACAACAATTAAATATAGTTCTTGTTAGATTCACGAATTTAGAGATAATATTCTTTCATCTATATTACAACCAAAGCTATTCATTAATTCATATAATATAGGAGCATATGTTACCAATTTATTATTAAAGTGTAGAGTACTTTTCTTAGAGGCCAACCCAAGTTTCATGCCTAATTTTCATCCTATCAAACATTACAATGAGGTATTCAATTTCATATGGGCGTTATTGAGGTATGTGGCCATTCAAAGGTTTTCAACACATTTGATTGGTGCAAGGATTCAACCATCTAATAAATTTTTTAGATAATTTCTAGGACCAATCCAAGAAAACCATAAAATTCACCACTTAGCCAATCTAGGAAAATTATGGCATCCACCACTCAACCAATCTAGAACTCAATATAACTAGATTGACCAATTGACACATGGATAAGCATGCATACATATAAACACACATAAGTCTCTAAAAATTTGAGACAATTATATTCAACATAGTTTGAGGGCCTACAACCATTTCAATGGGCTCGAACACATGCCAACAAGGAAATACCTTGATCACAATGTAACACCTTGCTATACCAAAGAAACACTATCCAACTTTAAACTAAGATAGTAATCATCCTAAGAACACCTTGATAACCAAATCAACACCTCACTATGGCCAGACATGCTATTCAACTTGAAATTGAGATAGAAAATACCCATCTCTACTAGGATGACCATCATTTGAAATTTTGATTCACCAAAATAATCATTGTGTTACTTTATGTATGAATAGCCATGGAGCTATTCTCTTTATAAAATGACAACTATACAACTCCATTAAGGCCTTAAGGATGATACAAAATTTAGTCCACATATTCTTCCTTGTTACTAGATCACATGCACATTGTGCTACAATAGATCAAACACATACACAAGGATCCCAACTTAGACATGAGACCATGAGACTCACGAATTCAAATAATGGTATATCCACACAACTACATTGAGAACTCTATCCTAGACATAGATTGCCACAATTTAATAACATCACAAGTCACAAATACATAATGCACATCCATAAAATATTATTTCACTAGTTTCAACTTAAGCATATACCTCATCCAAACCTTCCTTAACTCCCTTAATCTCATATATCTTCACTGATGTTTATGGTGAATTGTAGCTACAATTACTTATGGTACATGAAAAATACTCTAGAAGTTGAATATGTAGGTTTTAGAATATGTAATTACATTTTTCATACATGTCTACCAGAGCAGTTGCAACTACCTACAAAATTCATTTGCCCTTTATGCTTTGATGGATGTTCATGCTTGTTCAAAAACTCCCATTTGATATTGGAAAAGGTTGTATAGTCTAGCTATTATATATAATATAATAATTAAAAATATATATTACATAATATATATATATATATATATATATATATATATATATATATATATATATATATATATATATATATTATGTAATGTATCATTGTCGTATTATTATATTATATTATACAAATAAAATTATATATATGATATAATACATATGTAAAAAGTAAGGGAAAGTAACAAAACATTTGAGCCCTAATAAATACGTACATCCTAGAAGGATTTTTGTCACCTTAACCTTATAAAATAGGAAAGAAGTACAATGGGAGAAATGGTGAACATAAAAGAACGTGAATGGATTAGAAGGGCCCCACATGAGCCACACTAAGCTGCCAACACTTAGTGTGTGTTGTTTAAGCCCAATCAGCTATATCACTTAGCCACTCAACAATAGCCTATATTGAGCTATCTAATACGATCAAGTTTACTTGTAGATTTACGGTAAAACAAACCAAATTAGTTGTTTCAACCCATGCGTGACAAGTGAAAAGACAATCTAAAATTCTTTGGTTTTATGGATATTAAATTATTGAGCTCAATGCAAGATTGTTATAGACAAAATTATTGGTTACGATTTAAAATTAGGAATGTTTTTTGGTAGGTTTTAAGCCTTCTAAGGCCCCAAAACTACTTTATTGTATTGAAGTTGTTCCTTATATGAATTGAACGATTTGATTTTGAAAATCAATGGTTGAAAATTATAGAGAAGGATGCATATTAACTATATGAAGTGAATGACTTGATTTTTAAAATCAATGGTTGAAAATTATAGAGAAGGATGCATAACTATATGGGTGGACAACTTGCTTTTGAAAATTAATGGTTGAAAATTATAGAGAGGGATGCATAACTATATGAAGTGGATGACTTGCTTTTGAAAATCAATGATTGAAAATTAAGAGAAGGATGCAAGATGATTGAAATGATCTCAACTATTAGAATTTATAAAATATTAACTATATGGAGTGGATGACTTGCTTTTGAAAATCAACCATTGAAAATTACAAAGAAGAATGCAAGGTGGTTGAAACAACTTCAACCATCAAAATTTGAGAAACATTAAAAAATATAATAAATAATTAAAGAGAAAAATAATTTATCTATTCTTATCGTTTTTTAATAAAAAGGAGGATTTTTTTTATAAATCCAGAGGAAACAACAATAAATAATCAAGAAATAAAGAGAATCCACCAAGGGCCTTGCAAGCCCACCTTGTGAAGCAAAAACACCACCACCTAAAAAACATCCAACCAAACTTCAACATCACCACTCAATGTCCCTGAATATATTCCTAAAGCAACAACCTCAACTTTTGGGAACAATCCGAAGGAGGATTCTCCCAACTCTCAACTCTCCAATTACCCCTATACTCAGAGGCCCATTTTTCCAAACAACCTGCAACCTTGTTCCACTCCTGTGGGATATGAACAAAAGAGACCCAATCCAATTATTTTCTTAGATGATGAATCTATTGAACCATTAACTCCAGCTGCCAACTCACACCATCCAAATTTTGCTTATTTAACATATAAATCAGAATATGTGAGTTTGACTCATAGATGACCTTGTGCCACCCTAGAGCACAACCTTTTTACCACATGATAAGGATAGCAAGGGCTTCCATAAAGTTATTAGTCTCATATCCCTAAAAATAAGAGAAGAAAAAGAGAACCTCCCTAGAAATGTCTCTATCCACTCCTCCAACAATAGCAAAACCAAGATTACCTCTAGAGGAGCATCAATGTTAATCTTCAAGACCCCAACAATAGGCGGGCTCCATCTACCATCACGCTAGACTTTCTTGGAGAGAGGTTTCCTCCCGCAAGAGCTAACTTTCCATGAAACATTATTGTCTAACCCCAACTTTAGCACTAACTTCCTCTCCCCAAGATCCAAAGGAGAAACCACCTCACACTTAACCTGAATAGTTTCGTAAACCATCCCTAGAATCCTCTGCCAAACTTGTTGAGCTGCCAATCTCCCACCTTGGAAAATCCTATGGTTTCTCTCCAACCAAATCTTCTGAAGGATAGAAGAGGGCCCTATATCCCAAGCCACTTGGAGGAAGAACGACTTTACAAGAGGGCATCCCAAAGTCATCTAAAACTCAATAAGAGATGAAGCATGCATGCATGTACATCTCCATATTTCCCACCAAAGGTGTCAAATAGACTTAGAATAATTGCACTGGAACCACAAATAAGAAGAAGATTCCTCACTATTACCATAGAGATAACAAAGGGATGGAACTTGAAAGCCCCTCTTTTGAAGGTTTTCCCATGCGAGACACCTGTCATGAGTAGCTAGCCAAAGAAGAAGTTGCATTTGGGCCACACAAACTTATTCCAAACAAATTTCCACCAAGGGACTTTCTCCCCTCCATATTTTTTCCTATCCAACTCTTAATACCCCATAGCCACATAGTAGACCCCATGAGGCTTAAGGCTCCAAGCTAGAATATCTTCCCTCCTCAAAGAGTTGTACACTCCACCAACCAAAATCTAAGATAACTCAACTTGGTCCTCCTTTGAAATGCCTGGTAGCCAGGTTTGAGGGTCTTTCCACTTAAAAAACTCCACTTGCCCCAAACTCTTTGCCTCTTTGAAATCCTCCACACGAGTCCATCCAACATCTATGAAGTTATGACTAAGGTTCTGAAGGTGAGGAAACCTGGTCAATACAGTCTAACCAAAAGAGAGCCTCAAAACTTCTGTTACAGATCCAAAATAAACCCTGCTTGACCAAGTTGGCTCCCCTTTTAAGAGTGTCCCAAATCATAGAACCTTTACCTAACAAAAATTTCCTAGGCACATCATTCTTGGAAATACCTCTCAAGTACTTAGAAGAAATTATTATATCCCAAACTTGGTCCTGATTAGATCACCACCTTTAGTAGAGATTGGCTGCCAATGATTGTCCTCTAAGGCTAGCTTGTCGCAATCCCAACCCCCCCCCCCCATTTTTTTGGGACTACAAATATTCTCCCACTTAACCAAACTCACTTGGAGGAGGCTAAGTTTCTTGTCCATAAGAATTGCCTATCTAGAGCATCCAACTCTTTAATGAAACTAACAAGAGATAATTGCACCATGCATCTATAAATTGGTTGGGCTTGAACCACCACTTTTAACAACAAAACCCTCCTTGCAAAGGATAGCCATCTAAAAGTACAATGGTTGAAACGATCACAAAACTTGTCCACCACACCTTGCCAGGTGCCTCTTCGCATTGGGCCCATAGATAACAAAATACCTAAATAAGCAAAAGGTAGATACTCAATCTAGAACCTAAGGATCCGAGCAATTCTAGACTAGATCTGGGGAGGAGTATTGAAGAAGAAGATGGAGGACTTTGCTTCATTGATTTTCTGCCCTAAAGCAACAAGATAGATATCCAAGGCATGCACAAAGTTATTTTCCTCTTTGATCCAAGCAACTCCCACTAAAGCGATGTCATCCACGAGTTGTAAATGAGTTTGAGGAGGCAAGCCGTCTCCCCAACTCCAACCCAAAATAAGTCCTTGCCTTGAGTGAGCTTTCAATATTATTCCCAATATTTCAACCATAATAATAAAAAAGATAAGGTGATAGGGGACCCCCTTGCCTGATCCCCCTAAAAGCACCAAATAGAACAAAAGGCTTACCATTGATCAAAACTAAATAAGATGCAGACTTAACACAACTAATCACCCAATTAACCCAATCCTCACCAAACCCGAAGGCCAGTAGCACCTTCTAAAGAAAAGACCATTTTACCCTATCATAGGCTTTTTCCATGTCCAGTTTGATGAACATAGCCTTCTCCTTAGAAAGCTCCATGGAATGAATAGCCTCCACAAAAATAAATACCTCACCCAATATTTATCTAGTCACCACAAAACCCCTTACTCTTGAAATGATTTTACTGAGCCATTGCTTAAGCCTCTCTGTAATTAATTTAGAGAGGATTTTGTAAACCACATTACATAATACAATTGGCCTAAAAAGATCTAGAGAATCAGCCCCTTCCCTCTTAGGGATAAAAACTAGAGAGGTAGTATTCATAACCCTCAACATCTGCTTGCTACCTTGAGATTCCCTAACAACTTCCAATAGGTCAAATTTGATAGTTTCCCAAAATTTCTAAAATAATTCTATTGGGAAACCATCAGGTCCAAGGGTTTTCCCTTTCTTCATCTTGAACATTTTCTCCTCAACTTCCTCCAAAAGAATGGGGCTAGTAAGCATATCATTCACCTCATTAGCAACCAATGAGGGAATACACTCCAAAATCAAGTTTTCTTCCTCATCAACTATAGTAGAGTCCTTTAAAAAAAGAGTAGAAAATAATGAATAAATTCCTGTGAGATGTCCCTAAGAGAAGTAAACTTCACACGTTGAGAAGAAACCAGTAAGAAATTATATTACCATGCCCTCTAGCTTTAAACAAGTTAAAGAAGAAGGTTGTATTCCTATCCACTCCTAAAGCCAATCAACTCTGGACTTTTGTTTCCAAAAAATATCTTCTCGTAGCTCACATTCCACCAAATCCTTCACATTGGTCTCCTCTTCTCTAAGGGAGTCCTAAGTAAGCCCATGATCCTTATTATGACTAGTGATGGAGTCCAACCGATGTTGTGCAATGGAGTTGGCTAAAAAATTGTTCCCAAACTATTGCCTGTTCCACTTCTTGAGTTGGAATTTCATAAACTAGAGCCTCTTGACAAAGGAATACATAGTTGTACTATGCTCAGGCATGCCCTTAGCCCACCATTCTCTCGTAAGATCATGAAGAGATGTCTCCCATAGCAAAATAAATTGGAACTTGAAAGTTGGCTTCCTAGAAGCATCCTTCCCTCTTGCAGAAAGTTTGATGGGATAGTGATTTGAACCTTTCCAATACAGAGTCTCTGAATTGGCAATTACTTGCTACCAATCCAAAAGCTAGAGACTAAGAACCTATCCGGTCTCTCTGAAATAAAGCCTTCCCCACTCTACCTGTTACTCCAAGTGAAAGTATCATTCCCAAGTTTTATATCTATCAAATTTAGAGATGCAATATTATTGCTCAAGAGGAAAGAAGAGGGATCAAGCCTATCCACTCCATCTTTCTTTTCCTCCAAACTAGAAGTAGCATTAAACTCCCTAGCCAAAATCCAAGGGGTAAAAGAGGCTAAGGATCTCACATACTAAATATGAGCCCATAGACGGGTCTTACTAGGAAAATCAATAGGCACATAAACATTGGTACACAAGAAAAGTTCACTAGATTCAAAGCTAGAAACAACCATAGATAAGGAGTTCCTACCAAAGATCCACAAAAGAGGAGAAATATTGTGCGGGTCCCAAAGAAAAGAAATTCCATTGACACTACCCCGAGCCCCAACACATTGACATTGACCTCTCCACCACACCTTAGAAGCCACACTGAACATACCTTCTACTGATAGATAAGATTCCTAAAAAAAAACAACATCAGGAGAGTCCATCTTAATTAAATGCTAAACAACCTTTTGTCAAGGGATGTTATTCAAACCCCTCGCATCTAGGAGAGAACAATCATCTATGAGAGTTAGAAAAGTGGGAGTCAATAGGCTTCACTGAGCCTAAATCCACCAAATTATCCTCCATTATTTTAATTTTTTCTGGATCTTTCTTCCTCCCCAACTTAGAGGATTTCTCTAAGCCTCCCTTTTTAAAGTTATTTTGTTGCAATCCCAAGGACAGAACAATCTTGCTACCTTTTCCAAGCTCCTGGACCTCAACATTCAGTATTGACTCTAGTAAGGCCAAAACTGATCCTCCACTTAATTCAATATTCTTGGGAGGGGCCAAAACCTTTGGGATCTCCTAAATTTTATTTGTAACCATTTGTACCTCAATTTGGTCATCCACAACCCCATTGAGACTAACATCTACTTTAGGAACCAACTGTTCCATCCCCAAAATATTTGCACCAGAGAGTTGCATGTTTGGATTTTCCATATAAGTTGATCAAAGTCTTCCAGAGCCTCAAAATGGTTAAAGGTCTCTTCATTTTATCTATCCTTGGAGGATCTATTCAGGCCTCGCCCCTTGTTATAAGGTTTGACAAGTGTAAAACCATCCTTATCAATTTCTTTATTTGGCATAGGGGCTTTACCTTTATCCCTTGAAGGAGGAGGACAAGGAGGCACTTTGATAGAGGCATTTTTTGCATGCACCCTAGATGAGTTAAGTTTGTAGTACTTCCTTTGCAAATACCCATATTCATGAAAAACTTGACAACGAAAAGGAAGAGCTTCGTAGTCTAGTTTTTGGATCCATGAAGTGGAGCCTACTTTAATTTCCAATGAATTTAACAATGGGTTATTTAAATCAATTTTAATACAAATTCAAGTATAAGAGATTACCTTCTTATCCAATGTCTGTTGAGCTGGACCAACAGGTTTTCCAAGCAATAAAGTGATCATGTGCAAAATATCATTCCTCTAGAATTCCAGCAACAACCATGGGACTATCACCCATACTAGGACCCTTGATGATGAATCCTCTACTAGATTAAGGCTTACATGCCAAGGTTTTAAAAACAACTCCACCTAGTTATATAATTAAGGCCCTCCTTCAAATGCCTTACTCTGATCAGCTACTCAAGAAAACACCACTATGAAATAATTATTGGCTACCTACATAACTTCGATACCCCCTTTTGGGTGCCAAGTTTGAAGAGCTCACGACTCTAGAGAGGAAGAGATACCCGGAGCCCCATAAAATTGCAAATTAAGGCATGATTATTTAGATAATTAACCTCCTCAACAATCAAATCTGGTTGGATGACCAAAATAGGCCAAGATGAACTCCTCTCCAAACACCTATTTACTTTCGGTGCATGCAAAGGCCTGCTCTAAGAAGCCCCCCCACTATTTAGAGCATTACTTAAGAAATTCATTGCATTAGAATGATCAAATGGAGAGGAGACAACCTCATTACCATCTCTGAAAAGGACAAGTGTACATGCCCACTCGAGCCTATACCAAACACCATATCAATGCTACCCAAACAAAAGAAAAAAGAAAATGAACTCCCACAACCCTTGCAAGAAAAGAAACCCCACCTGTAAGCATGAAAAGAACCCCCCACGTTGCAAAATCCCCCACATGCCCCACCAGCCCATTGCCATGTTTCCACCACTCCCAAATCATGTATGCATAGACACACAACTAACATGCAAGTCATGATCTGTTGCTAGTTGTGCACCAACACAACCTCACGCCTGCTGCTAGTCGCACACCAACACAACCTCACACATGCCAGCGTCTTGTCGATGGGTGCTTGGATCCAAAGTTACTTTTAATTTTGGTGCAATTCATCTAGTCTTATCTTTAAAGTAGAAGAAGCTAAGATAAAAAAGTAAATTTTTTCTTTAATTTTTTTTTAAACTTATATTTTTTATTTTATTTTTAATTATAACATACATAAATAATAAATATAATGTTTAGCTGTCTCAACAAATTTCGTTGATTGAGAACTATTTGTGAAGGTGTTCTCATCATTGTATTTTGCCTAAGCATATGCTTGCTTGGTGTATCTCTCTGGTTTTGCTTATGGCACTAAGCACTTAAAATACCAATGTGTCTGGAGCTACCCCATATTAAATTGGCACTCATCACATAAAAAATAAAAAACTATTATAAAATTAAATTTTTAGATTTATTTTAATTATAACATAAATGTAAATATAATCTGTAAATAGTTAATTATTTATTTAGAATTTTTAAATATCATTTTTATTTTTAAGATTTTAGTAATTTTTTTCATCTGTAAGCGCTTTTGACTAGAGCTATGAACCAGTGAGGCCACATTTTTTTGGGGGACCTCATCCCCATCATCTCTCCTTATCTCTCCATTGTGCTCACAGAGACACTATGTGTCAAGGTTCAACAACAACTATCAACAACAATCGTTGATGGGTGAGCCGACTATGCGCCAAGTTCCTGGACCGAACCCCAAACCACTGTCTCAACCCCTTCTTCCGGCCATCCTCCCATGTCTCTGCTTCCTCCTCGTGCCTCCTCCGCAACCTCCTTCTTTTCTCTTCCTTATCACTCTAGGATCCAATGCAACCACCTTATCTCTCTGATATGATCTTCCTTTTTCCCTCCATCTCCTTATCTCTCCAATGCACTAAGCTATCATGACTTCCTTTTTCCCTCCAGCTCCTTATCTCTCCACTATGTTGGTGATCTCCTTATCCCTTTGACTCCTTATCTCTCCAATGCGCTGAGCGCTCCTGCACTAGCCCCCTTATCTCTCCAGCATCCTTATCCCTCCGCTTCCTCTCCTTTTTTCTCTACCTTTCTATCATTTCTCCTCCATCTAGCCACCTTATCTCTCTTGCATCCTTATCCCTCTGCATCCTCTCCTTCCTCCAGCTGGATGTCCTCCCTTATCCCTCCACTCTGAGTGTCGTCTCCTTTATCTCCTTATCTTCCTCCATCCTTGCATCTGTACTGCCTGCATCGTGGGTCTTGGTTCAAATCTCCCTGTTGCAGGTCCTGCATGGCCTTGTGGACTCCTCTCACAACCTTCCTTTGGGTGTCTTAGTTCAAATCTCCCTGTTGCGGGTCTTGCATGGCCTTGTGGACTCCTCTCACAACCTTCCTCTGGGTGTTTTCTCAAGCTCCTTTCCGCGAGGGCCATCGTGGCAAGAGCACTCCTTCCTCTCGGTTCTCTCGCAACCCTCTTCTCATGTCTGTTCCTTAGAACGTCTTCCAGCTGTCGGTATCTCCATTCCTATCTACCAATGAACTCAACACTGTATCTCCATTCCTATCTACCAATGAACTCAACACTGCTGTAGGGTGTTTATCCTTGGCTCCTCTACCATTGATCCTACCTCTGACCTCCTTTTTGTCTGCAATCTCTGTCCAACGACCAATGACCAGTGACTACCTTCTTGTTCAAAATGCACTCCTCCTTGGTCCTTTTTTGGTCCTTCGTTCCTACAAGCATTGGTGAGACTCGAACAAGTGAACACCCTCTCAACAGGGCTTGTGATTTACCGTCACACTACGGGGTCATCCCCTTTAAGATTTTAATAATTACTATATTATAATACATAATAAATATAATATTTAAATAATAAATTATATATTTAAATTTAAATTTATTTTATTTTAATAATTATTATATATAAGTGATTTTAATATATACATATATACATACACAATTTTTTTAATAATATTATTAATGAACTTTATCTATTTATATATATATATAAATAATAAGTTTTAAATAAATATATTTGTTTTTTTCAATATTAAAAAATAATATATTGACTTTTTACTTTTTTAATAGGTCCTTTTTATTTTTAAATTTTTTAGTTGGGTGTTACTTGTAATTTTTAATATAAAGATAAAATTTTAGCTTTAACAATTTTAATACAATTTATTTTATTTTTAATATTTTATTTGAATTACATTTTAATTTTTAAAATTTAAATTATTTATATAATATTTTTTATTTGTTAATATTGAGTTTATTTGTTAAATTATTTTATTTAATCATTTATTAACTTAAAAAAATATTATTTATTATTAATTTTTTAAAATCATTATGTTTATTAATATTTGAATTTTGATATATTTTGACTTTGTATTTAGTTTATTCTATTTTGATTTTTAATTTAGATTTAAGTTTGAATTTTTTATTATTATTATTTGTCTTTTTATGAAATTATAAATAATAATAAATTATTAGAATTAATTTTATTTATATTTATTTCTTATTAAAGTTTAATTATTGTAGAATAGTTTTATTTTTATTTTTTATTTTAATTTATATGACAAAATGAATTTCAAACTTAAAATCTAAATAAAAAGTTATAGTGTGTATGAGAGGAAGCTAACATTTAATTATTTGTTTCATGCCAATAATCCAAGAATAAAACATGTCCCTAAGGAGTTATGCTTAGGATGATATGTCATTTGATTAAGGATATTATAATTCACCTTTAAAACTTCTTTAGTGTACCCATTGCACACTTAAGGAGGAAAATAGATAGAGAGAGAAAGAGATAAAATATAAAGAGAGAAGGGAGAGGGAAAGGGAGATATGATATAGAGGCAAAGAAAGAAAAATAAAAATAAAGGAAGAGAGAAAGAGAGGGGGATCAAATGAGACAAAGGAGGAGAGAGGCAGATAGACAGAGAGATATAGAGAGTTAGAGAGAAAATATAAATGGGGATGAGAGGGAGGGATATAAAAGAAGAGAGAAAAGATATATATATATATATATATATATATATATATATATATATATATATATATATATATATAGAGAGAGAGAGGATACAAGGATAAAAGAGATATGAATACACATATATGGGTATATGGGTGAGATATGGAGGAATAAAGGGAGAGATAATGGATAGAGATGAAGAAGAGATAAAATGGAGACAAAGGGAGAGAGAAGTAGATGAATATGGTCACATGGGGAGGAATGAGATAAAATAATAATATATATGGGTGAATCAAAGGATAAAGGATATATATATCTGGTGGAAATCAAGGATAAAGGGAATTTAAATGGGATAAAAGAGGTAAGGAGGAGATGGGGAGATGGAGGATGCATGGGGAAGGGAGATAAATGGGGGAGAGAGGGAGACGCATATGGATGGGGAGGAGGAGGAGATCAAGGAGATGTGAGAGCATGGAGAAATATAGAGATCTCTCTGTTTCTCTTCCAATCTCTTTATATATAGCTCCTCATTTGAAACTCTCCCTACCTCTCTCTCTCTCTCTATATATATATATCTACCTCTCTCTCTATATAACTTCTTATCTCTATATTTCTATCCCTCCATCTCTCCCTCTCTATTTGTCTATCCCTCTTTCCATCTCTAATTCTCTCTCTCCCTCCCTCTCTATCCATCTCCATATTCCTATCTATCTCTCCCTATCTCTATCTCCTCACCTCTCTCGCTTCTCTCTCTTTCCCATTTATCTTTCCCACTCTATATATATATATATCTATCTCTACCTCTTTCTATCTATCTATCTCTCCTCTCCCTATCACTCTCTCTTTCTATATTTCTCTACTTCTTCTATATATCCTCTATATATTTCTCTCCCTCCCTCTATCTATTCACATATCTATTTCTCTCTATCTCAATATCTCTTTGTCACTCGCACACACACACACACACTCCTTGTTTCTCCCTCCCTATCTCTATCTCTATATCTCTCTCACTCTCTCTCACACACTCATTATTTCTCCCTCCCTATCTCTATATTTATCTCTCTATCTCTATCCCTCTCTCTTTATTATTCATCTCTCTTGCTCCCTCTATCTCTATCTTCCCATATCTCCCTCTCCCTCACTATTTATATCTTATTATCTCTATCTCTCTCTTATTCACTCCATATCTCCCTCCATCTCTCCTACTCTCTCTATCTATTTATATATATGTATCCCTCTCTTTACCTCTCTCTATATATCACTTCCTATATCTTTATCTTTCTCTCTCCAACTCCCCCTCTTTCAGTTTCTCTCTTTCTATCTCTATTTCTCTCTCTCCCTCTTCATCTCTCCTTCCATCTCTCCCTCTACATATTTAGCTCTCCCCCCCCTCTCTCTCTCTCTCTCTCTCTTCCCCTCTTATCCCCTTTATCTTTCCTAATTTATATATGCCACTCTATCTCTCCTTTCTATTCCTATCTCTCCCTCTTTCTATCTTTATCTCTCCCTTTCTCCATATCACTTCCTCTTTCTATATATCTCTAATTCTCTTCTCTCCCCTCTCTACTTTTCTCCCTCCTCTCCCTCCCTCTCTATATATTTATACATATCTATCTCCATCTCTCGCTATCTTATTCATACACACACATACACTCCTTGTTTCTCCCTCCCTATCTCTATCTCTATCTTTATATCTATCTCTTTGCCTCTTTATCTATATCTCTCCATATGTCTTCTTCCATCACTCCCTCTATCTCTATCTAATTATCTCCCCATCTCTCTTTACCCCTATATCTTTCCCTCACTACCTATCTCTATATTTCACTTCTTATATCTATCTTTATCTTTCTATCTCTCTCTATCTCTATTTATTTATGTCTTCCATATCTATCTATCCCTCTATCATCTCTCTCTTTATCTCTCCCTCTCCTCTCCATATCCCTCTCCTCCATCTCCATCTCCATTTCTATTTAATTCATCTCTATATATTTCTCCTTACCCCTCTTCCTCTCTCTCTCTCTCTCACTCTTCCCTCTATATCTCTCCTTCTTTCCATCCTTATTGTAGAGTCTAACTAATATGTCATAGACTTGGTGAAATTACACAATTTAGGGGTGTAGCTAGTTGAACAGTTCACTTGAAATTGCAAGCCTACATTAAAATATCAACCAAAGTCTGTAAAATTATGATGGGTTTGCACTGTATGTGCATCATGAGATAATTCTAATCTATCATCATTGTGTGAAAGAATAACTAAAATTCAATAACTTAAACTGAACATAGTTAATGCTGAAAAGAAACCTTTCCGCACAGTAGTTGCTACAGGTGCCTTCAACAGTGGCTATAGGTGACTACCAAACTATTAACTAAAAGTAATAAACTAAATTCTCTCCTTCTATATTATCTTCTATAAATGTTGCTTGATTACATACTCAAATATATAGGCTAACAAACATCTAATATGTGTCCATCATTCCTTCAAACAAGGAAAAGGATTATTCTTCAAATGACACAAATACAATGACTGGACAATAGAGTCCTATTACAAATTTTCATTTGGCTGATTGGAAAAGAGTTTGTTTCAATTCTTTTATGATCAAACTGATTTGTTGGAGTTTTTTTGATGTGTATAAATATATGGTAATCCATATCCAACTTCTTTTCAAGTTAAAACTCAGAGTATAACAAATGGTGGATATTGGACTAAATTTATGCCTTCTCAGTCGCCACTTTTTACTTAGTCAACTTCTGTCATTAAAAAATCCTTTATTATTGCATAGCTCTTCAAACACTTTCTTGGTTTCATGCTCCTCATTTTTTGCACTTTTCCAACAATAGCTACATGTTGACAATTGTCAACTTGTTTCTCTTCTTTTCAGCTGCATGAACGACTCATTCCTTCCACAAATGATATTTTAATCCTTCTACAAATACTTGAAATTTAATAATTATCATTCATCATAATATATCATCATAATTTAGCATCAAATAACTAAAACATACAAACATTTATAAATCATCATTAATCATAGTTAATGCTTCAGGAAATCAAGGTAAAATTCATAAATGTCTTAGGAATGATATTATATCATGAACATGGATCAAATCATAAGGAATGGTGAAATAAATAGGACAAATAATAAGCTCATCACTTATCTCTTCCTCTCACCCTATTTCAGAAATTACATCGACTTGTTGGTAATGAAGCCTGATTATATTCTTGATTTAGAGGTTTTGTTTTAATTGTTTTTGGATCCTTTTAAGTGGATGCATAATTTATTTGAAGCTATCAATTCTCTAGTGAGACCTTTTTTGCACAAGCAACATCATTTTATAAATGGCCTACCAATTTATTTCATTTATACTACACAAATGTATGCAAAAAATAGACCAAAAAATTCCCTATTTGACCTTCCACACATGTTCAATGTACCCATTACACACCAAGGTGAAATTGCTAGTTTTTATGTTGTTGGTCTTTTGAAATGATGAGGACTTAGGGGTATTGGGAACCTTGGTTCTCCTAGGACCTAAAGTCCCAATCTTATACTTTAGCGGCGAGTCTTGGGTGTCAGGTTGGACTAAGGACCTGGACCCTAGGTTCCAGGTTCTATTTGGGACTCAAATCCTAATAAGGACCATGAACCTTAGTCATTTAAGTGGCGGGTTGTGAGAATTAGACGAGACTACACTCCAAGTTTGAAGTACGATCTAATGTTCAACTTGAAACTTTGAGAAAATTTTATTTTAATTTTTAATTTTTAATATTTTTTTAGACTTTTTAATTTTTTTTGGATTTTTTAAAATTTTGGAATTCATGAAAATTAATATAAGGACGCTTTATGTAAATTTAAAGGTTGGATTCTTTAAAGAAAGTTCTACATTTTTTAGTGTAGACTAAGGAGAGAAAATTATTGTTAGGAGATAAGGCATGTGTTAGAAATTTTTAGGTTTTATTTAAAGAATTCATGATCGGGGGTCAAGTTAAGGTGAATACTTGAAATTGAGAAGTATTGAATTTTGGACTCTGGTACAAACTTTGATGATAAAAAAATATAAAAGTTAAAAAAAGAAACCCTAGGTAATCAATTAACTTAAAATGATGATATGAGAACCTAAAAATAAAAAAAAGGTTCTAGATTACTCAAGACCACACAACTACTATGGGTATTGGAAGCACAAAGAGTTCAAGAATCATAACAAGTGTTAGACCTTCCCTATCTCCTATAGCTAAAATGGGTGTACAGGATTATCAAGACCTTAGAACCATGTAACAAGACACACCAAAATCCACAAAAAACATAGAAAATAACTAAGAAGAGAAAAATGAAAGAACCCTAACACCACCATGAATAACCAATGACAAGGACAAAAGAGAAAAAGATGAGGAAATGAGGGGGTCCCCAGATTTGTGAAGTGAAAAAGTGGAGTGTATATGCAACACATAACAAGTATCATCAACCAAAGATCTGGAGGCAACTCAACACATATAAGATTCTCATGCACAAACTCCATCTCAAGCACCTAATATATAACAGATACAATACATGAAACTGTCACACAGTATTTATAAAACCATGAGTTAAAACCACCCAAAAAGTGGAGCCCAACTTATCTCTAATCAAATATTCCATATGATGTGTCAAAATACACACCAACACATGTAACTCCCCCTTGACTATTTTTTGTGTTCAACACGTTTTCATATTTTCCAATTCGAGAGACCTAACTTTCAAAGGCCATAAATTTTGATTTGGGAGGCCAATTGACAAACCATTTTAATTGTTGAAAATCTCATGAAGTGCTCTATCAAGATATAACCCATTACACTAGTTTTGACCATTTTCAAGCCCAAAAATGACATCTAAGGGCCTCGAAATTGACTTTACAACTTAAAGACAATGAAAATTTTAATATCTTGAAATTAGGACATGATCTTGGGTTAAAACTTTACCAACATATTTAATGTATTATATTATTTATATACATTATATTATATTATATATATAAATATATACATATTATATTTTATTATATATTATAAATATAATATATAATATATTAAAATATAATAATAAGACAATGCTATATATTATATATATACTTAGTCAAAGTTAGTAAGCAACTTAGGTATGTGGAACTCTAGAGATAAGTCCTTCAATTTTAGAAACTAAGTTCCCAAATAAATTAGGATTGATAATATGTTTGTGCCTAAGATGTTGAGAGTCAAGAAACCTAACAATTGAGTGTATCCCATGTATTTATATCAAACTTAACCCTAATAAAATAGATGCCCTCTTTGGAATACTTTAGAAATACAACCTCAGGATTCTAGAACTAACTTACAAATTATGTAATGTTTTATAGGACTCTTGCATCCATTGAGCCCACAAATCTAAGGCCATTAAATTTTTAGACCTAGACACTTGATTAAAATAGGTTGTATAAAATGATATCACATCCATAAGCATAATTAAAGTATGTCAAATATATTATATTTTATTATATATTATATTATATAAATATAATATATAATATAATAATAAGAAAATGCTATATATTATATATATACTTAGTCAAAGTTAGCAAGCAACTTAGGTATGTGGAACTCTAGAGATAAGTCCTTCAAGTTTAGAAACTAAGTTCCCAAATAAATTAGGATTGATAATGTGTTTGTGCCTAAGATGTTGAGAGTCAATAAACCTAACAATTGAGTGCATCCAATGTATTTATATCAAACTTAACCCTAATAAAATAGATGCCCTCTTTGGAATACTTTAGAAATACAACCTTAGGATTCTAGAACTAACTTACAAATTATGTAATGTTTTATAGGACTCTTGCATCCATTGAGCCCACAAATCGAAGGCCATTAAATTTTTAGACCTAGACACCCGATTAAACTAGGTTGTATAAAATGATATCACATCCATAAGCATAATTAAAATATACCAAATATTCTTGGGATCACATGAATGTGAGAATGTAACAATTGAAGTTGGTGATGCATTCCCATACCAATTCTAATGAAATTTGATTGTTAAACCCAAACTAAATGTCTTCTTAGGGCCCACCTCTCAAATTTAACCCTATGTTAAGATAAAATAAGAACTTTTTTAGGCCTAGTAATGAATGCCTAAGCTCAATGTTATCCTCAAACCAAAGAAGCCAAGTATTTCAATCTAAGAGAATTTTTGGATGAATTTTCATAGTGATTAAATATTGATTTTTTAAGACTAGATTCCTTTATACAATGTGGGAAAAAACTTAAGGAGTTCAATTAAATAAATAGTTTAATTTTTGACAAATCCATTGGGTTGTCATATATGACATCAAAGCATGGTTTAAACTAAGGAATTGATGGTAAACTTCTTCAACTCATATTTTTCTTGACAACTACTTGGAGTATGATCTTAGGTAGCTCAAACTTGTTGTCTTTGAATTTAAAGAAAAATATGTAGTGTCTAGGACTTAACTATGAAGCTCTTTTTACTAGATAATGTGAGAAAGCAAAGAAGTAGGATATTTATTATTATTACCCATGAGCATCCACATTTTATAAATTGGGCAGTGTTGGAAATTTTGGTTTGTTTGGTTATTTTTATTTTGTTTCGTTTTCTATATTTAGTTATCACTTTTATTAGTTATGTATTTATTATTGGTTTCCTCAAGAGATTTTGGTTATGGTGTAAATACTTATCTATTTTCCCTCACTTTGGTGAATCATCTTTCAAAGTCTTATCCTTTATTAAAAGAGAAAAATTATCAATGACTTGCAAAGGTGGTATAGGTGCACTTCCTAATTTATTTCATAGGTTGTTTATTCCTTTTGCATTTATAATATGTTAGTTCCCAAGGGGAAGGTTTCATTAATATTTCATTTGAATGCGGGGAGATGGATTCATGGAAAATAAGTATGGCCAATTCCAAGATGCATTTTTATACCTTCATTCATCACTCCTCACATTTTTAATATTCTTGTTTGACAAGTGATTATAGTTGAGGTATCAATTGAAAAAAAAAAATTATTAAATCACAAGAAAACAATATTTGATTACCATAGTGACCCCCAACCTAGAGATGGGATTTAGTGCCTACATGGAATGATAAAACTATAAAATAAAATAAAAAAGAGGTTATGGATTCCCAACTAGCAATATAACTATGCTTATAGAAGGATATAGACATCTAGCTAGCAACAAAGGTATGCCCAGATAATCAAGAGAGGTATGTCATAATGATACTCTTTTTCAAATATAAATAAGACCTTTTCCTAAATAAATATTAATGAAATCATGCCAACTTGATATCTAAGTTGTATTAGCTATGTCTTGTGAGTAAAAGAATGAAAATAATCAAGTGCACACACATGGGTGAAGTTGGTATGGACATCATTATTAAATTGACCTATTCTAACTATGGTATGAGTATAAATTTGTGCACCTAAACACATTAACTATTCAAATTATCCTCTAGGCATTCTTTCTATTTTGAATATATTTGGAGTGTATTGTCATGAAACATTCTTGGTAGAAAAACTAACGAGTAGTTGTGCAAACTAGGATAAGACCATGGTTATTAATATGTAGTTATTTTCTTTGAGATCAAGTTGATAATTATTTTATAATTTATTGTAGAGACCACAACACACCCCTAATTTTTTGAATCTAGGGACCCTTTTTCTTTGATCCTTGTTTTATTTTTCATTCCAATTCTTTTCTTATTAGTTTTTATCATATTTTTTGTTCTTTATATTGTCCAATTTGGTTCAATGTTATTGTTGTTCATTTAGGGTTCTAGGATTCAAGTGAGCATCAAAGTTGTCCTAGGAGAGGTTAGAGTATTCATAAATATGTTGAGGAGTGTAAAATATAATTTAAGTGACTAATTTCTATTAATCCCAAGGGTCAAGTCCATTTACTTAAGGAATTTCAAACTTTAGAAGTGTTTTTGAAGAAGAAAATTTTATTAAATAGCCCTAGACCTTGAGTCTCATAATCATGGAAATTTCAAATTTTAGCTTGAATGTAAACTAAAAAGTACTCTAGAGTCTCAAATCTAAGTCCATAATGCTAGGAAATATTTTATAATACCTAAAATGTTTAATCCATTTTCTACATACCCCATGAGAGAAAAGCATGCATGCAAGCTTACATAATAACTATAATGCAAAGATAAAATAGACAAGCTACAAAATAACACATGATATCCCTTGGGAAAAACCTCAAGAGGTAAAAACCTAGCTTCCAAAATCACCCATACTCCATCTATTATTCAACAATAAATCAATACATGCATGTAGAACATTACAATGAATAATTTTGAAACATCAAGACTCTCCTATGCATCCTCCATGTGTCCAAACATGAATCCACACATCCAATTACATGTTTCACATAGGTTTAAGATAAAAAATATAACCAAGTGGTAAGTTAAAACCATCTGCCTCAAAACCATGAGTACACAGAACCATTAACCCATCCTATACTTTTGATTTCACATGATTAAATATTTTCCCAATTAATTATTATATATCTCCCACGCATAAAATAACTAACCCAATATTAAATACAACTTTACAAATGGCCCCAAATAAATATGGAATGTGGCTAAACACATCTCCTAGATGCACCACAAATAAACATTTATTTAGTTTATAATATTATGATATTTTATTTTATGCAAGGTGTACAACACCTATTCCTAACATTCTCCCACTTGTTGTATACATTGCATAAGGGTGAACCAATGAAATACATCATCATAGCCATACGTGAAACCACGTGAATCTCCAAAATTTTCTCGTGCTTCGTCAAGATACTTGCAATGAAACCAAAGTGACCACCATCTTGAGCAAAAACTCCTCTCATCCTCCAAAATGTCACCTATGGAAGAAAATGAACATGCTAAGGTGATAACAAAGGCTCCAAGCTATTGTCAAAGGAAAAAAACACATGACTAGAAATAACATCCACAACATATAGTAATACATCCAACCATCCAGACCTCCTAGGTATCAAAAACATTAGTAAAATTATGTCAATCAATGTATCAAATCCATAAACCACAATCACAAGCTCCTTGTATAAAAATTTTCAATGAAGAGAACACACATCCAGGAACTCCCATTGCATGGGTAATGTCAAATATACAAATAGATCAAGGCATATCAAGTCTACCAATCAACCAAGTTGCGGAAAATGATCAAAAACTATGTAGTACCAAGAACAATCACAATGATCCACACATGAAACACAAATAGCTACATATTCTCTCATAAAATGTCACCCATAACTCTCCAAAATCATATGAACATGAACCTCTAGGAAGTAGCCATAGAACAACGAGAGAAAACCTATAAATCATATCATGTCCTTCTATCAACACCTCAAAGTTCTAAGATATGTCAAGTAATATCTTCTTACCAACCACAAATGAAATGCCTCAACAACACCCAACTGTTCAATATCATAGATCAGAAAAAACATATGTATCATGCAAAATAAAATAGATATAAGCCTCTCTAACTGAGGAAGAAAAAACTCAAAATATATTTATTCCAAAAACTAGGAAATTAGCCCAATAAACATCTCCTATGACTCCTAATCAATATATGATTAAATAAATAAACTCATATGCACAAGGAATAACCATGCCAAACATCCCTCAAGTGAATCCTCTAGAATTAACTATCAATAGCTCAAGACCCACATGCATGAGAGGACAAATCATAAAACATATGCATTTGAAAACAAGAATGGACAAATCCCTTTCAGATGATAAACGACCAAGTAGGCCAAGTGTTGGGAATGAGAATGCTCCTCCAAGGAACCCAAGTCATCATGAATCACTCCAAGAAAAGTATCCTCTATATATGCATTTGAAAACAAGAATGGACAAATCCCTTTCAGATGATAAATGACCAAGTAGGCCAAGAGTTGGGAATGAGAATGCTCCTCCAAGGAACCCAAGTCATCATGAATCACTCCAAGAAAAGTATCCTCTATAGGACCACCATGAACTCACGTCCATATGCAAGTGAATGATCCTTAGACTTCCTATTTATACCTCCAAAGAGTATCTGCCTCAACAAACATCTCTAAACACAAGAGAACTCCAAGATAAGGATATAAAATAAATAATAACTCATTATCTCATAAACATAGAATAAAATTGAAACAACTTCATTAGATAAATAAATGTCATAACACATCCTTATATGTGTAGTGCATAATCTAGGTAATGCACATAATATATGGTATACAAAAGTATAACTCTGGCTCTCATGTCATAAAGTCAAATAATTATATAATTTAGAAACACAAATACAATCAATGATATAATAATGATGTGAGGACACAAACTATATAGTATTCGACCACCACTGACCCTCATAGTCATCCACAAGTCAAGAGTCGAGAACATGGCTCAAGCACTTTTCCGCCCGACTACAAAGCCTACGCTTCCCTGAAAATCTTCCTACTTGAAGAATACCCAACCCTACACAAAATACCTAGCAACCTAGAAATAATAAGTAGGAGGGAATTCTAGTGCAACCTGATATATCTACATGCATTTCTAACATGAACATACAATGTCCTACTATCAAGATATGATAGAGAATCATATAAATAAATTTGCTAGGTAACATTTGTCTATTTCAATGAATACATGGCTTTGGCCAAAGCACTAGAATAAACTGATAGATCTCAAAAAGAGGATTGACCTTCTTTGTTGGTCCATATTCGACACCCTATCCTGGTAGGTAAACCCAATTCACATATAGAATAACATGCATATCCAAATATCATAAAAATAAACTCTTTTTTCCTTCGTGCAAGTGATTTATGTACAGCCTTCATTATTTCAATCTTTTCATGCATAATGATGGTAAAATATATAATTGACATGCAACTTGAATATTGACATATAATTTAATTATTGCCATGCAACTAGTTATAAACATGCAAATTGATCTTTAATGATATAATCAATTTCATGCAATAATTAAAGTACATACATTACTATTTTCATTTCCATGCAATGCTAACTAAGTTAATGTCTTACATGTTTAATTCATAAGAAATCAGTTTGTAACTTGCGATGCATATTTGGCTATTTATATATACATATAATTTTACTATTTGATATGCTGGTTCAAAATAAAAGATTCAGATTCATAACAATTAAATGGCAGTTTAATATATGTTCAATTTTATGGGTTTATCACAACAAGAATAAAATGTTTTCCAGTAATGACTTTGTGTCAAAGTACACTAAAATCATATGTTATTGTTGAAGTCGTTGCATGGACGAACTTACACAGAGGTTTAATAACAACAATAAAAAAAATTAAAAAATTTACAGTCATGATTTGTATGTAAATTTGGAAATAATACTCATGCAATATTTATATATTGAAGGCAGTGGTTCCACAACTAACATTTTGGTCAATGTGGCCAAAATTAATCTGTGTATTGCTAGGATATGGCGGGTTTGTATAAAATATTCGTTCCACATGCATAAAGTGTCCAAGCCATGATAGGAAAGATGATAAAAATAAGCCCATAGCATTAGATGGTTGTTATATATTTGGAGAATTAAGTTACTTGCATAATTTGGAAACGGTGTTTGAGCCAAGGTATCATGTATACAGTCTTCTATTCAAACCTGAGTTCGAACCCACAACTTCTCATGAAAATGAATTTCCTTTATAAACTTTGTATGATGTAAATTTTCATCAATTGTGAACTTATTTTCTGTCTGTTGTTTCCACAAACAATAGTTAAGTGAAAAGCTGAGCTAGACTTGTGTTGGTTAATATAAATTTTGTTATTTCCATTTTCAATCCCTAGATCATATCATTATCAATTTCCATATGTCTCAAGTAGTTTTAAAAAAAATGAATTCAGATTGAGTTTTAGACCAATGATTTGCAGCAGTTTTCTATTTTCAAATCTAGAGATCCTTCTTAAGGTTTGCAGCAAAGAAGCTAGATATAGTTAGGCTCATAAAATGTACCTCCAATAATTCTTCAAGTTGGAGAGAGTATTTTTTAATATCAAGACAATTGTGGAGACCACAGTTTTCTATAAGAATCTTCACAAATCATCTCAATGGAAAAGCCAATGAGAAATCTCAGCTATAAATCTCTTAAATTAAATTGTACTTTTCTTTTAGAACCCAAAATTTAACACAATGGAAAAACACAAGTAAAATATCAGTCATGCAACTAATAAATCAAAAGAAGACTTTTGTTATTCAAAACCTTTAAAACCTTTAAAAGTGAGTAAATTTATAATTGAAAAACCATCTATTAGACTACTAAATCAATGTCATCAAATATAAGACTCATAAAAATAACACCTATATGTGGCTACACAGATCCTTCCAAAGGGTTACATCCAAATCTTGAAATTTAAGAAAGACCCAAAAGGAAAATAGTAGATTTAACCAAGGCCCAATAACATAAAACAGATTTAACAAAGACCCAATTGTGCACAAAAAATAGTGTACATGTTTAGGCTTGCATGAGATGTTGCCACATGCATTTTGGCTGAAGAAGTTGTCATGCTGGCCATTGGAGAAAAATGAAAACCAGAGGTATTTTTAATTACACACTATCAGAAATGCCTTCTCTAATCTCCCATCTTCCCCCTTTGTGTAATCCTTCCTGCCTTCTTATATATTTTTGGTTTCTTTTATTTTCATGCAATTGTTATACTCCAATTGAATGTCTCTCTAATTTTAGATTGATCTTTCAAACACATGATTCTTCATGCAATCTGAGTTTTAATTTAAATTTATTGTATTTAATTTTAATAAAATTTATTTAATTTATTTAATATTCATCATAACTATTTATATAATAATAAGTTTTATATATATATAAATAATTATATTATATTATTATTAATATATATAATATTAATTACACAATCTATTAAAATAAAAAAAATTATTTTCTATTTTTCTCAATTTAATTTTTGAAAACAAATTGATCAAGACATATTTTTATTTTACCAATTAAGTTTATTTTCGCTAACATAATAACCATAAACATAGTCATTAATTAAGTCATAACACACAATTGACGTATTTAGAGAACATAAATGTAATCATAATCATATAATGCAAGATGGATGCAACTAAGTGAATGTGTGTGTGCATCAGGTTTCCATCATGTTAATTATTTACCAAGCGGCTAGGATACTTCTACCTTAGCCATGTCTCGCCTTTGACACGTTCCTACACTCATTCACACTCAGATTTTTGTCAATAAGTTAGTCTATAAACTACATTGTTTTTATCCCCTGGTTCACTACATATCACAAGTTTTTGTCCTTAGGTTTAGCACTTTGAACAACACATATTCTAAGTAGAAGATAATAGGGATTTTGATGATAAACATACTAAATCCTTCAAAAACATGACTAACCTTTGATAATACTAATATCTATGGCCAAAATATTTCCCACACAAAACAACGACTAGGATTCATGATGGCCCTAGGGGTCATTGGGCTGCAACCACCACAATAAATGAAATGCCACCATATTCCATTGCCTACATTATAAGTACCACTTAATCCTCTAAATAAAATATTAATAATGTTTGTGTAAGTGGGAAGATCACCTCTAGAGAACTTGTGTAATTAAATCTACATTAATGACATCTTGAGGTTGTGTAGAGGGACCTAGGGAAAGTGAAATGAGCAAAAATATGGGTAAGGGTTAGGGATACTACATGATAGATGTCACTAGTAGGGAATCAAGGAGTTGGGGAAATGCATAATGATAAAGAGAAGTTTGAAACCCTAACAATGGATTAGAAATAGGAGCTCAACCAAACACTCAACACTTAGGAAGATAGATCTACAAAAAAGGGGAAATCAACCAATCTTAACTTACCAATAGAGAAAGGAATAAATTTTTGCTTTCACATGCCAATTTATTTAAAAGAGGATATTACACCACACACACACACACACAAAGCCTATTCATTAAATCGTTATACAATAGAGAAATCAAAAGGAGATAACATATGGATTTTCTTGTGGTAATTATTCTATTTTTAAAGATTTTATGTATGCTCAAAATGGCTATCTAACATATTTTCATTTTCTTGAGAAAATATTGGTAGAAGACATCAATGGATTCTTATGATTTTTTAGGAAGTTACTCGTATGATTTTATTTTTATAAAATTCAAATTATGTGATTTTATGTTTGATTTCATAGCAACGAGCATCTTTGATTTGATGTGATTCTAAAAATTATCTATTCTCTTTATCAAATTCTATAATGCTAGTAAGGAATTCACTGTATTTGATATTAATATAGATTTCCTCTTTAGAGTGGACACATAAGCCCTTGCTTCCAACCACCTTACTCTAAATGATTCCTAGGGAAAATTGCTTCTCACACTACACTGCAAAATATACACATCATTTCTACATTGTGTTGTAAATATTTCTATTATTTAATTGATCATCATTTTGTTCTAAATATTTCTATTATTTAATTAATCATATGGTTGCATACCTTTCTTTGCAGCTTCCTAGTCTACACCAAAGATGTAAAGGATATATTGGAGATAAACTAGATGGTCAAAATACCCTCTTTGTTGTGATGAAATCCTTAATTTTACCAATAATACCTCCTTGGTTTTTTATTTCTTTCTTTAATATATTTACAAGATAGCACGTTTTTAAATCTTTTGGTGAAAGGAGTTTGTGCAAGTGAAATGCAAATATGGTGAAACAAGGATGATGCTTGATAGTGTTTTTTTTAGTCTATGCATTGAGCTCAACTTTGATTAGGCTTTCATGATGGACTTGACCATCATTTTTTAACATATCTCCTTGGTTGCACTAACATTTCTCATATGAGAGGATCACACAAAGGATAAGATAAATAAATCACTCTCTTCTATTACTCAATACTAAAATAGAAAGTTACATTTTTTATTTTATTTTTGTATTTATGCCTAGGCTAACAATTGCTTGGTAAGCAATGATTAAAAACTAAAATGGAAATTAATGGAAGACATAAGATTATTATTTCAAACCATTACAAACCTTAGATAGAGCTCAATAATGAAATCAAGACAAAATAAGAACATAAGCAATAAACTCAAAAGTTACCATAAACCTCCATTATTGAATGATTTGCTCCTTGATGTATTGGAACGTGGATGATTTCTTTGCTTGAATATCACCAAATTGATAGCATGTACCTAGCTTGAATGGTAATGGATGAGAATGCGAGATGGAATGCTTGAATTTATAGATTTTGGGAAAGTGATGGATGACCAAGATCTAATTGTGAGATCAAGGGTGGAGAATGGTTGAGAGGAATTCCTTAGGATCTAGGAGATGACGAAGGGTGGAGATGAAGGTAGTTAGAATATGCATGGCTAGGATTAACTTACCAAATTTAGTTTAAGTAGTTGTGAGGATGAGGGAAATTAGGGACATGTGCACCTAAAAGGGCTATAAATTTGGGATGTATTGAGAGAATAAGGGGATCATAAGGACAAGTGTTCCTAGGTGCCGAACATTCTTGGAATGTGTTGAGAGCATAAGGGGAGCACAAGGACAAGTGTTCTTAGTGTTAGGATTAAGGTGTCTCAACCTTAGAGTCTTAACATTGATTTAATTTTTGTAATTTATGTATTTATTTGTATTATTTAATTTCCTATGGTGTTATGTCATTTATTGGGACCCACTGACTGGGTGGCATCCCCGTTGGAGGTGATTGGATAACACATCATCATTCCAAGTGGACATAGGCATCCCACTTTGGAATCTGTGACATATGAAAAATTCCATGATGCATCATAAGACATCTTTGAATGCATGGGTGAAAGTTGGCACCCAAGTTGGGTTATGATAGGATGTAAGAGAATCAACTAGTTTTAGTTAATTATGACAAATTCTCTTACAATTGTAAGTGTTGTCAACTATGATAGATTTTATGACAGTTGTAAGATGTGTAAGGCATTTGTCATAAGCTATTTTTAGCATGTTTTGGACACCCAAGCTTGGAAGAAGAATATTTGCATGTTTGATACTTGTCAAGGGTGTAAGGGAAAATGTCACTTGTTTCTAAATGCATGTCTAAGGCGTTGGAAATTGTGCCATGTGGATTTTGACACCCCTCACCTTTTAGATGATTCTTTAAGCTTGTATCACTCTATTTATTGAGTGCCTTGAGTTGTATAATGCATAGTTTGTTTGCAGGTAACAAAGTGTTGCCAATATCACTCTAGAACAGGTGTTCATGTTGAAGCATTTGTTGAAGAAGCTTGTACTTGGTGAAATCTTGTAATCATTATTTGAAGTAATAGAGAAAGTACTATGCTTTTGGAGGGTGTAGTTTTTTACTTGAAAGGGTTTTCCCCACGTATATTTGGTGTCACTGTTTTATGCATTCTTGTTGTTCTATTTCCATTATTCTATGTATATGCTTCTCTTATTCTAACAATAAAAGGTGTTAAAAGAATTTTTTGTTACTCTCCTTTGATTAGATTAGTGTAGGAAGTTGTTTTTGCTCACCTAGATTCCTTTCAGTTGGTATCAGAGCTTGGCCAGCCTTGGTTCCTTTGTTGGGTAGAAGGATTTTTTGAGCCAATCTCTGTTTCAGTGGGAGTTTTGCAAAAGTGTGTATTTCATAACCTTATGGTAGGAAAGAGATGGAAGACACATCTGGGAAGATTGAGAAGGACAAATTTAATGGTGGTAATTTTGAGTAATGGAAGCTCAAAATGGAAGACATGTTAGTAGACCGAGACTTATGGCTTGCAATTGTTGGAACCAAACCTTCAGGCATGAAACAAGAGGATTGGGATCTCATGGATAGGAAAGCCAAGGGTCTTATTAGACTTTGTTTGGCTGATTTCATTCTCATGAATGTCCATGAAGAGAAAAATTTTTCTTCTATGTGGAAGAAGCTTGGTGATGTCTATCAGGCTAAATCCCTAGTAAACAAGATTTTCCTAAGAAAGAAGATGTATTCTCTAAAAATGGAAGATGGAGGATTTGTTGCAGATCACCTGAACTCTTTTAACATGTTGGTTGCACAACTGGGTTTTGTTGGAGACAAAATAGATGAACAAGACTGTTGCATGCTCCTTTTGTGTTCATTGTCAGACTCTTGGGATCACCTGGTAATGGCTATTGGAAGCATTACTTCCACATTTAAGATGGATAAGGTTGTTTCCTCATTACTATATGAGGAGATGCAAAGGAAGTATTTTGAGATGGCCAAGGAGGCCCTTGCAATCCATGGCAGACCAAAAGAGAAGCAAAAAGAAAGACAAGAAATCTAATTCAAAGTCTCTAGGGAGATTAAAGTCTCTTGGTAAGAAGCCCAAGGAAATTTTTTGGAATTGTGGTGAAAGTAGTCACATCCAGAAAGATTGCAAGAAGGAGGAGAAGAAGAAAAACAATTCTTTCTTTGATTTTGAATATTATAAATCATCCCAAGATGATGGAGAAGCATTTATTGTAGCCTTGGCAACCTATGCATCAGATGATGTGTGGTTGATAGACTTGGGTGCATCCTTTCAGACGACTTCTCACAAAGATTGGTTCTTGAAGTATGATGACTTTGATGGTGGAGAGGTGTACCTAGGTGATGATTCTCACATGAAGATTGTAGGTCGTGGAATAGTCAAAATCAAATTTCTTGATGGAAGAGTGAAAGGGATTGATGGTGTCTTTCATATTCTAGGTTTGGCATGAAACCTGCTTTATGTAAGTAAACTAAATGACTTGGGAGTGCAAGTTTTTTTCTCTAGTGGAGGATGCAAGATGACAAGAGGAGTTATGGTGTTGGCTAAGGGAGTTCATACTGGTACTCTATTTCTTCTTGATGCATGCACTATATTGTGCAATAGTTCTTTTAATGTATCAAAGAAGAGACCTTTGGACTCTTCATCCTCACCATCAAATTGTGCAGAGAAGAAGCATGTTGGAACTACATTAGATGGTCGTGCATTTTGGGTACCTAAGGGTGCTCATTCTATGGAAATGAAGCTTATTGCAGGGAAGACAATGTTATGACACCAACGACTTGGTCACATTGGCGAGAAGGGTCTTAGAACCCTGAAAAATAAGAGCCTTGTTGAAGGCCTTGATGATTGTAATCTTCAGTTTGACTTTTGCGAACATTGCGTATATGGAAAACAACACCATGTTTCTTTCTACTCTAGTTCTCATAAGTCTTCTAGGGTTTTGGACTATGTACATTCAGATGTTTTTGGTCCAATAAATGTTCCTTTGTTATCAAAATATGTATATTTTGTTTCTTTCATAGATGATTACAGTAGGAAATTTGTGTATTTCCTCAGAAGTAAAGCCGAAGTCTCTAGTCGGTTTAAGGAGTTTAAAGCCTTGGTAGAAAATCAGACTAGTAGAAAGATTAAGTGTTTGAGAATTGATAATGGTGGTGAGATTTGTTTTGTGGAGTTTGACAAGTTCTGTAAAGAGAACGAGATTGAGAGACATAAGAAAATTCCATACACTCCACAAAAAAATGGAGTTGTAGAGAGGATGAACAAAGCATTGATGGAGAGGGCTAAGAGTATGTTGAGTGGTGCTAGCCTTGAATAAAATTTTTGGGCTGAAGCAGTAGTCACTACATGTTATTTGATCAATAGATCTCCTACATCAATGTTTGTTTGTAAGAAACCCATGGAGGTGTGGCCTGGTAAAAAGCATTCAATGAGACATCTCAGAGTATTTGATTGTGAAGCTTGTGGATTAAAAATCCTTAGAGCTCCCTTCGGGTTGATGTTATTATTTTGATAAGTCTCAACCCACTCCTCATGTATTTGAATACCTGTGGCCCCTTTTTTGAAGAGCTTCATGCGCTTTCTCCATGTGTCTGTCGCATGCTCCTTGCAAACATTTCCTCCCTTGCTTCTTTATCGAGCCCCACCATGCCTTTACATGTCAACTGTGCGGGCCTTTGAGGGCTCACTCCCCTTTGCTTCTCTACCGAGCTCCACCAATGTGCCACATAACATCATTTCACATGCACCTTTTGGCAGACCCCACAATTAGCGATTGATACGAAGACTTCTCCATGTGCCTTCTCCGTGGGGATTTTCATTGAAAAGAAGGGAGGAATGAGCAACAATCCCTGTCCTATCGCCACATGTCCTAACCAACTCTGTGGGTGAGTGACACCTGCCTACATGGGAATTTTGTTGCTTCTATTTGGGACCATAGTCATCATTCACAGGGGGATGCATCTAGTTTAAAGGCGACTACATTCTATGTTTTAGAATCTTTTTTGTTGCAACGACCTTGGGAAATCATTGTGATGGACATCATTGCTCATGCCTGGGAATCTTTTTAGTTATTGGCTCTTAGGCGGTGGGAGGATTTTCTATATATACTACTTTAGCTTTCTGAAAATGAGTTTGGAATATACACAAAAAAATTGTGGAAAGACACTAGGACTTTGTATTGTTTTTGGTTATTGTATTAATACTCATAGACTATGCCATTTTTGTTCGACCTCTCTGTTTCTTAGTTAGTTGACTAAACATTATACTATGTTGTTATTGTACTGAGTAGTTTATTTGTTGAATTTCTATAATTTCAATATGATTTTTTTGATTCAGACCATGTCTTGGACTCTTCTTTTCAGTGGATGTGTATGGAAGTTATTTTATGTTATTTAATAGACTTCTTAGGCTTTTCATACATGCTTTTTGTTATTTTCGGACATGCATATTGCTGAACAGGCCCTTAAATCTCATCTGAAAGGAAGATTTACCGTGCCCACACCTACATCTTGGCACATCACCTTAGTTTAGATCTTTATTTTATATATCTACTTCCTTTCCTATTCCAAACCCCCAAATACAAAAGGAGCCAACTTCTTTAAAAAACTCAGAGGTCACTCAGTTTAGTGTAATTGGTCCCCCAATTAACTGAGTTTCCCATAAGGCTGTTGCTTGACATTTTTAGGCATCAATAGTTTCTTTTTCTGGCATGCCCAGTGGGACTGTTTAAATATATCTATATCTAAAGTGGGTGTATGAGCCATAGGCCTATTACTAGATCCCAAACAACAAACAACCCTGGCCTACTAGTGCCACCGCTGGTAATAGTAACAACAAGAACCCATCTAGTAAACGTCTTGACCCCTCCATCAGCCATGTTGTTGATTGCTAACATAAATTTTATGGCATGGATGTTGGAAGTCCTCTTATAGTACTAGTAGCACCTGCCGTTTGGGCCCCTATCCCAACCCTTGCTTTAAAATTTGTACCAAAATTTACTAGAGAAGGCTCAAAAACACCATCCAAACACCTACAAGATGTGGTGTACGTGTGTTTGGTGCATGGTGTTACTAACCAAAATGTTGCGCTAATGTTGCTCGCAACCTCTTTCAAAGGCAGAATGTTAGATTGGTATCGCACTCTAGAGGCTAACACTATCGATACCTGGGATGAGCTCGAATATCCTTTCTACAAGATATTTTCAAATAATGGAGATCGGTCTTTGCTATATTAGCAGTTGGTGACCATGAAGCGGGCCCCATATGAGGCCATGACCAAATTCAATGTTCAGTTCCATACAAATTGGCAGAGGATCCAGGTTGCTATCTGTCCACCAACTAATTTGGCATTTATGTTTTATCTAAAGTTCCTCAATGTCGATATCTCGGTGATGATCCAGTCTCTTGGAGGAACCATTGTACCAGATGCATAAAATATTAGTGTTAAGGTAAAAAATAATCTAATCAATGCCAAAAAGTTGTTGCCTCAACCTGCTATGCCTATATTTGCCAAGATATCAACTCCCGCCTAGGAGATAGCATCTATCGGTGTGTATGCCCCTCCCCAATCTATGTATGCATATCTGAGCTCACTGCAAATGCTACTTCTACACCTAACTCCTTAAAGGATGAGATGAGAAATGTCAAGGAGTTGTTGTAGAACATCTCAAATGAAATAACTACCATCAAGCAGAACCAGTCCATGCCTCTGAAGCCAACTTACCAAAATTATGATGGTGAAAGATCATCCTACCAACAAAATCATTTCCAAGGAGGCTTGCGCACAAATCCATAGACTCAAACAAGTAATCAAATGGTTCTGGTATGCACCCCACTGTAGAATGCTCACCCAAGCTCAAGTAGAGAGCTAATAGTAGGGAAAAATAATCTCACTAATGATATCAATCCCTAGTTCTTCCCATGCAATGAAGCACATATGCCTCTAAATTTCTCACACAACAATTTACAACAAAGAGTGGCAGAACAATGCAGTCAAGACATGGTGTCAGATTTAGGAGGTTATGTATATGCCTCTCCGCAAATGGAAAATGCAGTACTCACTGTGTAGATGTAAGGAATGTCTCGAGAACAAGAGACAAATATAGCTCTCAACAATGCGCTCTTCTCATGGATGGAAGAAGAAGAGGTGATGTTTGTAAATGAGGCTTCCACATCAAAGGCCCCACATGTGTAGCCATATTACAACACTCGCTCAAAGAGAAGAATCACAGATGAACCAATCGTCTTGCAGCCCAAGTGTCCTCAATCAAACTCCTAGTACCTTCACAATTGCAGATCAATTTCAACCGTGAAAGGTAATTGTTATAACAAGGGATAAGGAACAAAAGCCTTTGAATTCTCCACCATTCAATGTGGTGGAATAATTAAATAAATCCTTTGCTAATGTATCTCTGGGATATCTTAGCTATTCCAGAGTAGAAGTCATTGCTGTAGAAGGCCCTACTAGAAGATACCAACAAGGAGCTAGTAGAGCAACCCTCCAAAGGGAAGGCCATCAATTCTCTGCCTTAGGCTAAAGTTCTCACAAACAGTGGATAGGAAGCTTCTACTTAAAGTAAAGGTAAGCATAAACCGATTGCACAATTATCATTGTGGGTAAGAAGTTGTTGCACAATTTTATGATCGACTATAGTGCTAGTACCACAGTCATGCCCAAGTAGATAGCTGAAGCCTTAGGACTTAGCTATGAACCTTTAAATAGAGGGGTTATGCAACTTGATGGGAACAAGGTTGAAACCATAGGTGTCATTAAGAACCTCCCCTTGACTATATTCTCCTACCCTAGTATCACAATTCCACAAGATACCGTGATCATAGACGTTCCCCTCATGTTCAGTCTTTGCTTATCCTAGGAATTCACTTCCATGATAGGTGGATATATTTCCTTGGATTGGTCACACTTAATCCTCAGGACTAAACATGGAGCTAAAATGAAGATAGTGTTTGAACCTCTGCATTCAGAACATGTAGCAGATGAAGCCATGATCAACTTTGAGGCTGCTCATACCTCTATCACCAAAGAGGAAATGTATTGTACTGAGCTACTAGAGGATGAGAAGGTGATCGAAGACTAGACTGATTAGGAAGATGTCCTCTTGAGAAAATATATAAACACTGATCCTTTCGGCAATTATCATACCACTGGATTGGGAGCCTATGTCATCTATGATGAAGATCAAGTCATTCTAAAGATTATGAAGGAATTTGAGAGTGGTCAAGCCTTAGAGATATGGACACTACATTTTGATGGAGCAAGATATAAACTTGGTGCAGGAGATAGAATATGTTTGATGTCCCTATCCAATGAAAATACCCTCAGGTCTTGTTGCTTTCAATTTTCTTGTTTGAATAACAAAGTTGAATATGAAGGCCTAGTGCAAGGTCTGAGACTTGTAGAATGGGCATTAAACAAGTAATGGTGTTCAGAGACTCCAAGCTAGTAGTCAATCAAGTCTGAGGGCTCTTTGCAGCCAAGAATGTCTACATGAGATCCTATAGACATAGAGTCTGGGACCTGATTGAAAGCTTTGAAGCCTTAATTATCCAGACAGTGCCTAGAGAGAAAAATACAAATGCAAATCTCATGGCACCAATCAGATCTCAATTTGACCCTATTTCTGACCTAATTCATAACATACACTTTGTGCAAGTGATCGTCTGACCTACAATCCTAGATAATGACCTAAGCTGGAAAGTGTTCAAAAGTGATGAACACATCGCCTCATTCATTCAACACTCCGGAGAGTTCGCTGAGCAACTCCAACCAAAAATTACTGAGGCCTATGAAGGGAAAATTATTCAGTTGAGGTCCAACAAGCTTCTAAAAGGATTGGTCACTCTTGGAAACCTATTCGATTATGACGATGCAAGGAATGACAAGAGGAAGCTTGTAGCAGACAAAAATGACTATATGGATCTTCAGGTTGGGGACATAAGGAAGCTCAAGGTCAGAAAGGATGTTCCACAACATGATAAAGAAAGGCTCATCCATTTCTATGAAAATATGGAGTAGTGGCCTGGTTATATGATGGCCTCAAGGGATATGATCCTGAAATCATCTAGCATACTATAGAACTGATGAAAGGAGAAAAACCTTTCCACCAAAAGCAGAGACCAATAAATCCGAAGATTGAGGCATTGATGGCGCAAGAGTTGACAAAGCTAATTCAATCTTGGATTGTCTTCTCAATTAAGCACAACACATGGGTGTACAACTTAGTTCCTGTCCAGAAAAAGAATGGATACATCCGCTTGTGTGTTGATTTCCAAGACATGAACAGAGCATCCTTGAGGGACCACTACCCCTTTCCCTCCATGGAGTCTATCTTGCAAAAAATGTCCAGCTCAAAAATGTTTTCTCTGTTGGACAACTTCTCCAGTTACAACTAGATCCGAGTAAAAGAGGAGGTTTGACACAAAATGATGTAGGAGCATACAGTGGTGTGAGGGAAATCTTGCATCACCCAAAAAGATGATTTCCATTTTTGTTCTTGTTGTTTTCTTTTTGTAGATGTTTTTGCATTTCTGGATACCCTTTTCATCCAATAAGAGTTTCCAACTTTCAGAACTGCTTTTCTTCTTTTTCTGCTCAACTGTTATTTTTAGCAGGTATGAATTTGAAGGCGTGGGAAGACATAAATTTATGGGAAGGTTCAAGATGCAAAAATAAACACTTTGGCAAAAGAATCAAGTCAATATCATTCACAGTTGGAAAGTTATTCAAGTTCCAGTTTCTGCTTTTTGCCCTGAAAAATCTTCCGAGTCCAATTTGAGGCCCTAAATGGTTCCGGATGGGCCCGAAAATTTTCAGAAATGCCAAAGTAGTCCGCCATAGGACTCTTTTGTGGAACATCATCTTTTTGAGAGCTTTCCAAAAAGGTATTATCATTGAAGATCCAATGGTCGGATTAAAAGTTATGGCTTCCAGAAGTTGGTGCATATTTTAGAAATGTGCTAATTTTTGAATGTGAATTTAAACTTGAATTTCAAATTGTAATTTTGGTGTCAAACTACCAAAACTCATATCTTGAATGTTATTTTTGGTTCCAAACCAAAAAGGGGTTATTTATGGGCTAGTTTCTGATTTTTAAAGAACTTTTTGGGGAAAAGAGTTCGCATGCTGTGAAAAGGGGTTCTTCTGTAATTTTCTGTAACTTTTGTAATTTATGTAATTTGCATGTATTGTAGAGCTTGAGGATTTGTGATCCTCTGCATGTGAGAAGTTCCATTCTCAATAAGAATAAAATTTCTCTAGTTGTTTGCATCATTTTCTGTGTCTTGGGTTTGCTCCCTCGTCACAAAACAATGTTCACTACCAAGTGGGGGATGTTTTCCTACATAAAAATTCACTTTGGTCTCTCAAATGCGGGAGCTACTTTTTAGCGGGCAATGGATATTTCTTTCAGAGAATTGATCAACAAGATTATCTTAATCTACTTGGATGATCTAATTGTATTCTCTCAGTCTAAGGATGATCATTTTGTTCATCTAGAAATGGTTTTTAAAAGATTCCAGGAGTTCAAGGTATCCCTGAACCTAAAAAAATGTGTCTTTGGTGATTCGCAAGGAAAACTATTCAGACACTTGGTGTCCAAAGATGGAATTGCAATTGACCTAGAGCAGGTGAAGGAAATTACAGAGCTTCCCTTACCAATCAACATGAAGGGAGTTCAGTACTTTCTAGGAAAGGTAAATTTTGTAAGCAAATTCATTTATGATTTTGTAGGATTAATTAGACCTATTACCCTAATGCTCAAGAATGATCAATTGTTCAAATGGACAAAAGAGGCTAGAGAAGCCTTTGAGAAGGTTAAGGATGCTATTTCTTCAGCTCCTTTTCTGGTAAACTTAGACCTATCAAAGGACTTCATAATGTATGTGTTCAGTAGAAAATCTAGTATCGCTACTATTGTAACCCAAAAGGATGATGAAGGAAAGGGAGAACATAAGATAACCTTCCACTCCTGGACCTTAAAGGATTATGAGATGAATTATAACTTCATCAAAAGGCAAGATTTCACCATTGTTAAGGGGATCAAAAAGTTTCAACACCTGATATCTTGCAACAAGATGGTAGTATATGTCGCAAACTCCAATGTGCGCAAATACATTATGGAAGGAGAAATCATAGAGAAAAGGGCCAACTAGATTACCAAAATCTTTGAATATGACATTGGGGTTAGACCCACGAAGACCATGTGGGGAAGAGGATTGTGCGAGTATCTGGCACATGACGAAGAGGTAGCAATTGAGGAGGAACAACCCGAGTTGGTTCTAATGAACAAATCTAAGTTTGAAGGTTGTTGGTTGGTGGATACGATGAGATTTATACAGACTGGGAAATATCTAATGGGCCTCCCTTCTCAAAAGAGAAGATTCTATAGATTGCAGAATAGCAAATATACACTCATAGGAGTCCTTTGTTATGGTTAGAAAATTAGATATCTAATAGTTAAATGTAGATTTGATCAATAAAACAAAGAAATAAAACACATAGAAAAATATAGCAGAAACAAGACAACACAAAGAATTTAATGTGGTTCACCCAATTTGGGCTACATCCACAAAACCTTAGCCATCCAATGATTTTATTATCTAGTGTAAAACATATTACAATCTTGCTAATAATTCCATATGGAAACCCCCATCCAAACCGCTTATAACAAACTTTTTAGAATATTCCAGAATTAGGGTTTTTACAAAGTCAATTTTTTTGTTTTCGGTGACGAGTGAAAAAAATGGGATTTTTTTTTTCTTGGGGGCTCTCACCCTCAAACCCCACCAGAGGCCCGACCTGGCCCTAGACACTGACAAGGATACATTTTGGGTGTACAGTATAGCTGATCAATCACCACATACCACAACATCCTTTTCAAAAGGAACTTCAATGGCATTCTCCTGCGATGCATCACCATAGAGAAAGCAAAAAAAAAATTAGACATATTTCATAGCAGTCTCACGGGTGGAAATTTCTGTGCAAAGACCATCGCCATCAAAATTAAGTGTGCCGGATTTTTTTGGCATACACTATTCAATGACTCACACTCTCTGGTTAAGGGATGCAAGGAATGCTAATTCTTCATAGGAAGATGGAAAAACTCGACAATGCCTCTCAATCTGATAGTGATTGATGAACCCTTTGCATAATGGAGCCTTGATTTTATCAGGATGATTAACCCCACTTCCAATTCTAGGCACAAATGGATCCTCACGGCTATAGAATAGTTTACCAGATAGATCGAGGCCATGCCCCTAAAGAATGTGATGGAGGCAGAAATTGTGGACTTTCTCGAAGAACTAGCGACAAGGTTTGGCACGCCAAAGGCCATCATCTCTGACAATGCTAAGGCTTTACTGGGTTCAAAGGTATGCCAATTTTCACTCAAGCATGGCATATTCCCGAAGATATCCTCAAACTACTACCCGCATGGAAATGGTCTGGCCGATTCAACTAATAAAAATTTAGTCTCTCATTAAAAGAATTAGGTCAAAGAATCAATGAGAATGGCATAAGAATCTTTAGATAGCGCTTTGGGTAGACTAGATAACTCCTAAGCAAGTCCATAAGACTTCGGCGTACGAGCTAGTATAGAGTAAGGAAGTGATATTGCTAGTCTCCATGGAAATTCCTGCACTGCAATTGCTCAAGTCTCTAGAGTTTGAAAAAACAGAGCCATGGAGGTCTAGATGGCTAAGTTGCTAGAGGTGCAGGAGAAAAGAGAAAAATCCTTGATAGCCATGTTTAACCTCCAATAGGTGGTTAAAAGGTGGTTTGACAAGAAGACCTTTAACTAGGGTCTTAAATGCAGAGACCTATTGCTAAAATTCAACAAAAGGGCCGCAAAGCCTGACCTACATGAAAAATTTGATAGTCTGTGGGAAGGCCCTTTTCAAATTATTCAATGCAAGCAATATAACACATTTGAATTAGAAAATATGGAAAAAGAAGCACTGGGAATTCCAGTTAACAGAATTCACCTCAAATTGTTCAATTAAGCTTCATTAATCATTTCGCCAATGTAAATATGTAATTATGTAAATTTCCTTGGTTGTTTTTTGTTTTGTTTTGTCGGTCTTTCTAAACGGAGCTCATAATGCAAGAAGCAGAGAAAGGAAATCATAAAAGCAAAACAAAACCCATAATGTAAGAAGCAGAGAAAGGAAATCATAAAAGCAAAACACAACCCATAATGCAAGAAGCAGAAAACGGAGCCCAAAATGCAGAAAGCAAAAGAGACAAAAATTGATAAAAGAGTTGTATATTCATTATATGGTAATATATAGTTTGATATTACATTCCAAAATGGATCTTAGGCCATAATTTTTGAGTATATATATATAAAGTGAATTTTCAAGCATATGTGTTAAAAGCCTTCTAAGACATATACAAAAAATAGAAGAAGGGAGTTCATTCTTCAAACTTGGGCAGCAGGAGCATCAGTGGCATCAGGAACAATCTCATCAATAGTAGCAGGAGCATTAACAACAGTAGGAACATCAACAACAATAATGGAAAATAGTGGAGGGAACACCAGGTTTCTAAAATTAGTGTACCACTCTATGTTGTAGAACAACACCATGTTGTAGCAACGCAACAAGAAGTGGCAAGCACAAGTAACTCTCTAGTGGTGCTCTCCAATGGTCAGAATGCGGAACCCACTCAGGAATGGCACCCATGGAACCATTGCATCTTCTTTAATTTATTTGTAGAGGTCACTCATTGTGGGAAGACCAAGGCCATACACTGCATTTGTCACAACTTCACTAAGGCCATCGAGGTAGCGCTTCGAGAAGATTTCCATGGTGAGTCGCAGGATCATTGGCTTGGGTACTTGTATGTCAAGCAAAGAGGCAACAAAATGGGAGCAAATGTCAGTATTTACCCTATACTTATCCTCACATTCTATGCAATCCATCCCCAGTATCCACTTCATTGCTATAATTGCCATAGAATGCTTGTTCTTTGTCATGTGTTTCAAATGCTTGCTAGAAATTTCACCTATAAAAGCTACCTATGACTTATTGCTAGTAAGCCTAATTAGAGTATTCATTGCACCTATCTCTAGTTATAACTACCAAATTCCAATTATTCCCAATTACCAAGTGCAATTTTGTTGTTGTCTTTGGGTCTATTTATAGAAATAGTCGAGGTACATGCATGCGATAAGCATGATTTTGATCGGGTGTTAACTTGAAAATCCCATTAGGAGCCAACTCAAAAATCCCACCCAGTTGCATCTGTTGTGTACAAATTGTTGCATTCAAAGTTAAGAAGAAGTAATTAATTAGCTAAAACTGGTGGTAGTCCCATGTGATAGTCCACACGGTTAATTGTTGATGTGTCACGCTGTGGGAATTGTTCATTCTCCAAGGATGAACTCAAATATTTTTGTGTACTCATTATGCTTTTGTCCTAATCATTATTTTTAGGTTATTAATGCAAAGCATGTGAAAGGTTTTGTATGCCTTCAATCACCAGCTCAATTTCCTAGGAAATGGTGCCCTAGGGCATAATGACTAATTGTCATTATGAATTACTATCTTTTCAAAAGGCAAAGAATTCATTTCGCATGAACAAGAGAGTTGGAGGTACATGCCAGATTTATTGAAAAAAGGTCAATGTTGTCTACAACTTCAAGTCACTTGAAAAGACTAAGTGTTGCATGCGAAATAACATCATTGTGAAAAATTTCTGAGTACACTGTTCATTGTTAAGAGCTTTGAGTGCAAAATTGTTTGAAGAACCCAAGTGATTTGTAGAAGGTTTGAATGTTGCAAACATCCACAAAATCTTGAAATGTCCCAAAATTCTCAGATGGAAGCAAAAGGAGAGGTAACACAAAGCTTATTTGATGCCATGCATGTGGCACCAATGGCCAATATTTTCAATGATGTCTCTTATGATTTTCTTGGGATACCAGAGAAGGAAAAGTGGGTCCGCACGTAGGTCATGGACAAGAAAGCTCATAGGAACCACACCCTAATAACAGAAGAATGGGATAAAATTCATGACCCTATCCTTAAAACCAACCCTAAGAGTCTTAGGGAAGTAGCCTATGAGAGAATGAAATAGGATGCTAGCCAACAGTATTTGGCATACAAGCTATGGTTCTGCAGTCTCCCACAGTATATGGGTCCTTTTGTGCATTACTACCTGGAACTAGTTCATGAGTGCATTCAACATTTTAACCCAGATACCGATGCCATTGAAGGTTGGGAACTGAGGTTTTTGGTTAGCGTGAAGGCTATAAGGTATATGTTATGCATCCCTACTGAAAGGGGCTCTAGAGAAAAAAGGATGGAGACGTTCACTCCAAAAAAAGCAGAAGAGTTATGGAAGACTAGAGATCTTTCCTGGACTTTTATAATCAAGAAACTCAAAGGCCTAAAGAAGATTTAGCAAAGCTGCAACAGATTCCAATTGCACACAACACTTTTAACTCAGACTTGCAAGATGCCTTCTCTATGATGACTTTTGTTTGTAGCATGGACAATGACAGGTATGTGGAAGAGTTTCAAATGGGTCTAGGTTTTCAGTTGAGACAACAACATTCTTTATTCTAGAATGACTTCGCGGAAGTCATTATCTGGGAAATGCTAAACCAAATCAAGGAATACAACACACAACATAAGTTCAGGTTTTCTTCTCTCCTTGCTCACATGTTTTTGCACCAAAACCCTGACTTCTTTAGAAATCGTATGGGCTTGGCTATTTTTGATAAAAATGGAGTAAGAAGGCTAGTTTCTATGTGGACTCCCCTCCTTTCTACAACTTATGATTACTATGAATTTTTGAAGTGTTTCTTGACTCCAATTTTGCAAGATTTTAGTGGGGATGGAAAGCTTTATTGGCTTTTCACTGGGCAAATAGGGTAAATGCAAAGTTTCCATCCTCCTTGTGATTGGTTTCTGGGGGAGGATTTCACATCATTAGACTGTATGGCTTTACCGAGGAGCCATTTTGACTCTTGGTATGCATCACAAATAGGGTGTTTTCCCTCAAGGTGTTTCAACAACTGTCAATTATCGACAACTTTTGTGAAGGAAAGAAGAAGAAAGGTTTTTTCTTTTGCCCTTTGAGCTTCAAAATGGTGATAATGGTAAAGAAGCAAACACATGGTCTACTAGAAGCAAATCTAGCTCATCTGGAGCTAGTATTAATTTGTGACAAGTGGCAATATAACACTGATAATGACTTAACGGACATGAACATTAAGGTGACTCATAGCTCCAGGCCTTACTGAGAAGTTTTGTGGAATCCACAATTAGAACATGATGATCTATTTGTGGACCTGGCCTATGTTCCTACTGAATATCAGAGGCTACCATGACTCTCTTTCTATTTTCCTTTGGAGAAGCCAATGAGAAGCATCAAATGGGGGCCACCCTTTGCAATGAATTGGTCAAGCATTGGTAGCGGAGTGAGGAAAAAATTGTGGACTTCTAGATTTATCGTCAGGAGACCAAATGCCTTAATGCCCCGTTCCAAGAGATAGAAAAGGATGAAAGATTTGATGATCTATGGAACAAAGGGAATGAAGATACTGATACAAGCAATGATGAGGATATAGATCCAAAGGAAGCTAACACATATATAGTGAAGGGAAAGGAGGTGAAAAAGGCCCCAGTGCAAAAAACTAGAAAAGCGACGGAGCAGCTCGACAAAGCTCCACTGAGAATGCGGGTGATTACATCATATTCAAAGGCTTCACAACCACACACATGGGCTAAAAAAAGATCCATAGTAGCCCAACAACCTTCAGAGGTCATAGAGGTGGACAATTCTCCACCTAATAAGAGGTCACGTACAAATGTAACTTCTGAACGAGGCTCACAGGAACCTGCAACGAGCCAGGGATTGGAGACCTCTACAACTCAGGTATCTTTCTCTCCCTCTCTTCTCACTTCACAGTCTTTGGTTACCTCTATAGTATTTGTGCCTCCCATTACTTCAAGTTTTAGCATTTTTTTTTTTGCTTCCATGCCCGCGAGAGGTTTCTCTCAATTCTTCCAAATTAGACAAGCAGCCTTTACTCTCCCGTGGTATGTTCCACCTTTTGTCAGAACCTAATCTTGAACCACCATTGCTACTTATTTTACTCCCACTGCATTGAATCTGACTCATTTTTCCCATTAGATGGTATCCTCTGCATCTTTACTATCGCCACCACTTCCCATGAGTCCTTTTGCCTCCTCCCAAACTAGGCCTTGGTATAACATTCCCCTGTTCTCCCTAATAACAGTCTCTCTACTGAAGAAGACATCATCCGGGACCACAACTCTCTCTTTTCCTTTTACTCTTCCTCCCGATGTGCCCTTCATTGGCGAGATGATTAAATCACCAGCAGAATTTATGGGTAAGGCAATAGAACAAAAGCAACATGAGCTATCAGGGTCTAGAAGAGAAGAAAAAGATGCAACAAAGCCTATCGAGCCATGTGTGCAAACCATTTTCAATGAAGTCCAGGGGTTGTTGCATTTTGCAACCATGCATCCAAACACCACCAAACCGCAAGGCGAGATGCAACCCGATGATTACACAATTTATACTGTGGGAATTGATTTGCACGCAACCCAACCATAGGACAAAATTGAGCTGATGGAGGAAACCCAACGAGTCGTGACTAATGACTTCCTAAAGTATAGTCACCAAATAAAGAAGAAGGAAGACTAGCTCAAGAATGTAAAGGAAAGGATGGAGGTCTTACTAAACAAAGAAAAGGCAAGGGAAGCCGAAATTACACAAATATCTCAACAAGCATAGGCAGAAAGTGCCAAACTTCGGGCAAAACTTGCAAGGTTCCAGTTCCTAGATCCCAAACTAGTTGTTGGAATACAACGGAAGAACCAAGAATTACAAGATCGATTGGATCATGCAGAGGGAGAAATGAAACAAAAAACCAAAGAGCATAGGCAGTAAAAAGTTCAAATGGAGCAAGAAATGCAACAAAAGGATCAGGAGCTCTAGGGTAAACAAACTCAATGCGAAAAGGAGATCTAGGAAGTAAAGATTTCCTTGGAAAAGGAATCTTGAACCCAGAGCCAAGTTGAGGAACTATTGCAAAGAAAAGACGTCGATTTAGAAACTCTGTAGGGACAACTCTTCGCAGCAAATAAGAAAATTAAAGAGTTGGTGCAGGATGTCAAATCCTATTCTAAAACAAAGAAAACTCTTAATCTCTTGAGGGAGTTGGTGCCAATTTGATGTGAAAATTGGCCCTTTCCAAACTCCAATGATGTGATGAAGAGTGATCCACTTGATGAAGACCTCCAATGTGCTCCAAGATAAAAAATCTGCATAACCTAGCTAAGGTTGGATGAAGTTGGATGAAAATTGCTATGAATTTGAGTATAGTAAGTTTACTCAAGTTGTGGATGATCAAATGAGGAATAAAGCCTCTTATTTATATAATATCAAGTTGAAGAGATGTCCAAAATGGAGCAATGTGGGACTAAGAATCAACAAATGGCAAGATGCCACTTGTCAACATGTGAATGGATGAAGGATGTGCAAGTTTTGAAGAATGTGTCAATAAATGCATATATTTGAAATTTGAAATTGTTGAAATGACATGTAAGAGGGAAAGAAAATACATTGAATGCCACTTGGCTCAAGGAAAAATGACTTTTGAGGTGGAGTAAATACCTTGTTGGAAGGACAAAGTCCACTTGGATTTTGAACTCAAATTTGAGGAATATTCCTTTATTATGCCTTTTGAGAGAAAATAGAGATTTAATAAATGAATTAAATCTATTTTCATGTGCAAGTTGCAAAAGTTAGGGGATGGGACATAGATTAGGATTAAATTAATCAAGGTTAATTAATTTAATGAGAGGTCAAAATGATTTGACATATTGATTTATATTTATAGATTGATTTAAATAAAATATGAGAAGAATATGATTTCAAAATTAATTAAATAAAGATTTTTATTTTATTTAACCAAGGAGATGAAGTTAGATTTAAAATAAATAAGGTTTTAATCTATTTAATTTAATGGATGGAATTTAGAGATTTAATCAAATAAAATTGATTATTTAACTAAATATGGATAATTAGATCAGTCTGATTGATTTAATTAAGAGAGGAACATTGATGAATTTAATCAAATAAAGGTATTCAATTAAATGGTTAGACCAAGGGATGATTTAGGATGAAAAGATGTTAGTGGTTAGGATCACATGTGCAATGTCAATCAATACATTTTCTATGTCTACATTTTGCCCCTCTTTGAAGCAATGCACTCGTTGCGTTGGTTCATAGAATAAACGGTCTCGATCAAAAGCCAATTTTTTTTAAAAAAAAATTGCCTCACTACTGCACGACAAAGGAAATTATGGTAATATACTGCCCCTCGAGAGATCAGACGAAAATTCTAATTTTTGGGCGATCTCGCGAAAAAAGAGGACAAGGTGCTCAATAGGTCCAGAAAGGCTCCCAGAGGTCCAAAAATGAGGTAAAATGCCAAAAAATGGTGTGAAATGACCTTCGCATGGATGAAAATGAGTTCGAGGGACATAGACCTCTTTTGGATGGCTAAACAGGATAAAAAACCCTAATTTTCAGGCTTAAATAGGCCTTGAGGGGCCACTTTCAATTCATTTTCACATTCATCCTTAAGAGATTTTGTGATTTTGAGCCTTGATACCCTGACGAAATGGCACAATGATAGCTCTCATTGCATATCTCCGACTAAGTACAAATGTACCAACGACCTCCCGACATTGGGGCACCGGTATGTGATCCTTACTTGAGCTTTGTTTTTTGTTTTACGTGTTCATTTATTGCATTTAGAACTAGGTCTCTCACAGTAGTGCTATATAGCACCGCTCAAATTTCAAACTGGACTGCTCGGTCTTTTAAATTGGACTGCCATCACAAGATGGACTATCGCGATGGAGTTTGGAGTTTTGGAACAAAATTCAAACTCCGATGCATTCATGAAATGGAGCACTGGATTTCAAACTCTAACACTGCAACGAACTTTAGAATTAGGGTTTGGGACACTTAAGCAAAGTGCACCGCCACAGTGCAGTTTGGGATTTGAAGGTGCCAACGTTGCTGCTTGCAAATTTCAAATTACGACGCCTTCACAGTTTGTAACACTGGGCTAGTTTTTTGAATGCTTGAGATAAATTTTCCTAGTGATTTTAACATGGTGACCTTTCCTAATGTAGGAGGGAGCAAGGGAGCTCTATTCTCATGAGCACAAATCATGAGAGATATTCAACTATTTGAGAGATCTGACTGACAAGGAGTAGGACCGACTTTGAGAGATGGGGCTATGGTACATTGCCTACTCAACACCTGTGCAGACCCATCTTGGCATGATGTGTGAGCTTGCCGAGAGATGGCACTGTGAGATGTCATACTTTCATCTTCCCACTGGTAAGGCCACCATTACCTTGGAGGAAGTGTGGTGCATCCTTAGATTATTGATACATGGTCGGAAAGTTATTCATGATATGGATGACAGAGGGGATGCTTTCCATGCAGTTATGGCCATAAATGAGATCATGTTTTGTGAGGGTCAGATAGAGTTAGAGCACCACAAGACGCTCATGATGCCCTTTTGACTAGTGATTATTTCCATCATTTCAGGTCTTGTCCTTCCGGATCGACGAGACCGGTACTTCAGTCCTGGCTGGGGGATTTACTAGGAGCACATGGTTTGTGATAGGCCAGTATGTTTTGCATGGGGTCCCATTCTTCTTGCCTCCCTTTATAGGGATTTACATGAGTATGCATATTTGGATGGCAGGGCACTTGGTGCAGGTGTCACGCTCCTTCATGTGTGGGCATGAGAGCATATCTCTATTCTTTGGCCGTGGGTTGTTCCAGTGCCAGTCGCGCTCAATGATCCAATGGTTTGGCATCACAAGGGTGGTGTGTCCTTCAAACACACAGGCGAGCATGGGAGCCCTCACTGGAGGAGGGCCATTGATGAGATGACAATGTTCACATGGCACCCATACCTTGGTTGGTCCGGATGGGCCAATGATGTACAAAAGTTGTTCTTTTCCTGCTAGGACCGACTCATGTAGGGGTGGGAGCACACTATGATCGAGAGGTATTTGTTGGGATGAGTTCAGTGCCAGTTTGGCAAGGTACAAGACAGGCCAGACGATGACTACGTGGCCATTTTTGCTCGCACAGTATCGCAGGATGCCTGGGGGCGATACATTCCTGCCTCTAAGGTAGTGGACAGTTTCAGGTAGTTGGTGGCCTGGCCATGGGCATATGATCAGGGGGTCGTAGATCTAGGAGTAACTTAGGCGTACAGAGATTAGTTTTGACTGCCTCTACATTTGATAGTTCTAGGTGCACCCTTCGTTTGATGAAGAGCCAGGGGGAGGGGGTAGGTCAAGGACGAGGAGGTGACGATCCTCCAGCACAAGTCCAGCCAACACAGGTTTAGATGGATCAACCTCATGTTGATGTACACATGTAGGACTGAGATCAGGGGCTTGAGGGTAGCCACGACGAGCACTAGGATCAAGCTGCCACACCACCACAAGGCGGGGGTGACGACCAGCCTCACGTGTAGCCTCTGCTAGTACAACTAGTGGATCAATTGGATATGAGGGATGAGTTGATATTACAGTTGCAGGCCTAGTTCCAGGACTTGACAACAGAGAGGGACTAGACCCATGCGAAGAGAGATCAGGTGATTTTATAGAGGCAGGTCGTAGAGTCATAGGCGGCTACAAAGATGGGCCGCAAACAACAACTAGAGAGTATGGCAGCTTCCTCCTCTCACAACACAGTGCCTCTTTGCTTATACAGGGAGTCCATCTAAGAGGTGGTTTACTATCGATTGCTTTACCATCAGGCCGTACCTAGAGCAGCCTGGGCCCCAGATTATTCACAGCGGACCAGCCACAATCTAGTAGAGGGTCACGGTGATAGAGGCGAGGGCAGCATATAGAAGGGTTAGACCTCTTTTTTGATTGAGATATTATTCTTTCATGCCATATGGGATCATTTTTGATATCCCATTGGGCATTTTTGTACTCATTGACATACACACATGAATAGTGATCCGATTATTATTTTGTACTATGATAGTTACTAGATGATATATATGAGATGATGATGTTTATGTGATGTGTCATGTACCATTTATTTATTATGCATTTATGGATGGTTCTATTTCTATATGCAATGCAATAATGTTATGGTATTATGTGATGGATATACTATATATGGATGTATTTCTTTATGTTGGTGTATGCGTTATGTGATGGTTATGCGACTAACAGATCTATATTATGCCTCTAATGAATTATGACATATGATATACATCTGTGACGATTATGGATATAATGGATTTATATGATATGTGATATGGGTGGATTTTATAATGGTATATTTCTCTTGTAGTACCTTTTTATGTATGCTTTTATGATGGTGCAATCTATATGATGATTTATGTATGTTGATGCAAATGTGATGATTTATGAAATGATATCTTTTTCGATATCTTTTTCTGTTATGATGGTGATGATGATGTGAATGCAGTGATCATGATATGCGGCTATGCAATGATGAATGTATGTGATTTTCCATGTATGATATGTACTTATGATGATGTTATATAATGATGTGATGTGATTAAATGATATGTTATGATAAATGGTATGGAGATGATGATTTATGGTGTATATGCAAAATGATATGTGAGTAATGACCTTATGATTATATGTGATGGCATAGTGAATGCTTTTATGAGATGTTTTATATGATTATGGATGGATGTATGCACTTAATGCAATGGGTTGTTTATAATGCTTATGTACCTGTTATGCTTCGTTTAATTATGCACTAGATGCTTATAATGATATGGGATGATTTATGAAATGTTTATGGAAAATGATTGCAATGTGGTGATCTATAAGATGTTCTATTATGATATGGATGGATGATGGATGATATGCATATTTATGATGATGTATGCTTTATGCAAATGGATGCAAATACCTTACCTATTTATGTGATGTGATGGTGGTTATATGATTATGCCATGGATGATGTGATGGGTTATTTATGTTTTCTGTAATTATGTAAGAGATGGTTATAGGCAAATGTGTATGTGATGTTATGATTATGAAATGCTTAGAATAAAAAAATATCTTATATGCATATGAGATGATCAAATTTTCTATATGATTTGCATTGTGTTGACGATTTGTGGATGCAGGATTAATGATGGTGGTGATTAATTGTCATAGTATCTTGTTAATGTGAAAAGCAATAAGAAATGGAAGAAAGATGAGGTTCCAACAAGACACGAGATGATGATGATAATGAATATCTGTCGTGGAGTCAGGATTTTCAAAGGGCCAATTATCTTATGTTTGATAACACACATAAATACAATGCATCAAGGTATTAAGAACCAGGATAACGTTGTATCTAGTGTGATGGACTTTGAATCGACAATCAGATAGGAGTATCCTTGTTCACACCTGACATATGGAAACCTTACTAGGATGCATTTTAGGTATTTCATACATCTCAGACCAAAATATAGGAAGGTAAGCCTTCCTATGTGGTCAACAAGATATCTAGAACACCATCTGTACATACCTAAATAAAGCAAGTATGCACCAAGTTACATTACAAGAAAGTCCAACAAGCGCAATAGATAAAAATATAATGATCATTGCCCCATTCCTATCTCTCTAAATCCCTTCGTTGGGGACAACATTGAGAGGGCATTGGAATGAGCATAATAAGATAAATCAAAAGACAAAGATACAATAAACAAACAAGTTGATGTTCTTCAATACCACTAGCCAAGACTAAACTATGGTGATGTCTGATGTTGATGTCCATTGTAGGAAGGATGCATCCTAGAACATGAAGATATTAGATGATCTGATATGGGACCAATTGGATGATAGGCTATTGACACAAAGATTTGACCAACTTGCTTATGTACTAACCTAGATTTTGAGATTTTGATGTTTTGAGTTTTCACTTTTTAACCTACTAGACTTATTTCTAACTATTTTACCAAAGGTTGGGGATGACGATCGTTTATTATGAGCATCATTTATTGCGAGTGAAAACGAGATGAGACAAATGGATTTTTTCAAATATTTGAATGTTTTTGATGTTTTGAAATGTTTTTGAGGCTATTTTTGGTATTTTTTGGGATTTTTCAAATGTTTTGATTTTCAAATTTTCCAATGTTTTGTGGTTTTCTGAGATTTTGACCAAGAGACTAACCTAAAGACCTATCCTAGGGGCCTCGGGGGCTAATCAACAGATTAGCCTTGCCTACATTATACATGTAGAGACCACGTAGTTTGAATGGTAAATTGACCGATTTACAGATGAAGATTGAAATGTCAGTTTATTATGACAGACTCCTAAAGGACTGAACTAAGTGTCTTGGAGGATGATCAAAGATCAACCTTGCCTATGTTCAAGGCTCAGAGAGTCGTAGTTCGACTAATGACTTTTTTTTTTACTTTTTGACCTATTTTTTGGATTTTGATATGATTTGAATGTTTTTGGTTTTTTCTAACTTTTTGATGTTTTTGCGTTTTCTAATTTTAGGACTTCAAGAATATACATGAATCCAATCCAATGAGAACATGCCCCCAGCATGATGCAATAAACTACTTCGATAAAGGCAGGACAAACTGACCTTGGGAATGGGTCGAGTAGTACTAGGAGGGATCATGACACGAACACATGACCAAGCTATGATGTGAATGTTCAATGGATGGGTGATGGATGGAGATCTGAATGTGATGGATGATGAAAGTGTAATGGATGGATAATGTAGAATGAGTCGTGAAGATCCTAGTGGATGGAAAGTGCTTATTTACAAAGGGTGTCTATTTGCGAGGTTTTCACCAAAGTACTTGTCCAAAGCGCCACCGAAGTGGTTTTCACTAGAGGACAATTTTTTATCTTTACTGTTTTTATCCTTTTTTATTATTTTTTTTGGATTTTTTGCTTTTTTGATTTTTTTGTTGTCACCAAGATGCCTGTTTGCCATGTTTTCATTAGGTAACCATTTTTTTAGGACATTTTTTGATTTTTTGATTTTTTGGTTCTATACCTTGCAAGATTAGGCATAATTTTTTTTGAGATGAGAGTTGTTCATGGGCTCCTACAGAGGCTCGCCTTCTAGTGTTGATAACTAATATGCCCTTGACTTATAGCTTCTTGTGATAACAAATGGTCCTAACCAGTTGAGTTCAAATTTTCCTTTGTTGTTTGGATTTAAGACGTTCTTTTGATTCTCCTTTAGTACCAATTCTGCAACTTGGAAAGTCTTGCTTCTAATTTTCTTGTTATAGCTCCTTTTGAGTTTGTTTTGATATACTTGAAAATGATTTAAAGCATCTATACGCCACTCATCCAGTAGCTCTAGCTCATTCATTCTTGGTACTCGGTATTCTTCATCCGTGATGAGGTTTTGCAGTGATATTCTTAGTGACGGGAGCTCGATCTCAATGGGTAGTATGGCTTCTGATCTGTAGACCAAGGAGAATGGGGTGTTTCCAATGGGTGTACGGATGCTAGTTCGATAGGCCCAGAGGGAAAGATTGAGTTGTAGATGCCAGTCATGACCTGCATCATTGACTATTTTCTTGAGGATCTTTAAAATGGTTTTATTTGTGGCTTCTGCTTGGCCATTTCCTTGGGGATAATATGGGGTGGAGAAGCGATGTTGGATTTTGAATTTTTAGCAAAGATCACAAACATCTTGATTCTTGAATGGTGTTTCATTATTTGAGATAATAGCTTGGGGAACACCATATTAGCATATGAGATAGTTTAGGATGAACTTTGATATTTGCTTCCCTATTATATAGGTCATTGGTATGGCTTCGGCCCACTTGGTAAAGTACTCAGTGGCGGTTATGATGAACTTATGGCCATTAGATAAAGTGGGAGTGATTTTTCCAATGAGATCAAGCCCCCACTGTGAGAAGGGCCATGGTGTAACAATAGGATGGAGCTCTTGAGCTGGAGCATGGATGAGGTCCCCATGTTGTTGACATTGTAGACACCTTCTGACGTAGTCGTGTGCTTCTCTTTCCATTGTAGGCCAATAATACCCCATCCTCACCAGTTTCTTGGCCAATGTCATTCCACTCGAGTGCGAACCACAAATCCCATTATGCACCTTAGTTAAAGCAGTCAAGGCTTCATCAATATTAAGGTAGCATAATAAGGTTCCCTCTATGCTTCTATGGTATAAGGTATTTCCTAGGATGACAAACCTAGAGGATTTTTTAATAAAAGTTTCTTTTAAGCTTGAGGGTAAGTCAGTAGGTAAGACACCTATTCATAGGTAGGTATAAATGTCATGGTACCAGGGATCTCTAGGACCAATGATTTCACACACAAATTCTGACTCTGGTACCTCAAATGCAGGCACAAGAAGCTGCTCTATCAAGAATTCATGTTTTAGGACATTGCGAGGGATTTCTAGTAAGGATCCAATTGTTTCCATGGCATCTGCAACTCTTTTGTTTGCTCTAGGAATTTGCTCGAATGTGATCTCGATGAAGGATTCTTTAAAAATCTCCACCAGTTTCTTGTATGGAGCGAGCTTATCATCGTTAGTCTAGTATTCACCATTCACTTGATTTATTATCAACTGGGAGTCTCTGTATACTCTGAGGGCCATGATGTGCCACTGTATTGCTATTATGAGGCCATTGGTTAAAGCCTCGTATTCTACAATGTTGTTGGTGTAGGGGAATGCCAATTTATATGATCTAGGCATGCATTCCCCTTGTGGGGTGATAAAGAAGACACCGGATCATGATCCATGTTGCATGTATGAGCCATCAAAGTAAAGTTTCCAGTGGTCGGCTATGCTGAGGTTGAAGATGGATTTATTTGGAAACTCTTATATAAGTGGATTCTCTGAATAGATTTGTGCTTCTGCAAGGTGATCTGCTATGACTTGACCTTTGATTACTTTCCACTCCACATATTCAATGCCATACTCTGATAATATCATGACCCATTTGGCCATTCTTCTGGTGAGTATTGCCTTTCACAATAAGTACTTGAGGGGATCAATCTTGGCAATGAGTTTTATTTTGTGTGCCAACATGTAATGTCTAAATTTTTGTGAAGCAAACACTATTGCTAGACATAATTTTTCAATAAACGAGTAGTTAAACTCATGCCCAACCATTGTTTTGATGATATAATAGATGACCGTTTCTGTCCCATTTTTGTCGTGTTGAGCTAGAAGAGCACTAAGGGCTGTTGTTGTTGCTGACACAGAGAATTAATGGCTTTCTTGGGATTGGTGACATGAGGACTGGTGGTGTAAGTAGATATTCTTTGATCTTATTGAAGGATTTTTCACACTTGTCATCCCACTTGTACGCTACTCCCTTGTGAAGTAGGTGATAATATGGATTATGTTTATCTGCTAGCTATGCTATGAATCTTCAGATGGACTGAAGCCTGCCTTGGAGACCTGTTAATTGTTTCAATGTTTTTGGTGCCTCCATCTTAAGGATTTCTTTTACCTTAGCAGTGTCTACCTCAATACCTCTCATTGACACTATGTATCCTAGCAACTTTCTTGATTGTATGTCAAAGATGCACTTCTTTGGATTTAATCGGACCTTGTATTCCTCTAGCCTGTCGAAAATAGTACTCAAGGTTGCTATGTGATCCTTCCTCTTTTTGGATTTAGCTAGTATTTCATCGACATAATCTTCAACAATTTTATGGATCATGTCATGGAAGATTAACGTCATGGCTCTTTGGTATGTTGCTCCTACATTCTTTAAGGCAAATGACATCATATTCTAGCAGTAAATCCCCCATTAACAAGTGAAGGCTGTTTTGTTTTGGTCTTCTTTAGCAATCATTATCTGTTTGTATCTCGAGAAGCCATCCATCAAGGAAAGCATTTCGTGTCCTGTCGTCATGTCTACAATCATGTCAATGTTGGGCAATGGGAAATCGTCTTTTGGACATGCTTTATTCAAGTCCCTGAAATTTGTACAATTTTGATGCCCCCATCGGGTTTTGAGATAGGAACTAGGCTTGACACCCATTCTGGATAGTCTATTGGTCAAATGAATCCTGCGTCCAATAGCTTCTTTAGTTCCATTTTGACTAGCAAGGCGATTTGAGGGTGCATTTTCCCGAGTTTTTGTCGGACAGGCTTTGCTTTAGGATATACTGCTAAGTGATGAACTACAATCTCTGGATCGAGCCCTGGCATGTCACATAGCTCCATGCAAAATTAACTTGTCTTTCTCTTAAGAAGGCTGCTAGGAGCTCTTGTTCCTTTGATAGTAATGGCTCCGCATAGAATGTGATTTGTGGGGTCTCCTTTGTTCCTAGATTAACTGGATTGCATTTTTCTGCTAGGACTGCTGATTTTTCCTAATGAGCTCTAAAAGGAAGATTGAATCCCCCATCCTCAAGCACCTCAAAGAGGTTTTCACCATTGGATTTGTCCTTTCTTTTTAATTTTTTTGGGTCAGAGAGTGCCATAGTGTGGTTTTCACTCAAGGACCTAGAGATTATTCTCAGTTTTTTGCTTTTGCGACTGAGGGATTCAATCGTTTCCCCATAATATGCATGTGTATCCAACTTGATGATGAATATTGCTTTGTGATCCCCACATGGAATATTATCCTGTAGTCCCATGAATTTTGAGAGTGCCTCATTATTTTTTAATGTTTCAAGAATTGGTGGTCCTCATTGGTCATAATCGATGAGTTGTGGGTAGACTAGACGGATTTCATGGTTTTGATTTTTAGACTCAGGATAGAGTGCTAATCATGAGAAGGGTGGTGTCCTCAAAGAGCCTGGGTACGTTGGTTATGGGATCCTCATCATCACTGCTACTACAAAAATTGGTTATGTCAAAAGTGAAATTATCTAAGACGTGACCAGTGGATACAGGTAAGTGAAGTTCAACTGGTGTTGGTTCGTGGGAGTCTTGACTAATTTAATTGGGGGACCTTGTCCACATATGGTTATACTCAAAGGGGTACATCCAAGGCCAAGATTTCTTATTCATGTCTTACTCTCCTATCGCAAAGGCATTTTTGGGAATCATAGAGTTTCCGTAACTGTTGTCCTAGATGATGAATTTGATATCAAAGATGGTGGGGATGGCAGGAATGGCGGTTGTCTTTGTCATAGAAATAGTGGCAAGAGTAGCTGGATCAATGTACGGTGTTGATGGACGTTCATCATTTTTAGGTACTTGAGGTATTTTATAGTATTTTTCCTCAAGGTTCTTATAGTAGGAGAATGGTTCAGGATCTCCATCGATGATGACCTCTTGTCCTTCATATGTGAATTTGAAACATTGATGGAAGGTTGATGCTACTGCTTGCATTCCATGGATCCATGGACATCCTAGGAGAATGTTATAAGGCAAGTCGAGATCCAAGACCTGACAAGTGGTTTCCATGATAGCTGGCCCTACTTGAATAGGGATTTGGATTGTGCCTTGGGACACTCTTTCCTAATCATCATATGCTCTGATTGTAATACCCTTACCTTTTTCGATGGAATCCTCTGATATTTTTTAGGTTCTTAATGAGCTTGAGGGAATAAATATTCAAGCCTGCACCTCCATCTACCAAGACTCACTTGACTTTATTTTTTTGCACTAGGACCTCTAAATGGAGTGCACAGTTATGAGATGGTTGAGTGGGAAAAATCTTGGTCAGAGAATGTAAGGAGATTCGGGATAATGATGTTTTCGACCATAGCTTGGAATTGTTCCGCATCAAGATCTGTAGGGACAGTGGATGAAGCCAATGCTTCCTCAGGGATTTTTTTGTGGGCGGATGAGATTTTTAATAACTCCATGATGGAGATTTGTGTTGGGGTTCTTTCTAGTTGATCAAGGACATTGTAACCATTGGGAACAAATCTGGGGTTTGGTGCGAGTGCTCTATTTGGCTAGGATGATCCTACAATGGTAATTTTGTCACCTCTTGTGGTGACTCCACAATCGGCATGGGCTCCTTTGATGGTGATGGTAGCAGAGTAGTCATCCAAGGATGCGACATGGTCATACACATGATTCACGTTCTTGAAGGTGCGTTTCCTCTTATCAGTGTTATTGTTCCCTTTATTGTTATGGTTAGGTATCGGATTTGTGTATATTTTGAGATTCTGATTCCCTATTGGTTGTTCCACATTTATGATTCTTTGATCAATGAGGTCTTGGACTAGATTTTTTAACTTCATGCAACTGTTAGTGGTGTGCCCTTTGATTTTGTGGAAGTCACAGAGCTGATTTTCGTTGTACCAAAGAAGTTTTACATCTGGTTCTTGGTAGTTCTCATAGGTGGGAGCGTTGATGAGGTTTTTGTTTATCAATTTCTTCGTGATGACTTCAAGTGGTTCCCCAAGGGTAGTGTACTTCCTCTTGGTGAAGTTTTTGTTTCATTGGGGCGGTCCCCTTTGATCATTGATGTTATTGATCACTTGATTGTTTGGTTGTTGTGTTGTGTTCGATGGATGGTTGTTTTGATGATGGTTTTGGATTTTTTATTGTGGTGCGTGCAGGTGTGTTTTGCTGAGGGGCACTGATGACAACTTTGGCATCAACGACACCATTGTTGGTAACATTTTTGTTTCTTTCCCATGTGCGAGGTTTTTCATTATAGCTTGTAGATGGGTGATTATTTTGTTGTTCGGGATATGAAGTTGATCCTCTAGGTTGTGTCATAAGGGCTCGTTTGATGTTGAGCACCTTGGAAATCAATTGGTCGTACGTTCCTCAAGGTTGGATATGATAGTGCACACTTGTTCCTCAGGCATGACCCATTTGCTCCAATTGGCCTTGGATTGCCATCATTGTAGGAATGAAGTAAATGATTCATTCTTACCTTGTTTCAGAGTCGATAGTTCCTCTAGACTGACATACATGGTGATATTGCATGCGTAGTTTTTGATGAATGCGTCTATGATTTCTTGGAATGTATTGATGCCTATAGGTAGGTGAGAGAACCATTCCATGGCGTTATAGGAAATAACCGCATCAGATAGGTATTGTCATATGCAACTTCCATGTAATGAACCTGGAATTCCCTGATGCGATCTTTAGGGTTTACCATCCCACAATACTTGTCAAACTTGGGGATCTCAAATCCCTTTGGGAATGGTTTCATCACAAGGCTCCTGTCGAACAGATAAGGACACAAGCTGCTAGATGTTTTTGTGGTTCGCCCTAATTGAAGATTGAGCACTTGTTGTGAGAGTAATTTGATTTGTACTACAACATCATTTTGCGGATCAAGGGGTGGGATGAAAGTGTTATGAGGTGGTTCACTTGTTGATGGGATGGGTGGATTGGTTGATGTGTTGATTGGTGGTATTTGCACATTCTGTTGAGCCATGTATGCTTGTACTTGCTGTTGTATCAACAACACTTGTTGTTGGTCTTGTTGCTGCTATGCGAGGATTGCTTGTTGTTGAGCCTGTTGTTGTTGTTGTGCTAACAACGCTTGTTGTTGAGCTACTAATTGGGCTGCTTCCCACTATTCTTGATATTGTTTTAGCGCTTGCTGATGTGCCTGATGCTGCGCTACTTGTTGTTGTTCAAGATACTGCGCTTGTGCTTGTGCTTGTTGCGCTTGATATTGGGCTTGAGCTTGAGTGTGTGCTTGAGATTGTGCCTGAGCTTGAGCTTGTGCTTGTGCAACTTGAGCTTGTGCCTGAGCTTGATCCTGAGCTTGTACAACTTCTTGTTGTTGTTGTTGCAATAAGATTTGGGCTTGGGCAACCTATTGTGCTTGTAATGCAGCTTGGGAAACTTGAGCAGCTTGTGCTGCTTGAGCTGCTTGCTGAGCAGCTAGTTGTGTGGCTTGTTGAGTAGCTAGTTGCACGACTTGTTATTTTTGTACTTGCAAGAATGCCTTTTTATATGCAGGTTGCTGAGTGGCTTGTAGTGCAATACTGTATTGGCTTGATGTATTGGAGCTTGGTGGTGGTGGTGGATTCAGAATGGTGCTTGTTGTGGTGGTGAGAGGCGTTGTCATATTGATGATTGGGGTTTGATTGGTAGATGGTGGGATCGATGTGGTTGGTCCTTGAGAGACCGTGTTTTGAGATGTTAGGGGGGTGGTTGATGATGTGATGGTGGTGGTATGTGTTATTGGGTATTTTCCATCTGTTGTTATGATGTCAATGACAAGTTTTGAGAGTTTGACGTGATGCTTTTATTGATGTTTAGGATCTGTTGGTTTGATTTTGATTGATATTTGGTAAAGGGGGAAGCCCTAAGACAAGAATTGGTGTGAATGATGATGGCAATGGTGGAAGTGGTGTAAACGTGAGGGATGTGATCTCTTGAGGAAATGGTGTAGTGTCAAAAATGTCCCCTGGTCTGAACATGTCACCCTCTCCTTGCGAGGTTATGGGGAGAGAGGTTTGGGGTGTTGCACGAAAGGATGATGATGATGGATCATTGGGATCATGGAAAGTGAGAGGGAAATATGTATATAATGGATTTTGGGGTACAGTTTTCCCCAAAATGGTGTTTGCATCCAAGTCTTGATTATTGACAAGGGGGTGTGTTTGTAATGCATTGAGAAATGCACTTCCCTTTTTAACATTAGGTTGAGTTGGAGTAATGGATGATGTGATTTGTAGGATGTTTTGAGTGATACTTTGGGATGGGGGTGTAGATGAGATGGGGAGTGTGGATGAAATTGGAGGCATGACCTCTAAGGATGGTTCCACTATAGAGCTCACATCAAAATTAGATGGTAGTTTAGCCCCTTGTTTTGCTAATTTGAGCATGTATAGTGAAGGGTTGAGTCTCATCATGATATTGATAATCTTATGGTTCTCTGGATTTTGAATCATTTCAATGATTTCCTTGTGTGACATTCCAAAGGGATTATTGGTAAGATCCTCTACTTCCTCTTGAGGATTTTGTGATGATGAAGGAAAGTTGATTAGAGGATTACTTGATTCAACGAGATTTGTTTCAAAATTTGTTTGACTTGGGTCACATGTAGTGGATGTTTCTTTGTTGGATTCCATGTTCCTCTTTTGTTGAGATCTAGTTTGCACCATGTTAGCTCTCAAAAATGTAGGTTTGAACCACGAAAGGTTGCCAAGCTTTCATGATGTTTCAGGGTAACAGAACAAGGTTTGAAACAATCAAACCTTCTACTCTTCAGGTGCTGCTAGACCTAGGTGGGTGTACCTAACTGAATAATGTAGACTTAACTTGTGATTTTCTTTTTTAAACAATTTGTTCACAATGGCAAATGACAGTGAACAAATGAGATCAAACTTGATAGCAATTTGCAGATCTAAATCCTAGAATGCTTAATTAACTGATAAAAGAGATTGAATGAATTCGAATAATGAAATTGCAGAGACCAGTGCCTTGTTGGGTATGCGAAATCAAATGAAACAGAAATGGGCAACTTATTTTGGCAAAAGATCGAATTGCAGGCATATGATCTGTTCATAACTTGTATGAACAATGCAAGATTATGATTACTGAGCTCTACTTTAATAATCCAAATGAATCTCCCTGATTACTGTGATTACTGAAAAGGATTTAATCCCTGCTTGAGAGAACCAAATCGATTAACCACACAAATGCAACAAATGTGCATAGATAAACTAAAAATAAACTTGTTACCTCAATTTAAATAACCAGAAAGAATCAACATGGAGACAACTTCAGCAATGCTTTTCAATGAACTCGACACACAATTGACACCAAAGAAAAACTGCCACACAACTGAATTTCATTGAAACCACCATTTGAAATCATGCACATAGTCTCTGAAAAGAGAAAATTATCCTACTGTAGCCATCTGACTACCTACTACTTTTTTTCTAAAATCTGATATTGTTCAATTACAATCTCAGGGCATATTTATAGCCAGCATTAAGAAAATAAAAAATTTGAAATATCATGTTGGCCAAGCACAAAATTTGGGCTCCAACAATGTCGGCCAGCAACAGTCACCTAAAAAAATTCATGTCAGCCACAATGATGTATTTTTGTTATTCGTTCGCCAGTGAATCAATCGTCAAGACAATCGTGAAGGTATGCCGAAGGCAATATATAGTTGATCGTTCCATCCTGCATTCGTCCGTTCCTCGTGCCACTCGCCAAAATTATAGACCGTTGGGGAGATATCATACAGCCACAATATGTTCATAGAGATCATATTTCTATTATGTTCATTTTCACTCGGTGAGACACAAGGATATCTCTCGCCGAAAACTCCCTTTGTTTTGATCACCATCGCCGTAGCTTACCACTCTCGGGGAGACATCTCAAAGATTAGACCAAGCTTCACCGAAGACATCATTTACTTTCAAGTCGTTGTGATACTCCAATTGTTATATCGAAGTCTAGGAGTAGCCCCTTGTTTTGATATGTATCGCTATAGCCCATCCGGGTCGGCGAAATGTTACATAAACTATTCTATGTTTTATCGAGAACCCTCCTCATGCCTCGCATGTCGTTGTGACCTATGACTTTCTCTGCCGACAAGCCCACTTGTCATATGTATGTCGCTGAGACATTTTTAATTCGGCAAGACGTCTCATAGAGTATATTGGGCTACACCGAAAACCATAGAACCCAACCTCATGTTGCTGTGACCAGGCCACTCCTATACTGATAACCACTCCCCACTCACTTTCGCCAAGACAATACAGTATCGGCGAGACATATCAGAGACAACACCATGTCATACCGAAATACCTTGAAGTCACTCGTGTTCGCCAAGACCAAAATATTTTCATACTGATGGAGTCTCCATATGCATTATCGGTGAGACCAAGGTCATTCGCCAAGATGATATATCGAAAGCCCTAGCTCACACTGAAATGTATCCCTTAAGCACCGGTCAGTATAACAAGATGATATCACCAAGACCTTCTGCCGAAAGGTATAACTCAAGCCGATGCACTCCATTAGTTGCCGATAGAAATTTTCAAATGTCATTCGGTAAGACACAGATGTTTCGCTATGACCTTCGCCCGAATATGATTTCCTATGCCGATAAGTATCTCATCTGTCACTGAAACACAAGATGTATCATGTCGATAACCTACAATAGGAATTAGTGAAACATACACAGGTCGGGGAGACAATAACTCTGTCTTGCCGAAAAGATGAATGTAATGAAATATTACAATTTAGATGGATTCAAACGGATCACGTGAGAGAATATAAGCAAGACAATACAAAGAGGGAATTTTATGCTTATGATGAGGACTCAATGCTAGAACTCTTGGGTGCAATAGGCTGTAATTTTTTTTAAAATTTTACAGTTCTAACACACCATAAAATAGGGATCAATTTTGACGAATATGGGAGATGAATCTCTAATTCTTTGGATTGATCTAACTTTAGGTACAAAAGAGAAAATTTAGGATGATTTTCAAGGATCAAAGGTAATATGATGGGGATGATGTAAAAGATGGATGATGTGGATGTTTGAACTTTTGAGAAATCTTGAGGGGATGCTAGACTTTTTAGGACTTTTTGGATTTGTTTTTCAATTTTGAATTGACTTTGATTTGATTTTGGGTTTGCTTTGTTTTTGGATTTATGAACAAATAGACCCTAAGATGTTGGATGATTGTCTAAGGGGTAGATTTTCTCAAAGGATGATAATTTGAATATGTGTAGGGAGAAGGATGCATCTACCCACACCTATTCAAACGAGATGATAATTTAACCAAGCATATGAAGAAGGATGCATCTACATATACTTAGCTAAACAAGATGGTTTGATAATTTGACTAAGCATATGCAAAAGGATGCATCTACACATACCTAGCCAAAGATGATTTGATGTTTTTGATTCAAAGATTTCAAGGATTTTGTTTCAAGGTTTTGATGATTTTTATTTTTGCCAAAAAGCCTAACATGGAGGATAATTTCAAGATTTTTTCAAAAGATGATGGTGAGGTGATTTTGGTTTGATGTTCAAGGATGAATGAAAATGTTTGATTTTGATCCTAGAATGTACCTAAAAAGACACTTGTTTACTAGACCTCGGTATTGAAGAACATACAATACTTCTAAGGACCTCTTAACCAAGAAGTGGTTCAAATTGAGCATACATTTCCAGATTGTTCAAAGGAATGAGTCTATAGAACCTTGTGAATTTTTTGCTTATTTTGATATGTTGCTTTTGATTTCACTTCCTAATGCATTTCTTGATGACCTTTCGAGTGTGACTCCTAAATTTTGAACTTTTGCTCAAGGACTTTTGTTTTGGGATTTTAACTTTCTTGGAAATCATGAGGAACACACACATGTGTGAGCCAATTTTGTTATCTTTGCTTAGTGATTTTGTTTTACCACAAACACTTTTTTGATTAGATTTTCAAACTAGATGTCTAATGTCCCAATTTCTTTGAATCTCACAAAGTATGTTATGTGGAATTTTGGTGAAATCAAGGCAAGGGTTACCTATTGTTTAACTTTAGTAAGAAAATTGAGATGTAAATTCAAGTGCTTAGAAACCTTTAACGATAAAATCCTAAGGGCAAGCAATAACACATGAATTTGGTCAATTGTATTTTCCTACTAAAGGGTTTGAAATTTTGATGATGATGTTAAATGTTTGTTTCCAAATGTTTTCGAACAAGCAAAGTGTTTTGTAACCAAGAACAAGCACAACCTTATGGATATGAAAGACTATATTTGTTGAGTCCCCACTTGGACAAGTCCAACTACGCTTATGTTTAGTTAATAGTTAGATGCTTGACCCCACTGGCTCCCCTCTATGACACTCACTTATATGGGGCAGCCAAGCATCAACACCCATGAAACTCTCATGGCATGCTTTCCATTTCTACTAAAGATCGTAAAAGTGTGGGGTGGCTTCGGAATGACCATTCTTGCCCTAATAAATAGATAGGGATTTTGGCCTTTCTACAACAAGGGTCTTAATTCAGACTTTTCATTCGTAGGAGTTGACCCAATGTGGCAAGAGACCATTGTTTCCCTTCTCGTTAGATCCAACCACGTGATACTGGTCTTTGTTCTGGTACCCACTTTTATATCCTGGCTAGAAATACTGTTGGTTTTAGAGTGTTACCGGTTGAATCATTCCCTTGGGTGAGTACTTTTTCCCCAAGGTAGGCCCTCTAAGATAAACAATAGTGAGCAAACATACTTGTAACTCGATTGATCTTTGTTGAGAAACAAAGAGAGAATACAAACGATAGGTTTGGCTCACACTCGCAAGATATTTTGTTCAATTTTAGTTTCCAAAATGAAGTGTGGAGGAAATTACTTTATCCCAACCTAAGACCACCAAAAAGAATTTTGATTCTCAAGATTTCCATGAGGTGTGAGAGAAGCGCATACGTCTTTTCAATGGTGTTAGTTTGAGTAAGCGATCACGAAAACAAAGTAGCACATGTTCTTTTTAATCCAACAAAGCAATAATGACTCCTTTTATAGCACCAAATGAAGTGTGAGAATTTTCCTTGTTCAATTATTAGCCCCAAACAAAATATAGTGATTTTGTGTCCTAAAGTTCATTTTAAGCTCCTTTTGTAACAAGAATTTAAAAAAGTTCTTTTTAGAGCCCAAAATGAAACTAGTGAGTCCTAGGCATGAAAGATAACAAATTTTTCCTTAAGAGGAATACTCAATCCTCTAAGAGTGTTGAAAAAAAACTAGAGTGTTTAAAAACACTTGGTATCATGAAATGAGGTCATCATGCTTCTTTTCCTCTTCACCTTTGATCAATCCAACCTACAAGAAAATCAATTAGGTTCTACAAAAATAAAGGTCAAGAAAGTAGAAAACATACCAAATAACCAAATTTTGATAAAAGGCATGTGTGATAAATAAATTTTCACTTTCTACTTCCCTCTAGTGGTGCAATCCACGAAGGCGTTGCAATTTGAAAACACCAGCGGTGCTATATAGCACCGCTTACCAATCAGTGTCGCTCTTTAGCCAGACTAGTGAGCATGAAGGTGTCGCTATTTTGGTCAGTGGTGCAATTTGGATTTTGAAAAGATTCCAATGAGCCGGAAAGATTCAACGGTGCTGTTTGAAAATTTGAATTATGGGTGGGAAGTATGGAGCATCGCGGTTTGAAATTTGCAGCGGTGCAATATGGTGACAATGAGTTCTCAACAGTGCTCAATAGCGACGTTGAGCTTCGAGTGATGGAGTTTTCTATAAACACACAAAAACACAAAAAAAAAATTCTCAAAAAAAAGTGATTTGATCTTTTGGTAGGCCCTCCTTCTAGCGCCAAAATGTGAACCAATATCCTATACTTGTAAGAACACAACAAATGAACACATTAATAAGATAAAATGCAAGTTAGAATAGAGATTCCTCAAGAAATGCATTTGAATGCAAAAGAAAAGGAATGAAATGAAGAACACAACACACTTAAAACAAAGATATCAAATCCTATTCTAAAACAAAGCAAACTCTTAATCTCTTGAGGGAGTTGGTGCCAATTTGATGTGAAAATTGGCCCTTTCCAAACTCCAATGATGTGATGAAGAGTGATCCACTTGATGAAGACCTCCAATGTGCTCCAAGATAAAAATTTGCATAACCTAGCTAAGATTGGATGAAAATTGCTATGAATTTGAGTATAGTAAGTTTACTCAAGTTGTGGATGATCAAATGAGGAATAAAGCCTCTTATTTATAGAATATAAAGTTGAAGAGATGTCCAAAATGGGGCAATGTGGACTAAGAATCAACAAATAGCAAGATTCCACTTGTCAACATATGAATGGATGAAGGATGTGCAAGTTTTGAAGAATGTGTCAATAAATGCATATATTTGAAATTTGAAATTGTTGAAATGACATGTAAGAGGGAAAGAAAATGCATTGAATGCCACTTGGCTCAAGGAAAAATGATTTTTTAGGTGGAGTAAATACCTTGTTGGAAGGACAAAGTCCACTTGGATTTTGAATTCAAATTTGAGGAATATTCTTTTATTATGCCTTTTGAGAGAAAATATAGATTTAATAAATGAATTAAATCTATTTTTATGTGCAAGTTGCAAAAGCTAGAGGATGAAAAATGGATTAGGATTAAATTAATGAAGGTTAATTAATTTAATGAGAGGTCAAAATGAGGTGACATATTGATTTATATTTATAGATTGATTTAAATCAAATATGAGAAGAATATGATTTCAAAATTAATTAAATAAATTATTTTATTTTATTTAACCAAGGAGATGAAGTTAGATTTAAACTAAATAAGGTTTTCATTTTTTTAATTTAATAGATGGACTTTAGAGATTTAATCAAATAAAATTGATTATTTAATTAAATAGGGATAATTAGATCAGATTGATTGATTTAATTGACAATAAAGGATGACTTAATCAAATAAATGATTTATTTAATTAAGAAAGGAACATTGATGAATTTAATCAAATAAAGGTATTCAATTAAATGGTTAGACCGGGGGATGATTTATGATGAAATGGTGTTAGTGGTCAGGATCAGATGTGCAATGTCAATTAGTACATTTTCTATGTCTACACTCTCTAATGATTTAGTGGCCACAACGAAGCGCATTGCAACAAATATTAAGGAAAAGCAGTGAGTTATATCTGCTTTCCAAAATTTCAATCAACTCCCCATTGCTGAAGGCATTAAAGGCATCATTGATTAGATAGTGTATATTCTCTTTTAGCTTGAGCCTGACACTAGGATCTCCATGAAGCTGCCTTTCAAAGAAGTAATTGATCTACATGAGGCACAAGATAATATGCACGCCATATTGACACAATCTAAAGCTGACTGACTGCCTCTATAGAATGCTCTCTCAAGGCTCTAACTCTATTGCCTAATGGATAAGGCTCTAGTCTTTGAACTAGAAATTTTGGGTTCCCATTCCACAGGCGAAACGCCCCTGATAGTCGCCAAAAGTTGTGGATTGAAAATCCCTAGAGCTCCCTTCAGGTTGATGTTATTATTTTGATGAGTCTCAACCTACACCTCATGTATTTGTATATCTCCAGGCCCTTTTTTGAAGAGGTTTGCCCGCTTTCTCCACTTGTTTGTTGTGTGTTCCTTTCAAAGATTTCCTCCCTTGCATCTTTATTGAGCCCCGCCATGCCTCCACGTGTTAGTTGCACGGGCCTTTGATGGCCCACTCCCCTTTGCTTCTCTACCGAGCTCCACTCGCGTGCCACGTAGCATCATTTCATGGGCACCTTTTGGCGGACCTCATAGTCAGTGCTTGATACAAAAACTTCTCCACATGCCTTCTTTGTAGGGATTTTCATTGCAAAGAAGGGAGGAATGAGCAACAAGCTTTGTCCTATTGCCACGTGTCCTAGCCAAATCTATGGGTAAGTGACGCATGTCTACATGGGAATTTTGATACTTCCATTTGGGACCACAGTCATCATTCGCAGGGGGATGCATCTAGTTCAAAGGTGACTGCATTCTATGTTTTAGAATCTTTTATGTTGCAATGACCTTGGGAAATCATTGCAACAAACATCATTGCTCGTGCCTGGGAATCTTTTCAGTTACTAGCTCTTAGGTGGTAGGAGGATTTTCTATATATACTGCTTCAACTTTTCAAAAATGAGTTTAGAACATACACAAAATATTTGTGGAAAGACACCAAGCCTTTGTATTGTTTTTGGTTATTGTATTAATACTCATAGACTGTGCCATTTTTGCTTCTCCTCTATGTTTCTTAGTTAGTTGACAAAAAATTATGTTGTGTTGTTATTGTATTAAGTAGTTTATTTGTTGAAATTATATAATTTCAATATAATTTTGCTAATTAAGACCATGTCTTGGACTCTTCTTTTTAGTGGATGTGTATGGAAGTTATTTTATGTTATTTAATAGACTTCTTGTTCTTTTCATATATTTTTTTGTTATTTCCGGACATGCAGATTGTTGAATGATCCCTTACATCTCATTTGAAAGGAAGATTTACTATGCCCACAGTTACATCTTGGTGCATCCTTGAGGTTAGATTTTTATTTTATATATCTACTTCCTTTTCCCATTCCAAACCCCCAAATATAGGAGTCGACTTCTTAAAAAAACCCAGAGGTCACTCAGTTTAGCACAATTGGTCCCCCCATTAATTGAGTTTCCCATAAGGCTATTGCTTGATATTTTTAGGCACCAACAAAGCTTATGCTCATGTTTCAATTGAGAAGAGGTCTAAGTTGGAGAACAAGGTTGTTAAGTGTATCTTTATCGGCTATGGTGTTAGTGTGAAAGGGTACAAGCTTTGGGATCCAGAAGCTCAAAATATTCTCTACAACAAAAGTGTGATCTTCAGAGAGATGAAACTTCCACTACTGAGTTACAACCAGAGAAAGAAGAGAAACACAAGGAGTTAGTGCAGATTCCAACTACTCCAAAGAAAGAACCAAGTAATCTTGTTGGACTTGATAATTAGGAGAGCTCAAGTAGTTTTGAAAGTTTTGAAGAAGGAGAACCTCAACCTCAACCTTTGAGGAGGCCTACATGAGTTAGGCAGTAATCAAAAAGGTTTGGAACTATTCACTATTGGATTCCAGCTACATATTTGCCTTGATTACTAATACTAATGAGCAAAGGACTTTTAGAGAGGCTATGGGTATGAATGATTTAGATTCCTGGATACAAGCCATGGATGAGGAGATGGCTTCATTAAAGAAAAAAAAGACTTGGGATTTGGTACCTTTACCTACTAGACGTAAACCTGTTGGTTGTAAATGGGTTTTCAAGAAAAAGTGTGGTCTTGATGGCAGTGTTGAGAAGTATAAGGCACGGTTGGTCCCTAAGGGGTATTCCCAGGTGGAGGGAATTGATATTCTCTCTTGTAGTGAAGCTGACATCTATCCAGATTCTATTGTCACTTGCAGTAGCATATGACTTAGAGGTGGAACAAATGGATATGAAGACAACATTCCTTCAAGGTGATTTTGCGGAAGAGATTTACATGTCACAACCAGAGCATTTCATTGAAAAAGGTAAAGAAAATTGGGTTTGCAAACTAAAGAAGTCTCTTTATGGTTTGAAACAGTCTCCTAGAATGTGGTACAGAAGTTTGATACCTATGTGTTGTCTTTGGGATTTTAGAGATCTAAATAAGACCATTGTGTATACTTTAAAACCAATAATGGTCACATTCTCATTATTGTCTTATATGTAGATGATATGTTGTTTATTGGGAATAGTAAAAGTATGATTTCAGATTTGAAGTTTTACTTGTTAGCACAATTTGAGATGAAAGACCTAGGTGCAACTAGGTACATTCTGGGAATGGAAATCATGAGAAACGAAACAAACAGAAAGCTTTGGCTAAGCTAGAGCAAGTATGTGAACTCCATGTTGGAAAGATTCAACATGGTAGATTGTAGACAATTAGTTGTTCCTATGATGCAAGGGACAAAGCTTTTTGTGAATGATTGTCCAAAATATCCTACTAAGATGGAGGACATGATCAGAGTACCATATGTAAGTGTAGTTGGTAGTCTGATGTATGCAATGTTGTGTACTAGACCAAACATTGCCCAAGCAATGGTAGTCCTTTGTCGTTTCATGGCTGATCCTGGATGGGTGCATTGGGATGTTGTTAAGAGAGTGTTCAGATATTTCCGAGGTACTTCCAAGTATGCCTTGTGTTTTCATGGTTATCCTACTGGACCTCAACATTTTGTGAGCATTCGAGGATATGTGGATTCAAATTGGGTAGGTGACATTGACAACAAAAGATCCACCAGTGGTTATGTGTTTATGATATTTAGTGGTGCTATCAGTTGGATGAGTAAGTGGCAAGCTATAGTCACATTGTCTACGATAGAGGTAGAGTATATAGCAGCCACTCATGTGTGTAAGGAATCCATTTGGCTTAAGAGATTGTGTTATGATATTGGTTTAGATGTAGGTCAAATTACTATTTTTTGTGACAACCAAAGTGCAATTTGTCTAGTAGAAAATCCTACCTTCCATGCTAGAACAAAGCACATTGATGTATAGTATCATTTTGTTTGTGATATAGTAGAAGATGGAAAGGTGAACCTAGAGAAGGTTGACACTTTGGTGAATGTTGCAGATGCACTGACAAAACCAGTGAGCACAAAGAAGTTCAGATGGTGTTATGATTCCATGGGCCTTGGGGCCTTGAGTGGATGATTCAATATGACTCTTGGCAAGTCTTCGACAAGTGGTAGAATGTTGGGATTAAGGTGTCTCAACCTTAGAGTCCTAACATTGATTTAATTGTTGCAATTTATGTAATTAATTATTTATTTATTATGATGAGATGGGAAAATGTGGTCAATTAAATAATATAATTATTACATTAAAGTATGAGACTTTAGGTGAAAGGGATATGTCTTAGGTTAATTAGGACTAGGTGATGGGACGTATGTTTAGGTGATGAAATTGATCTATTAGGGATTAGTTGATGAAATTGATCAATTAGGGATTAGGTGATGAATAGTCCTAAAGAATATTTTAGGTGTCAACATTTTAACCCTCTTTCATACAATGCAACTAAGTAGTGTTGTATTAAAGAAGAATAAAAAATACGATGAAATGGAATGAAACTTTAGTCCCAAGTTGCCCTAGTCGCTTAAGGATAATGATGGAAGTGATGCCCCCTTAAGAGAACTATTGGGTGAAATGGAACCTGATAGGTATCTTGAAAAGAAAAAAATGCGTCATAAAGGATAAAAGGTGACTTGAGAGAGATCAAGTTGGGATGATGTACATACCATGAATATAGAACTGATTATGGACTAAGGATTGGGCATATTGATTGATGTCGCTAGGATGATTGCATTGGATTGAATGGATGTACATGTTGGATAATGAATTGTCACAAGGATGTGTTGTAAAAAAAATGACCCACTATTGGGATTATGGATAAATTATGAGATAAAATATGGAATGGATGAGTACATGTTGTCATAGTAACTTCATGTACAAGGAGAAACCTTTATTTTGTTGTAGCACTTAACATTATACACCATGATATAAAGGATCATGATGACAATGTGTCATGTGTATATGGACCAACACACAAACAAAGAAGTTGAAAATAGAATAGTAATTTGATAGACACATCATTAGAATGCCATCAAATGAATGATGAAGGCGACCATAATGGTGTGATTTGTGGAGCACTAAGACTAGAAACAACAAAAAAACACAAACCCATAAAAACAAGCAATCAAAAACATGTAAAATACACAAATTGATATCCAATGACATGTTGAAGCCAAGGGTGTACAGGGAGATGAGATTGGATGGATTGGGTTGGATCTAAGGGTTAATAATGAGGATTGAATTAGATTTTTTGCCTATTCAAGCTAAAAACTGATTGATTGATTGATTGATGATGATAACATTGTTGATGTCAAAACGATGCATCCTAAAAACAATGCAAGGATTGGGAAAAACATCTTGATGTTGATTGATTAGATTGATTATAGATTAAACATAGCTTGTAGCAAGATAAGGAACAAATATTTTGGATGTGTTTGGATGGATGCAAGATTGTGGATGGGTATGTTTGGATTTAAGGGCTTCAATCATGGATTAAACATAGCTTGTACCAAGATAAGGAACAGATCTTTTGGACATGTTTAGATGGATGCAAGATTGTGGATGGGGTATGTTTGGATTTAAGGGCTTTAATCATGGATAAAGTGTTTTTGTGATCATGCCTATAGACTGATGATATGTTTGGGTAAGTGTTTTGTTTTGTTCGTCATTTTGATGGTGGAACCAATGGCAAGGGATAATCCAAACTGAGAGACAAGGATAAATATGGTTTTGATGGAATGATTGATGAAATGGATGGGATGGAGAGGATATGGATTGATGGAAGAACTTAGGGAGATATGTTTCAAGGAATATATCACATAGGACTAACATGTGTTGATCCAGGATAGGGATTTGGTAGTGCTATCTAGGCAATTAAGTGACAATGTGTGGCCAAAGGATGACTATGTCAAGATTTTTCCAAATTATGCATCATGTGCCCCCAATCATTGTTAAGACCAAGGTGAGTAGGAAATATGGATGAGTTAGGGATAAATGGACATAGTGGATGGGTATGATGGAATGACATGATAGGATGGATAGGTTTGGTGGAATGGATGAGACAACTTGCCCCCAATTTCAAGGTTCACATAAGTAGTTATCTTACACATGATTCCCATGAATGGCTTTTTGTCATGGTACTTCCCCAAGGCACCAAAATAATTGGTTTTTACCATTGGAAAAAATTATTTCTCTTTAATTTTTTTATTTATTTTTATTTATTTTCTTTTTTTCTATATTTTTTTGAAATTTGTTGATTTTGCAATAAATATTTTTTGGAATTTTGGATTGTAAGTATCACATGCATGGATTGCTGATGTAGTTGATCTAGGTGCTTCAATCATGACATGCCAATAATATGTTGCCTTAAGATTTATTTTGTTGGGATCATTGTATTGGTATATAATTCATAATTGTGACAATGCTCTTTGATAGTTAGGTTGGCTTTATCCAAATTTAAACATCTCGATAGAGTGCCATCATAATTCTTATGGTAAAGCGTAGCTATGAGGACGCGATGGATTCTAGGTTTTGGATTGGATTTAGGATGAGTTGGGATGAATTTAGATGGTGGAGGCGAGGAGTGGGATTTGGATTGAAAATGTGATAATTGGTGTGTTAGAGGTGGATGTGCAAATTGATGGATTTTGTATTTAGGGATTTGGGGTTTTGATTGGAATGAGGGATGTTGGGATTGGTTGGTAGAAGTGGATTTGGATTTGGGATTTGGCTTAGGATTGGGACCAACATTCTTTTTTATAGTGAAGTTTTGCATGACAATTATGAAGGTGGTGCACACCTATTGTATAATATATGTGAATTTGGATCTATGGATTGCTTTTGATGACCTTCCTTGATTAGATTCATCAATTTAATTTGATTTGGAATCCATATTGTTGTTTTTCTTGCTTCATGATTTTTGGATGTATATATCATTTTGATTTTGATTTGAAGTGTGCATTTTCTTTATCTATGGTAGTTGCTTGAAATCTTTTGTTTCATGGGAATTCTTCACTTTGTAAAATGGACGATGTTTTTGGTTCCAATTAAGAGGCTTAGGATGTTATAGATGTTGGATGCATGCATGGATGAAGGATGTAGGTAGAAGATGGGTGGATGGCAGATCCTTGGAAGAGTTATGGATGGAATCAACTTTGATGTTATTGTTGGATGAGGTTACACAAACTATCATTGAGTTGTCACCATATGATTGCTTGTTTGGAGATGTCTAGCCAAGACCTTGATATCCATCATTTATATATATTGATATTGGTTCTAGAATGCCTTGTTCATGAAGGCCTAACCCTTTTCCCTTGTAGCCCATTTTTGACTAATTTTGTTTTCTATAGGATATTTTTTTCCTTTGAAACAAGATGCAAATCCATCATCAAGCAACCTTTACTTGGTAAAAATATCTACATTTTCTTCTGCAAGAAGACTAAATTTGATGAAAGTGGTCAACTCCAATTTATAGGATGATAGTTATTTATCCTTATTTACAATTACAGTATTTTGATCAATGATATGCTCAATGTGATCAAAATTTTCTTGTGAATCCTCATGCATGGTGCCTAATCCATAGTATTTTTTTAACTAGTTGTGTGTCCAAGGGAGGCAAGTGTCTCTTCTTGGGAAATTAAAGTTTTAGGAGTGTGTATGTGCTCATCTTTGATTTCATGTTCATGGATGGGATACAAGTGGAGTATGGGATCATCTTGGATTTTAGGTTCAATGGTAGGATCATGATCAAATAGAGGATTTTGGATTCCATCATCATAGATAGGATCTCGATCAAAGGTGGGATTATCATGGGCTTCATAATTATCTATTGGATCTTGGTCAAAGATCATATTTATGGGGACTTTCTCAGTAACTCAATCTTGGTTTGATTGGGAACAAGTTGTGACATGCTTTAGAGCAAACTCTTGATATAGCCTTAGTTTCTTCTTGGACAAGATGGATACACTTTGCTTTGCATTGATTTTCCCTATATCAACTAGGCCTTGGATATATGTTCCTAACGTCACATTTAATGACATGCTTGGACTAGTGGGATATCTTTGGACCTTATGACACTTGTGGATTTTGGACATTTTGGGTTTTATGGACTTCATAAAATGTTTAGGGTGATCTTCCCATGTGGATAGACTCACGAAGATGGAAATTATTGATGGTATTTGATTTAGGATAGGCATAGTGGTAGGAGACCCAAGGATACGTGTTGTGGACATGGATTTCTTAGATTTGATGTTGTTTTCTTTATCTTATGTGAGTAGTGCTTGGAAAACATCATTATTATGGTATGAATCAAAGGACTTGGGTGACAATGATTTGGAGAAGGCAAATGCAAATTATTTGGAAGATGTGGATGATCTAAATGAGTTGGGTAAAGAGAACTTAAATGTAATGGATTGGTGTGATGGGGGATATTGTTCTAGGATAGTATTTTCCTTCCCAAGGTGGGATAAGGATGAGTAATGGAGGTTTAATATTGGTTCATGAGGTAGCTAGTACTTGGGAGGTCTTGGTTTTGGGGGATATGGGATTTGAATGTGGGGTGTATGGAATTTATGAAAAGATGGTCCATAAGGATCCCGTCAATGGTGTCTTGGTCAATGTTATCATTATCATTGTAAGGGTCATATTTAGGTTGATTGATAAGATCATCCTCATCATCATAAGGATCAGTTTTTGGTTGGTAGACAAGAACATCCTCATTATCATAAGGATCATATTTTGATTGATGGATAGTTCCTTTATTGCATGTGCCTTGATCTGGGAAAACTATTTTGTCTAAAGGGCTTGTGGTGTTGGATTTTCCCTTGATTATGATCTTTTAGCTTGGTTTGATGATGAGTTTGGTCTTTACTTTTGTGGGAAATGGATTGATCATTTTAGTTAGGTCCTTTCATTTTAAAAATTGGTATGATTTATATTTTGGATTGATTCGACTATTGATGACTATATCAAAAGGATAACCCTAGGTGGACTTGATAGATGACATGCATGGAATACATGGATGGATAACTTGGATGATTAGGATGACCCCTAGGATGGGAATAAATGATTAGGTATACTATTTGGATGATGTGGATAAAAGATGATGATGACGATATGATGACTTACTAAACTTGGATTATAGTTTAAGTCTACACTTGGATCTTAGGATGATGAAAGGTCCCAAATATTGGACTAAGGTGATAATGTTGATTAAGAGATCCAAAAGTGATGCTTTCAACTATGACCAAGGGATGATGTGTATTGATGATGGGTGTGGACTATAAGGATAGTGTAGATAAAAGATGATGTTGACGATATGTTGATCAAGGATATCCTAATGCTTTTCAAATATGTGATTTAATGATGATTAGAAAGATGACTACGATAAGTGATGATGATAATGATGATGATGATGATGATGATGATGATGATGATGATGATGATGATGATATGTGGATGGTGGATAAAATATGATAATGATGGAATGGTTCAATGATATCCTAATGCTTTTAAAGATGTTGGATATGACTTCAAGGATGATTAGGACTATGATCAAGTGGATGAAGGACAAAAGGTAATGTTGTGTTGATTGGACAATTAGACAAGTAAAAATGTGGATAATGTGTGAAAGACTAAGGGTATGTGAAGTGGATAAGATATTCATGTGATGTGGGGAATGTTGGATTGATTTGTAATTAAATGGTTATCTTAAGTTTGGCTTCAATGCTTTGTGTTTCAAAAGGATATCAATTTGGAAAATGTTTTCAAACAAACAAAAGGATTTCAAAATTGACTTGACTCAACTTGGTAGTAAATATTTTACAAACAAGAACTTTGGTATATACAACACACAAACAAGAAGACATAATAACAAGCCTATATTTATTCAATAAAGGGTGCATTAACTTAATGTGGGCCCACACAATACAATACCTTCAAGTGAGTGGATAACTAGAGTATGGAAAGGTCATGTACCACCTCTACACCCCTTACCTTGAAAGGACAAGGCCCAATCAAGGAGTAGTTATCTCAATACAAGAAGATACGTGGTGAGTACTTTCAAACATAATGTTGAACCTTGCACCACAGTTAAGCAACAATTGAAAGGTCTTAAACTAGGTTATACAAGGCTTATCTAGGGGTATCCTCTAAATACCACAAGGGTACATAAAGCCTAATGCATGAATTTGAAAGTGCAAAAAATTCAAATAGCCAAGAGAAGAGGGTAACTCACCCTTGTCCTTCACTTCCCCAAGGTATAAAGTTCTTGGGGGCTTAGCCCAAATGATAAAAAAAAACTTCTAAGAGGCATGCCTTTTGATTCACCCACTGCTATTTATACTCCACCAAAACATTGGAGTTGAGGTCGTCCCTTAGGGTGATGAAATCCCCAAGTAGGCCTCTTAAATATAAAATCAAAACAACACTTATTTTTTATCCTCAAGATCACCCTAAGGTGCAAGAGGAGAGCATATGTAAGTGTGCTTGGGGTTTACAAGGCACTTGTTAATTATTATCCCAAATCAAAATGTGAAGTAAGTTTTAATCCAATTTCAAATGTAAGAAAACAAAAAGTAGACACAACACACAAAAAAATGTCTATAAACAATTTTTTTAACAAAACATCCTACAAAACCACTTGAGTTAGTAGTTTGAAGATTGATGTCTTGAAATCATGAAAAGAAAAACTAGTTAAAAAAGCACTGAAAAATGACAAAATACGTGAAAGTTATGCTCATTTGAAGTTTCAAAATGAAAAGCTGACTTTGAACACTTATACCTAAACTCTAGATCAAAAATTTGAGAATTCACTTGCACCACGACATCCGCGACAGAACTAGCTTTCCAACACCTATAAAATTTTGAAAATTTGACAAAAAATGAAGAAGTTATAGCCATTTATGTAGCTCTTTTGGAAGTGGTTTTGAGATTTTAGAACGGTTTCTCAAAAAAAAATGACCATTTCAAACGTGGTTTTAACTCCTAATTCGTGGTTTTGACTTAATTTCGTGGTTTTCACTTCAAAATACTTGGTATTTACTGGAAATTTGTGGTTTTTACTCTTCAAAACAAATTCAAATGATTTTGTAATTTAAACAAATGTTCATATTTCAAAACAAGATTTTAAAACACGTGCAACCAATTTGAAAACAAAATCAAATGATTTTGAAATGAATTGAATGGAATTAAAACCGTGGATTTTGAATTCAAGTGAATGGATTCCAAAGCGATTTATAAAATGATTGTCAACCCTCCGATTTAACAAACCCCCGATCTTCATGCCCCTCTCTGGATTTAATAGCATTACTTTATGAGGTTTCCTGAAATTTCAAAGCGATTTGAACTGATATTAAGCAAGGATTAATTGCGGATTTGATAGAGACCAAGTGGCTAAAATAGTCCTGATTACCGAGGGCTGAGCATTCTTCTCCGGATGATATTTAGTCTGCTATTCATTCAATTTTATGCAGGTACTTTATTCATTGTGTAACTTATCACTCAATCAGAAGAAACTTAGCAACTGAAAGTTTGCAGGAGGACTTCACACCCTCGAAATTTGTGAATAACGTTTAAAACCTTTGAAAACTAATCAAAACTCTAGCAAAAAATTCAAACACCTTAAAACACTTTAAATGAGCTAAATTCTTCCCAGATTCACAGTTTATATTGCAGATTTTAGAATAGATTTGGGGAGGAATGAGACAAATTTGAAATTTATTACGAACAATTGAATTTTGGCGGATTCCAAACAGACTTCAAAGCAAACTCTAAAAGGATTTAGGCAGATTTAATGGCGGTTTAGACTAGAAACTCGTGGTATTTGCTATTTCGTGGGCGGTTTTTTCTGCAACCTCACGGTTTTGGTGATTCTGTAGGCGGTAATGACCCTATCAATGCGAGAGGAGGACATGCGAAAGACGGATTTTGACATAAAACACTTGCTGACCAAAAAATTTGTGTCTGTAGGCCTGCACAAAAAGTACGTTCTGTGGAATTTCATACTTCCCATACGGTATCCGTACAATTCGTATTGCACGAACGATCTTACTGTTGCAAAAAAATACAGACATGCGGTACGCGGAGTAATATATACGAATTGTTTTTTTGGCAATATAGATAGCATTCTGTACGCCGGTTAGCATTCACAGAGATATATACACTAGATATATCTTTACTGTGCAGTGTGCAAGCATTTAAAACCAGTTAAATTTTCGTTAAAATCTATGGGGTTTTGTTTTGGTTTTTTCCCAAATCCGTGGGCTATTAAATACTGACATATTCTTAAAAAAAAAATCCGCCAGCCATTAAATAGTTTTAAGGAGAAATCGCTGTCAAAATTGCAAGAAACCGTGCATGCAAAGCCCAAAACCACGCATTTCATTTAAAAACCTCTTTTAAAAAGCCTAAACCACACATTGATGGCACTGGCTACGCAGCCTACAAGAAGGCATGGAGAAGTCATGTGCATGTCATCCCATGGCTGTACAAATTCCACCCCGACCGTGTCTGTCAGACTGGCAGTCCGTGTCTTACAAATTTTCATATCCGTCAGACCCTGTTTGTCCGTACGCTTGGAAATAAATTTACGAAGGTGAATTTTGTTGAGTTGAATTTCACTTTAATTCATACCCTTCCGCCTATAATTTTTTTTTTAAAGCTTGATTTTCATATGGAGATTTTTTTATATATATTAATTTTTATTATTTTTTCCTAAAAAAATTTAATAAAAGTTTTATAATTTCTTTATATTTTAGTTAACATAAATTATAACTAAATTTTATAAAATATTTATTGATTTTTTTATTTATATGAATTTTTTATTATTTTTTAAACTGTTATTTTTCAAAAATTTAATAATATTTATATATCTTCTTATTTTTTAGTTAATATAAATTATAATTAAAATTAAATTTATATAGTTTATTTTTAAAAGAAAACTTAATTTTAATATATTTTTATGTGGATTTTTTTTTTTTTTTTTAAATGATTTTCTTAGTAATATTTTTATAACTTCTTTATTTTTTAGTTAATATAAATTATAACTACATTAAGAACATTCCTAATCTTTTATCATCTTTTACATTAAAATTGTGTATGAGTTTAGAAATATAATGACAAATTTTTGTCAATCCTTTCATCTAACTTTAAAATATGTCTTTAATCTTCTCATATGAGTTAGACAATGGCCATTGTGCATCATACTTTTGGGTTGACCCAAAGAGATAAAATTGATGGTTAGATTCATATTATAAAACTATACGTATATTAACATACAAAATTTACATTATGTCAAGAACATTTATTTAAATTTAGATTGAAAAATATATAAAGGTGAAAATTTGATAATTAAAATAATTTAAAGTATTTATTGATTTTATTTTACACTTCATGAATATCAATGTTTTCTCTCATAACATAATATTCATCATCAACCCTTTGAAATTACACAATTCAATTAAAAACTAATTTATAAATTGTAAAATAATAATTCATATTGCATACAAAAAATATCTAATTTTAATTATAATTTATATTAACTTAAAAATAAAGAATTTATAAAAATATTATTAAATTTATAAAAAAATAAAAATAAAAAACAATAAAACTCATATAAACAAAAAAATCAATAATTATTTTAAAAAAATAATATTAAAATCAAGTTTTCTTTTAAAAAAATAAATAAACAACATATATTTATTTTTAGTTATGATTTATATTAAAATCATTTAAAAAAAAAAAAAACTATATATATTTAATTTATATTAACTAAAAATAAATAAGTTATGAAAATATTACTAAGAAAAAAAATTTAAAAAATAATAAAAATTCATATAAATAAAAAAACTAATAAATATTTTTTAATAAAAATATATTAAAATTTAAAGTTTCTTTTAAAAATAAACTACATATATTTAATTTTAATTACAATTTATATTAATTAAATAAAAATATTACTAAAAAAAACATATAAATAAAAAATCAATAAATATTTTTTAATAAAAATATATTAAATCAAGTTTTCTTTTTAAAAATAAATTATATAAATTTAATTTTAATTATAATTTATATTAATTAAAAAATAAAGAAGATATATAAATATTATTAAATTTTTGAAAAATAATAGTTTAAAAAATAATAAAAAATTCATATAAATAAAAAAATAAATAAATATTTTATAAAATTTAGTTATAATTTATGCTAATTAAAATATAAAGAAATTATAAAACTTTTATTATTTTTGAAAAAATATTAAAAAAATAATAAAAATTAATATATATAAAAAAATCTGCATAGGAAAATCAAGTTTTAAAAAAAAATTATCCGAAATGGAAATGGCCGCGGAAGGGATGAATTAAAGTGAAATTCAACTCAATAAAATTCACCTTCGTAAATTGATTTCCTCAGCGTACGAACAAACAAGGGTTTGACGGATACGAAAATTTGTAAGACACGGCGGGGTGGAATTTGTACAGCCATGGGATGGCATGCCCATGACTTCTCCATGCCCATTTGTAGGCTGTGTAGCCAGTGCCCTCTCAAACATGGAGTCTATTTTGCCCTCTGACACCTGTAAAAACTCAATTGTTGGAACCACTCAAAAAGAGCTAGTAGCTACCACCCATTGAATAACCGCCACCTCCAGGTTCACTCCACCCCCTAAAAAATATTTAGCTCTGATCCACTAAAAAACTTTTTATTAACAAATAGAAAATTACAACAATACCAATAAAAAATTACAACAACACCAATAGCTGCTCATAACAGAATGAGTCACTCACCAATCAAAGTACACAACTAAACATGCCTTTGCATTTATAAAAGAAGTCCACTTGCACATAAAAAGGCCCACTTACAATTTCATTTAAATCATTTATTTTTTACAATTACCCCCACTTGCAAATGTTTGTCCCTCACTACATTTTATATTTACAAGTATACATGCACAACTACTGGTGCTTTAGATGACATAATCACAATCTCCTTTGCACAGCCTTCACACACTCCCTGTCACTATATGTATTTATTCCATTTCCTGTAGGTACTTGCACAATTAAATATAGGTGTAAGGCTCCCCAATTAAACATCAAATCCAAATGTAATGCACAATTCAGTCATATCATCTTTAAAAACCTACGTAACTTGCAGCTTCAAATTCAAATGCTCTACCAAATTCAAAATTCAAACACAACCACCAAATTGAATGCATATCATCTTTAAAAACCTACGTAACTTGTAGCTTCAAATTCAAATGCTCTAACAAATTCAAAATTCAAACACAACCACCAAATTGAATGCATTCAATTGTCAGATTCGAATTCCTAAATAAGAGTAGCCAGCAGCATTCACAATTGCATGTTACTCCCAGCAAAGTTGAAAGCAACGACAAATATTTTCTGCACATTCCTCTGATATCCAAAGTCTCAGGTATGTACTTATATTTATTTTCATTTATGCAGTGTCTTCTTACTTTATACATTCTACCATTTCTTAAAAAAATCTTACTTTCCATTGCACATACAGTAGGCTAGCATACATATATTTGTCATTTTACATTACGTGTCTCTTGTTCATTCAACAAATCGATGTATATGTGTGTTTCCTTTGCCTATCCATTGAAAATGCAGACTATGGTACCTATATTTGTATTTGTCTATTTTTCCTCATTTGTCATTTACTTCAGTGTTTATATCAGGGTTTATAGTTGTTATTTATTTTTTCTTATATGTGTACCTATTTATATTTGTTTATTTTTGGTCATTTGTCAGGGGGGGTCATTTATCAGGGTTTAATATGTATATGTGTGTGTGTATATATATATATATACGTCTATTAGTCTGTTTAAATATGTTTCATTTGGCTGTCCAATACAATAGCGTAGCATTTGTTTATATTTTTCTACTTCCCATTGCACACACAGCAGGCTACCATACATATATTTGTCATTTTACATTATGTGTCTCTTGTTCATTCAGCAAATCGATGTATATGTCTATCCTTTGCCTATCCTTTTAAAATGCAAACAATGGTATTGGTTAATCATTTTCTTCTGCATCTTTCACGACCCATGAAGGATTTATTCGATGATTGAAAAATCATTACTGCTTGTTTATGAAATAAATCATTCCTCTTACACTCCTTTTCCCACATTGCAGTTATGTATGTATGTATGTATGAAGCTTCATACATATATATGTATGTATGCAGATACATACATACATTGCACATACAGCAGGCTACCATACATATATTTGTCATTTTACATTATGTGTCTCTAGTTCATTCAGCAAATCGATGTATATGTCTATCCTTTGCCTATCCTTTTAAAATGCAAACAATGGTACTGGTTAATCATTTTTTTTTGCATCTTTCACGACCCATAAAAGATTTATTCGATGATTGAAAAATTATTACTGCTTGTTTATGAAATAAATCATTCCTCTTACACTCCTTTTCCCACATTGTAGTTATGTATGTATGTATGTATGCAGCTTCATACATACATATGTACATATGTGCATATGTATCTGCATACATACATACATATGTACATATGTACATATATGTACATATATAGGTATGTATGCAGATACATATGTACGTATGTATCTGCATACATACATACATACATACCCTACAAAAAAGTGAATTTGGTTTTCTTTTGTGCTTAAATTATTAAATACGACCTGGTAAAGTCGATTGTCCCATGATTTTGTCTCCAGAAATGATCAGGAATTTCGTGGGTTTGAACACATGTCTATAAAAAACCTAGGTCACTTTGGGCATAAATCGACAAACCCATTAAAAATAAATATGTTTTTGTCAAAACCCTTGCATGGTTTTTTCCAAATTCGTGTGCTTAATGAATTAATCTCATGAAACCCTTGCTTGGAATATTCTGCATCTATCTCAAAACGCACTTCTGTATTCCTACAAGTGAGGAATTATTATTATGAAACCCTTGGTTAATTTCTTCTGCTCTTTTTTCAAAACCCAACTCTATACAATGTGCTTTGAACATTGATATATGCATACATATATCTATGTATATATAGATATATATATGTATATGTACAGATATATGCATACATTTAACTATGTAATTATATGTATCCACAGATACATGTATACATATATTTATACAAATACATATAAATACATCTATATCTACATATATATGTAAACCCAACTTAAATGATGCAAAAGAATGGGATACCCAACAAAAAAAGCATTAGTCATATGCGTCAATCGGACCCCAAATAAAGATTATTTGGGGTGTAATGTGTTTGGTGTCTGGTGCTTTAGTAAGGAGATTAATATGTAGGAGTGATTTGTAATGGGTGCGAAATTGATTGTAGAAGGTGCTAACGTGAATTACACCCATTCACTTTTGAGCGGATTTGAATGATAAAATAGATCTGCTTTATATTTTGCAAAGTTTATACCTGTGTTTTGTATTTATATCTGTGTTTTGCAATGTTTATACACTATTTTTCTGACACTTGATCACTTACAATGTACAAGATCATTAACAATCATGGCACCAAGGCACAAGAGGAAAAGATCGGGTCTGAGGCGCTTGAATAGAGTACCTCGTGTAGTGACATTCAATGTTCCAGATGTTGACGAAGAGCCAGCAGTGAACATGGATGAGGAAGTTATTTCTGAAAATGCAGAACAGACCAATGAAAATGATGGTTTTCAACCTGCTGTTCATAATACTAACGTAGAAATGGAACCGCCATCTGCTGACCAAGTGACAACCCCAGATCATAGCATCAAAAGTTGGTCTATGGATGACATGGAAAAAGCCATTGTAGATGTTGAAGACCATCACATGACAATCAGAGGTTCAACGATCAAATGGGGAATCTCGCCTAGCAGTTTGCGGTCATGGCTCAATGGTGTGACATCCACAAAAAAGAGGGGGCCACCAACAATCCTGACTGACGAAGAAGAAGCTGAAATTGTGCAATGGTGTAAAGATATGGCTAATATTGGCCATGGCCTTCAAGTGTCACAGCTTAAGTCAACGGTGGCCCACATGGTTGGAGTGAGGCCTAACCCATTCACAAATGGGATACCAGGGAGGTCATGGTGGGTTGGATTTCGTCAAAGGCATCCTGATCTGACAATTCGAACACCCGAAGGAGTGGACACAGATCGAGCTATAATGCTGCGGCCCGAAATAGTTTCTTCATTCTATGATAACTTGGAGGAGTTGTACAACAAACTTAATTATGGGCCCAACAACATATGGAACTGTGATGAAACAGGTGTGCAAGCTGGCAGAAATTGTGCAATGAGAGTTATTGCAAAAACAGGGATGAAATGTGTTCCACAATTAATTGCTAAAAGCAGAGAATGGATCACTGTTCTAGCTTGTGTTAGTGCAGCAGGTCAAGCTATACCTGGTTACTATTTGTTCAAGTCCAAAAGGAACATTAAAAACTATATTGTTAACTGTGAGCCAAGGGCATGCATGGCAATCCAAGAGCATGCTTGGATGACCAAAGAATTATTTGTGGCATGGTTAAAACACTTCGCAAAAAATGTCCCAGGAGGTGTGTCACCAACCAACAGAAAGCTTCTAATCTTTGACGGTCATGGCAGCCATGTGGCATTCAAAATGGTTGAAGTAGCAAAGGCTATGGGAATAGATTTGCTCACACTTCCAGCACATTGCAGTCACAAATTGCAGCCCCTTGATGTTAGTGTGTTCTCACCATTTAAGAACTACTTCAAACAGCAAAGGACTATATGGCTCTCTGCAAATCCTCAACTTGACATTGGAAGGGAAGAGTTGGCAACACTTGCCAGCAAAGCTTTTGCACAAGCTTTGACTCCTAATAACATTGCAAGTGGTTTTAGAAAAATAGGAATTTGGCCATTAGATCGACATGCACTTGACTTGGATATGGGGCCAAGCCAAGCTTTTGTGGTTGAAGAGGAAGGAACGACATTGGGAGCAGAAACTGAGGGTGATACAGCTGATGAAGAGGCACAGTTCATGGCAGCTGAGACTTGTTTGAGGATAGCAGGTTGGAATGAGGAACAGATTGGACAGTTTGTGGATACCTTTTCTGCAAACATTCCCCCAAATCCAGAAAACATTGAGGCAACAGAAATTCAACAAGAACCAGCAGTTCGATCATCTAATCAGGCAGCTGAAAATGAAGAGAGTCTGAATCTGCCATCTGAATTTCAAGATGCAGCTTTGAACCTAGGGGTGCATCTCAATTTCACTCAAGTGGATGAAGGGTTGTCCATGCCATCACCACCGAATGTTGATCCTGAAGATGTCATCCATTACTTCACAACTGGGAGAAATTGGGAGGCTGAAAATGATGAAGAGGATGGAGTCGATGGTAATGACTCAAATGATGAAGAGGCTGACTATGTGCCATGCACACAAGTCAATGATCAACAACCAGCAGGCAGCAGAAGCACTTTTTTGCAACTCCCAATGCAACGAGTGCGCCAATCATCTAACAGAGGTCGCAATGGGGTCCTACGCCTTAGTAGGCAGTCTCAAATTTTGACATCGGATGATTTCTTCAATTTGCTGAATGAATAAGAGGCACAAAAGCAAAGAAACTAAGAATTGCAGCAAAGGAAAAGGGAGCAAATGGTTGAAAGGAAGGCAGAAAGAGAAGCAATCCTCACATAGCGGGAGGCAAATAGATTGGAGCGTGCTGCAAAAAAACAAAAAATTGCAGAGGAGAAACTGAGGCAGCGACATGAAAAGGAGCTTCCAAGGGAGCAAGCAAAGATTGCTAGACAGTTGAAGGAAAACCAAAAGCAGTCGGAAAGAGCAGAAAGAAACAGAAGTAAGAGTACTCCTACAACTCCTCTTCCAATTCAACATCCAATTTTAAGGGACATGATTAACATTTTGTCTCCAGCCTTTGCAGCTCTTAGCAGCCTACAAAATGGGTCTTCTGAAGGCTGCTCTCCACAGTTACAGCTAACTCCAGAGGCAAATCATGCATTGCTTGCTTGTATAGCAAGTGCCATACAGAACAATCCACAGTCCTCAACATCTTCTCCAGTTGACGCAGAGTCAGTTGACCCCCAAGGACACACCACTTCATAATCAGATCTGTGGATGTCTGATTACGATTTTTTGTTGTCAATTTTTTGACCTCGAAGTGTGCTAGAGTGTTTTTTGTAAAACTGAATGCTAGTCTATTGTATTGGACAGTCAAAGGATACTAGTTTGTTGTATTGGATAGCATTTCGATACTAGTGTCTAATTTTGTAGAACTAAATGGTAGTGTGTTCTCAACTTATCTAATTCGATGTGTTCCAATGTGTTTTTTGTATATATGAAGACTCCTTGTCTTCTTTCCAAGTTAATGATCTATGCTTTTGTGATTCGAAATCAGTTTTGTGTTTGTTGTATTCATCTATCATTGATGTGATTTAAAAATATGACTCACTAGTCTATTCAAGATCTATGTTTTGTAAATAATGCATTTGGTAAAGGTTGAAAACATTATAATTCAAACTTTGTATTTTTCCTGACATCAGACTTTTTGAAAATTCAAACTTAATAATTCAATAAGTTTCTATGTATTTTCTCACATCTATTTATTTTGAAAATTCTAACTTCACATATGTGTTTGTTTGTTGCATAGATATATATATATAATATAACTATACATCTATATGTAAGTTTACAATGAATAAGTAAATCCCACCATAAATCAAATCCCATTGTTCAGGTTCATGAATGAACATCATCAGAAAAAAGAACATCATAAATGAACACAATGTCTAGCAGGTCACAGCCAAGGTAAGCTCTTGAAAGACTTGACCTGAAATGTCATCATGCAAATTGACTTGCTCTTTACAACCTCCCTAGTTGTGTATACATGCATATATATATACATACATACATATATATGTATACACAACTAAGTATATGCATACATATAACTATACATCTATATGCAACATATCCATAAATTAATCTATTTGAAATTATAAATTTTTGAACACATACACTTGGAAATTAATTTAATTGTAAATTGTAAATGTAAGTTTACAATGAATAATAAAAATGAACATTATAAATGAACACAATGTCTATCGGGTCACAGCCAAAGTAAAGTCTTGAAAGACTTTACCTGATATGTAATCTTACAAATTGACATGGTCTTCACAACCTCCTAGCCATTTGACATGCCTGCCACAACAAACAAATATAATACAACAAACAAACATGGACAATAGTTATTGAAATAAATAAAAAGATATACTAGTTAGTAAAAAATATAGAACAATAATTGAAACTTAGAACAATTTGAACAAAAAATCCTTAATTATTTGGTGTGTTGATAAACACAATTACCAAACTGCCCACCATGAACATCGTTACACCACCTCTCCTTGTTCTCCCATGCCTGCAAGAAAAGATTTACAACCACGGGTAGTCACAACCGAGGCTAGTAACATACAAACATCATATGACCTTTGAAATAATGCATGTACAACAACACATAATTAATCAAGTTCAATTGCGAATATAGTAGTAGAGGAGAAAAATTGTGAATGCCACTGGCTGCTATCCCTCTTATTTAGAAATTTGAATCTGACAATTGAATGCATTCAATTTGATTGTTGTGTTTCAAATATGAATTTGTTATAGCATTTGAATTTGTAGCTGCCAGTTATGTAGGTTTTTAGAGATGATATGACTGAATTCTGCACTATATTTGGATTGGATGTTCATTTGGGAAGCCTTATATATCTGTGATTTTTTGCAGGTTTGCATGCATGCATAGAGTCATACAATCATATATCATTAATATACATTGCAAAGCAGAAAAAACACCTAAATGTGTCACTTTTAACATCTAATTAAAACTCTTTTATCATTCAAATCCGCTCAAAAGTGAATGGGTCTAATTCACGTTAGCACCTTCTATAATCAATTTCGCACCCATTACAAATCACTCCTACATATTAATCTCCTTACTAAAGCACCGGACACCAAACACATTACACCCCAATTAATCTTCATTTGGGGTCCGATTGATGCATATGACTATTGTTTTTTTGTGGGTATCCCATCCTATTCATTCGCTTTACCGCGCACTGTCTTTGTAGCTGCACATACATACATACACACACACACACACACATATATATATGTATCTATATATGTATGTATGTGCATACATACATACATACATACATACATACATACATGTATATATGGACATACATACATGTATATACACACATACATACATACACCAATACATATATGTATGTATGTATGTATGTGCATACATACATGCATACATACATGCATATATATATGCACATACATACACACATACATGTATGTACGTATGTATGCATGTACATACATACATACATGTATGTCTGCATGTATGTATGCACATACATACACACATACATGTATGTATGTATGTATGCATGTACATACATACATACATGTATGTCTGCATGTATGTATGCACATACATACACACATACATGTATGTATGTCTGTATGCATGTACATACATACATATATACATATATGTATAAATGTATGTATGTATGTATGTGCATACACACATAGATACATGCATACATATATACAACACATGGCGAAAAGGAGTGTAAGAGGAATGATTTATTCCATAAACAAGCAGTAATAATTTTGACATCATCGAATAAACCCTTAATGGGTCGTGAAAATGCAGAAGAAAATGAATAACCAGTACCATTGTTTGCATTTTGAAAGGATAGGCAAATGATACACACATATACATCGATTTGTTGAATGAAAAAGAGACACAGAATGTAAAATGACAAATATATGTATGGTAGCCTGCTCTATGTGCAATGGAAAGTACAAAAATATAAACAAATGCTAGAATGTATAAAGTAAGAAGACACTGCATAAATGAAAATAACTATAAGTACCTACCTGATACTTGGGATATTAGAGGAATGTGCAGAGGATGCTTGTCGTTGCTTTCGATACATACATACATATATACATGTATGTATGTATGTGCACATACATACATACATACATACATACATTTTTGTAATATGAAAGATGCAGAAGAAAATGATTAACCAGTACCATTGTTTGCATATTCAAAGGAGAAAGATGTTAGATGTTACCTGAGGCCTGCTGTATGTGCAATGGAAAGTATGGTATGTATGTATGTATGTCTGTATATGTATGTTTGTATGTGTACATACATACATGTATGTACATATGTATGTATGTAAGTGTATATATGTATGTATGTATGTGTATATACAGGTATGTATGTATATATGTATGTGTGTATGTGTACATACATACATGTATGTAAATATGTGTGTATGTATGTACATACATACATACATACTACATACATACATGCATACAATGTATGTATATATGTATGTGCACACATCAGACATGCATACATGCATATGTATGTATATATGTGTGTACATGACATGCATGCATGCATACATGTATATATGTATGTACACACATACATACATATATACATACATGTATGTATATACACATAGACATACATATGTACATACATGGTATATGTACACATATGAACTTCTACATACATATATACATGCATATATGTATATATGTATGTTTGTATCTGTACATACATACATACATGCGTATATATGTGGTCTGTATGTATACATACATACAGACCATATATATGTATGGTATGTATGTGTATATGTATGTCTGTATGTGTACATACATACAGACCATACATATATACATGGTATGTATGTACACATACATACATGCATATATGTATGTATGTATGTGCACATACATACCATACATATATGTATGTATGTATGTATTGGGTTTTTCAGAAAGGTGCAAAAGAAATTAACCAAGGGTTTCATAGTAATAATTTGTCACTCGCAGGAATACAGAAGTGCGTTTTCAGATAGATGCAGAATATTCCAGGCAAGGGTTTCATGAGATCAATTCCTTAAGCAAACGAATTTGGAAAAAGCCAAGCAAGGGTTTTCACGAATTCATTTTTGAGATAGATGCAGAATATTCCAAACAAGGGTTTCATGAGATTAATTCATTAAGCACACGAATTTGGAAAAAACCATGCAAGGGTTTTGACAAAAACATATTTATTTTTAATGGGTTTGTCGATTTATGCCCAAAGTGACATGGGTTTTTTATAGACATGTGTTCAAACCCACGAAATTCCTGATCATTTCTGGAGACAAAATCATGAGACAATCAACTTTACCAGGTCGTATTTAATAATTTAAGCACAAAAGAAAACCAAATTCACTTTTTTGTAGGGTATGTATGTATGTATGTATGCAGATACACAAATGTACATATGTATGTATGTATGCAGATACATATGTACATATGTACATATGTATGTATGAAGCTGCATACATACATACATACATAACTGCAATGTGGGAAAAGGAGTGTAAGAGGAATGATTTATTTCATAAACAAGCAGTAATAATTTTTCAATCATTGAATAAATCCTTCATGGGTCGTGAAAGATGTAGAAGAAAATGATTAACCAGTACCATTGTTTGCATTTTAAAAGGATAGGCAAAGGATAGACATATACATCGATTTGCTGAATGAACAAGAGACACATAATGTAAAATGACAAATATATGTATGGTAGCCTGTTGTATGTGCAATGTATGTATGTATCTGCATACATACATATAGATGAAGAATATTCCAGGCAAGGGTTTCATGAGATCAATTCCTTAAGCAAACGAAATTGGAAAAAGCCAAGCAAGGGTTTTCACGAATTCGTTTTTGAGATAGATGCAGAATATTCCAAACAAGGGTTTCATGAGATTAATTCATTAAGCACACGAATTTGGAAAAAACCATGCAAGGGTTTTGACAAAAACATATTTATTTTTAATGGGTTTGTCGATTTATGCCCCAAAGTGACATGGGTTTTGTATAGACATGTGTTCAAACCCACGAAATTCCTGATCATTTTTGGAGACAAAATCATGAGACAATCGACTTTACCAGGTCGTATTTAATAATTTAAGCACAATAAAACCCGTATTTGGAAAAGAAAAGCAAGGGTTTTCACAAACCAACGAAATTCGTTATCATTTCTGCAGACAAAATCATGATACAGTTGAATTTACCACGTTGTGAGCGCGCGGTAACATGAGGACAGGAAATCATTTTACCCCAAAAAAAACCCGTGTGTATAACGCCAGTACCATGACATTAGCAGAATAAAACAGCACATGGCGAGATGCATGTAAGATGCATGATTTACTTCATAGACAAGCAGTAATAATTTATCAAACGTCGAACAAACCCTTCACGAGTCTTAACACTTGAATAAACCCTTCACGGGTCATGAAAGATGCAAAAGAAAATGATTAACCAGTACCATTGTTTGCATATTCTAAAGGTAAACGATGTTAGATGTTACCTGGAGCCGTGCGCACGTGGAGGAGCCGTGGGGAGCCGTCGCCATCCGCAGCCTTCTCCATCGCCGGGAACCTTCCAGACAACGCACGGCAAAGCGAATGGTTATGATGGGATACCCACAAAAAAACATTAGTCATATGCATCAATCAGACCCCAAATAAAGATTAATTGAGGTGTAATGTGTTTGGTGTCCGGTGCTTTAGTAAGGAGATTAATATGTAGGAGTGATTTGTAATGGGTGCGAAATTGATTGTAGAAGGTGCTAACGTGAATTAGACCCATTCACTTTTGAGCGGATTTGAATGATAAAAGAGTTTTAATTAGATATTAAAAGTGACATATTTAGGTGTTTTTTTAATTTTTTATTGGTGGTTATATTTAGGGGGTATTGGGACGTTAGGTGATGACAACCGGGCGACACCTCTAAAAGGGGTCTTTTTGACATACGCCCGCATATCGGATGCTACCAAACTCTACCGAATTTCCCAAAAGCCAAAACCTTAGTTATAAGATCTTAACTCATGTGCGAAAAAAACCCATAATTTTTTTTTCTGATTCGACATACGGTTTGTATTCTACGGTTGCGCGAAGTTAGCCCTAGCGGCTACTGGCTCTTCTCCCCTAAGTGGAAATCAACAAGAAGATACACACATGGAAATGGAGTGAGATAAAACGGGAAATCCCTAGTAGTGTCGTCACGATGTAAGTGATGATTTAAAAACTGAAATGGAAACTAATAAAAGACATAAGATTTATGTTTCAAACCATTTCAAACTTTAGATAAAATTCAATAACCAAAGCAAGAAAAGATAACAACATAAGCAATAAACTTAAAAGTTGTTAAAAGTTGTCATAAATTTTTATTGTTGAATGATTTGCTCTTTGATGTATTGAAATGTGAATGTTCTCTTTGCTTTAATATCACCAAATTGACAGCATGTACCTAGCTTGGATGATAAGGGATGAGAATGATGGATGGATGACTAGCATCTAATTGTGAGATCAAAGGTGGATAATGGTTGAGAGGAATTCCCTAGGATCTAGGGGAGGATGAAGGGTGGAGATGAAGGTAGTTAGAATGTGCATGGATAAGATTAACTTACAAAATTTAGTAAGTAGTTGTGAGGATGAGGGAAATTAGGGACATGTGCACCTAAAAGCGCTATAACTTTGGGATGTGTTGAGAGAATAAGAGGACTACAAGGACAAGTGTTTGTAGGTGCCCAATATTCTTGGATTCTATTGAGAGAATAATGGGAGCACAAGGACAAGTGTTCTTAGGCCCTCGTTATTCTTGGAAAGTGTGGAGAAGATAATGGCTTAATTAAATAATAATAATTATAATATTATTATTTATTTACTTTAACGACATGGTGAAGGTGTGAGGTGGATAATAGGTGGAATATGCAATTAATTATTTATTTATTATGATGAGATGGAAAAAGGTGGTTAATTAAATAATATGAGACTTGATGTGAAAGGGATATGTCCCACACAAACTTCAAACATCCTAGCTACTTGATTAGAAGAAAACAAGTTTTCATTGGCATCAATGAAATCCCGAAGGGCCACCATATCGTTCTTATCTATCCTCTTCCTGAACAATGACTAAGCCTTTTTTATTAAATCTTTCTTTCCCTCAACTTCCATGTTAAAAATCTTAGCCAACACACCCAACACAAGACTGATTAGCACACCGTCTATTGCATTCATCACCATGTATGTTGTACCAACTTTATTCACCTCTAATATCCTTTAAAAAAAATGAACTACATTATTTTAATTTTTGTTATCAATTTATGACCTCGAGATTAAAATACTATTTTTGACATTTTTTTTTGTTTAGCCATTTCACTTTAATATACCAATCATGTTATAAATATAGTAGACTATCTAGAGAGGTTTTGTGCACATGGTGTTCTATCTCTCTACACTCTAATTAAACAATGCACTCTTCAAGGGTCAAGTAGTTAATAGCAATTTTATACTATATCCCTATCAAAAAGTGGCAATTTCTCCTATTTGCATTAGGAAAAAGGATTGGAATGTTATGTTGAATTTTGTTCATTGTCATATTAATCATTTGACATAGATACCACTCTTTGGCTAGTCTTTGTAAAGTTTTGATTTGACCTCTTTTAGTTTATAGAGTTATGGTTATTGTGAATTCAAATGACATCATTCATGATTTGGACCATAGAATAAGAAAAAGTATTTGGGATCAAAGAAAAATAAATGACATCTAGTTAACTAGGATAAAATTTGTCAATTTAAAGAGAGAGGTAGATTAGGTATCAAATATTCCCTCCTTGACAACATGCTTTTTGTTTCTAATTTGTATTAGAGATGGTTTACAAAGAACATGCCTTATAGGGGAAAATTCTTAAGCTCAAGTACTTGAATCTAGATAATCATTCTTTCATTTATAGGACGCCAACCTTTAGTAGTGATTCTTAGATATGGAAATTAATAAAGTTGGGTAGTAATCTAATTAAAATTGGCCTCCTTTGAATTGTTGGGAGAAATGACCTTACTCTTTTATGGGATGATGCATAAGAGCAATATAGTCCTCTTTGTGTAGAATTCTTTGATCTTCTTTAATTATAATATAAATTTGTTGAATTTGATTAAAGTTATGCTTATAATTTCTAGTTTGAAGTCATGTAGGATGATGCAAGGATTTGGAAATAGAAACCTAAATATTTTTGGCTAAATCAACAATTCCCTCTTCTCATTAATTGATTAACCCATATTTTAGTGTCTTAGAAGGTCTCTTAGATAGGTGTTCTAATACCATTAATTTGTTTTTAAGAGGTTCTAGAATTTGCATAGTACAATTCGGTTATAAAAAAAATTGTCATAAAACCTCGAAGTTAATAACTTTGAGCTTTGTAAAATGGTTTGACATAATATTGGCCAAATATTAATTCTTTTATATTGCTAACAAATTTAGATAAATTTCTTTAATCTTCAAAAATATGGGATTGTTGGTTCAAATAGATGTATCCTTCACCTTCAAGATAAAGATAATGGTAAATATCTCATGTAGTTGGCCCCTTTTCCACTTTCCTTATCTATTGAAAATTCTATGGAATAATTATGATTCTATCCATGACTCTCTTGTGAATCAACCATAAAACTCTTTTAAGCTTAAATCCCTTAGTTTGTTGCATGATATGGTTCTTGTTTGCTAGAATATCTAGTGAGAACATAATCAAAAGATTTTCAATCATACAACTAGGCATATCAATCAATTTTGGTGTAGAATTATGACTAATCTAAAAGAAGCCTACCAAGTTTAGATCTATATTTGTCAAGTGAATTCTTGATGAGAATTTAGAGTTTTGACAATACTTAATAATTCTATCTTTTTTCCCTCTTTTGGCTCTTCCAATTATAACCCTGAAGAAGATGAACTTATTAAATTGGAACATCCTCCTCCAAGCTTGGTTGAATTTATTCATGGAACTTTAAAATGAAATTTTAGATTTATTAGCACTGGAAGTGTTTGTTGTGACCATAATGGAAGATTTAAGTTCTTGTTTTCTAGTAGTCTTAGTGTTTGTTCTAATAATTTTGTTGAGGCTATGACCATTCACTAAGCTCTTTTAGAAACAAAGCTAAACGAATGTTATAGATATTATTCTAGAATTTGACTGCAAATATTATTAATCACTTCAAAAGATAGTCTTCCTCTCATTTCTGGTGTTGACAGATCAAAAATGTAAGAAAGACATCAACATTCTTATTCATGGTTTCAACGTTGTAAAACAAAACCATACTAGAAGGGAAGGAAATCATGTTGTTGGTTTCCTAGCCAAATCAATTTCTAATTGGAATGACATCAAAGTTAATATTGGATATAATAAGGATAGCAGGTCCTACTCGATACTTGAGTAGAGACTTAAGTGTTCTTGTCAATGCTAACTACAATGTCTCTCTAGAGTCTTTATTCTTACTCTAGTGTATTTTTTGCTGGTGTGCTAGTTCTTGTGTATTCTTCCTATTTATTCCCCTATGATTAACATTATTAGTGCTATTTATTTTAAGTGGATTTTCTTTTGTTATATTCTTTAACATAAAGATAAACATACCTTCAACACTCAAAGCATGTAGAATTTTCAAGGGAACAATAGATTATGCCTTTTCTATGGGGTTTGGAGAGTTCATCTTTTCTTGTTGATTGCCTTCTTTCTTATACGTACTTGAGTAAGTTTATTGATTAAAAAAAATTACATCAATGGATAGCCTTGGCTTGCATGCATCATTGCATCAAAGAGGTACAAAACCCATCTACTTAGTCTAAGATACATTTTGGACATCAAATTTGGTGTGAGAATGCAATTGAATTTTAACCCGATTCAAATCCACATTGAGAATTTTCTTTTTCTTATTTTTTACTTCTTGCCATCCCCCCTAGCCTCCTCCTTTTGCATTTTTATGGTATCTATGTTTGGAAAAGCCTATGGTGCACTCTTACTATCTAGGGTAGATGAACACCTGTCGCACATTTGAGAAGATTTGGCAATTGGATTCAGGACCATTCTTTGAGGATCAACTTTTGGTGAATTTAAATTATCCTTGTCTGATTGTTGAGGCAACTTTGCTTCTATGGAAGGATTCATTGCTTGATATGCCTTATCTTTTCCTATCACAAATTTTGGAGAGGATCCAAGCTTTTAAGAAGGTTCTGAATTTTCCTCCAACACCTTTGACAAGGCTTGAATTGAGTAATGATGAGGCCAAGCATCGACCCACCAGGATTGTTGTTCATATTTTTTAATGTTTCTAGAACAAGAATTGGCCATATGACTGGTTTTAAAACATTTCTTGCATCAGAAGGGTAAGCCTTTGTAATCTAATAGTTGTGTCCAGTTGCAATCAACAAACTTAAAAGTGATGCTTATAGGAAGATCACCAATGACATCCATGTCTACAAGGATGCGAGTGAAATTTGTGTGAATAAAATTATTTGTGTTTGAATCCATTGCTGGGAAGCTTCCCAACGAGTTACCAATCACATGAAAGCAATCTGTAAATCAAAATTGTAAGAAAAGATTCAAAAAGACAAATCCACACTGGTTTAATGGCGAATGATGCCATAACGGGATTAAAGTCTGGAAACCACAGTTTGAGGAGTAGGATTTTCCCTAAACACCATTTGTCTTGTAGAATGGCATCCTTGTCATGAATGCAGTTGAACACCACAATAAAAATACCTTGAGCACAAGGGTAGACTTCTAAATTGCCTTTGAGCATGGGTTGCCATGTTGATGATTTCCAATTATGTAGATCTAGTAATTTTTGCCAAAGACGCTTGAATTGGTCAATCAAACCGTTGGAGGTAAAATATTACTCACTAGCATCGACCTCCTTTTTGAGCTTCTCCAAAAAAGACCAGAATAGGAGAGGAGGATGCCTTTCTCATGAGGGTTTTTGGACAATTTTTAGAGATCCCACACCCACTAGAGGTTGAGTTATCCTTCAGTGGACGAGCATCCCAGGTAGTTGATTTAAAATTTTTCCCTTGATTTGAACCAACAAGCATATCCTTAATTGACAAGCTTTCTCTAATCTTTGAATCCGTTAAACCCTAAGACCCAACACCATGGCAAAGAGGAATTGATTCATCCAAAATGGAGTTCTCTGAACCTTGAAAATCCATAACCCTAGCCAAACTAGGGCATGATGGTAGAGGCTTTGAGGAAAATCTTGTAGTAATCAACTCTAGCAGCGGACCCCTTTTGCAAGCTTGTGGATTGGGCATGATAGGAGCATTATTGCCAACAATTATGGAGTAGATCGATGTTGAGGGTATGACATGAGCAACAATAGAGAAACTCAAAGGATTGTGCCTAGGTTTCACATGGGAAGAGATGGGAAGCGAGCTAACAATTGAAAAAATTAGTTCCCTACCGTCATCCAAAGAAGCAAAACCATTGTCGTTGCAAACCATAGTGCCAAACTGAGCATTAGAAGACCGAAAATTTGCAGAGTGAGACATTGCACATTAAAACTATCTCCTAGGCCAAAATATTTGGTTGATTGTCTATTTTTAGTCCATTTATATTTTCCTATTTTTCTAGAATTAGTGTGACACGAGTCTTTTTAAGATTGGAAAACTTACTTTGTAATTTGTCATTATTTTAATAAATTATTTTCCTTTATGGGTTGTGCCTAAGTTCCACATGGGAAGAGATGGGAAGTGAGCTAACAACCGAAAAAATTAGTTCCCTACTGTCATCCAAAGAAGCAAAACCATTGTCGTTGCAAACCGTAGTGCCAAACTAAGCATTAGAAGACCGAAAATTTGTAGAGTGAGACATTGCGCATTCAAACTATCTCCTAGGCCAAAATATTTGGTTGATTGTCTATTTTTAGTCCATTTATATTTTCCTATTTTTCTAGAATTAGCATGACACGAGTCTTTTTAAGATTGACAAACCTACTTTGTAATTTGTCATTGTTTTAATAAATTATTTTCTTTTATGCTAGTAAAGTCCACTTCTTTCTCCATTTATATTTTCCTATTTTTCTAGAACTAGCATGACATGAATCTTTTTAAGATTGGCAAACCTACTTTGTAATATGTCATTGTTTTAATAAATTATTTTCCTTCATGCTAGTAAAGTCCACTTCTTTCCTAAATATTGAGTAAATTGACATTTATTATAGGAGCTCAAATTATTGAACAATGTAAAGTTGTAGATTCATTCCTAAGGCTCTTTGAGTGTATGCACATTATCAATACAAGAGTTATTTAAGTCATTTTTGCATAGATTTTAATTATAATTATTTTTCTACTATTTTACAATAAGGATTATATTTAATTCTATAAGTAATTATAAGTACATTAATGAGAATATTAGATAGGCTTATCCTCAAACTTAAAACCTACATGTGGCTAGTGAAATTTTTCACTACTAGGCCACTTACCCTTTCATGATGGAAAATTTCAAATTCTAACAAGAAGTGTATTTCAACTCCAAAACACCCTTTGGATCAATTACAATACCAAATTCAAATTTTCAAATATGATATATTTAATTCTAATTATTTTTAAAGGGAATAGAATTATAGCCATGATATAAGGTTTGTATCTCTAATTATTTTTCTACTATTTTAAAATAAAAATCATTTCACTCATTTCTATCTTGTAAATAATATATTTGATAAATTATGTACATTTTACATAATTTTTCATATAAGTAAAAAATTAATTATAGAAAATTTATCTCTCTAACAAAATTTTGCTATAGTAAAAAAATTATTTACAAATTGAACCTCTAGATCTCATTACTAATTATACTATCCTAATATTAAAGCATACAATTATTAGTCCTTTCACCTATAAATACATGATATAACAACAATTTATCAAAGTTTAGACATGTGAAGCCTACGTAGAAACCAAAAGGCGAGAGTGATGGCAAGAGACCTTCCATAAGCTGCTTCAAATATAAATTCTTTAATGTGTGACTCTTCAACTCTCATCGTGTGACTCTTGAACTCATTGGTTACATAATGCCAACCGATGCGAGCCATTTCGACAACGCAATGCACTCTTTGTACAATGCATTTATCAAACATTTCACCTTACATTTTAATTGTAACTACCACCATAATAGCAAGCAAGGATGTCAAAATTATTAAAAAATAGTTTTCATTTACAAAAATTTGTGCTACCACTATAAACACTGAGAGGAGTCTATTGCACTTTATCAAAGTTTAGACATGTGAAATATCAAATTCAATTAATTTAGGAACAAGATATATTAGTCCTTTCATAATACATGATATATGCTATATAACAACAGTTTATCAAAGTCTAGACATGTGAAATATCAGTTTTAATTAATTTAAAAATAAGAATAATTTATGAAATGATTCTCTCTGTCTCTTTCAACTTTCTTGTGACTGCTTTATAATTCTTGATAATTTATGTTTAACCAAACTCCCTTTAAAAGCTCATATTATTTAATATTTGCTTTGCTAAAAAATATTTAAAAAATCTGCACTTAACTTCTAATAATATGGAAATCAAATAAAAAATATTGTGTCGTCATTGTGATGAATAATTGAACCTCCCCACTGCATGAGTGTTCACGATTCAACAAAACACCACATGGGTCCCAGTCAAAGTTGGTGTGCGTTTGGGTTGTTGAGTTCAGACAGGAGACCTTTAGACTAAATACATATAGCCTAACAGGCAGATCTATCTGATAAAGTTATAAGAGATTTTGATTTTGGGTGTTGAATTCTGAAGGCAATTCTGCAGAGTGCTAGAGGAAGAAGCAAAAATCACCGTGGGTCTGGAAAATTTGAGATATTGATTGCTGAATATAGGAAAAAGAGATGGCTGAATTGTCAAGAATAGGATTGGCTGGATTGGCTGTGATGGGGCAGAATCTAGCTCTCAACATTGCAGAAAAAGGCTTCCCCATCTCAGTCTACAACCGAAGCCCAGAAAAAGTAGACGAGACGGTAGAAAGAGCCAAACTGGAAGGCAATCTGCCAGTAAAAGGCTTCCATGACGCCAAGGAATTTGTGCACTCAATCCAGAAGCCCAGAGTCATAATCCTATTAATCAAAGCAGGACCCCCGGTGGACAAATCAATAGAGACTTTGGCTGCCCACTTGGAAGAAGGCGACTGTATTGTGGACGGTGGGAATGAATGGTATGAAAACACAGAGAGAAGGCAGGAGGAGGCGAAGAAGAGGGGGCTTCTGTATTTAGGCATGGGGGTCTCAGGGGGTGAGGAGGGTGCCAGGAATGGTCCTTCTCTTATGCCTGGAGGGTCATATGAGGCTTACAAGTATATTGAGGATATAATTCTTAAGATCGCTGCACAGGTGGACAGTGGCCCCTGTGTTACCTATATTGGAAAGGGTGGATCCGGCAATTTTGTCAAGATGGTGCACAATGGGATCGAGTATGGTGACATGCAGCTTATTGCAGAGGCTTATGATGTGCTCAAGACTGTAGGTAAGGAAAATCAAGATTCAATTCTTCCTCACTTTCTATGATGCTTTTTTTAGGTGGGGGATATGATCTGCTTATGTCTGAAGGTAAAGAAAATTAAAGAAAACTAAGATTCTATTTTGTTTCAATTTTTCAAACTTCGAGGTTTTGGGTTAGAATTATAAAACAATATATATATTTTTTCAAACTGAGGTTTCGGGATAGCTTGTGTATGGTCGTTATTTCTGACAATATGGAGTTGCAACTTTCCAACCCATCATCATAAGATGGGTAGAAAATGATTTTGACCATCTTCATATTTAGATGAGTTTAAGAAGTAAATCCCAATTATTAAGGAACCGATGCACGAAAATCCACACAAACACACAAAAACAGACATAAGGGCACCCAAGAATCTGAGTAGATTCGGATCAAATTCTAATATAATTATTCTTCAATATTCTGCCTTATACATTCTCCACTTTTTTCCCTTTTGTAAGATCCAGAAAAGTATCCTTTGTGTGGTTGAAGATGGTTTGAATGCAAGACAAATGGAACCTGATTTATAATAGCATCTATACTAATCTCAATAAAAATAAAAACACAATACTAATCTCATCAAAACAAAAACACTATCCGAATCTTACCGATCTAGAATCAAGTTTTACAACCGGAACCCAATTCCTAACCTATCTTTATAGAAAGTTCAGATTATGCTCTTGAAAACTCTGCATTGGATAACTGCTGCTAAAATTAAGACTTACCCAAAAAGAGATCGATAGTTTTGCATCAAAATCTCATAGTCTAAAAGTTTTGAACCTCCTGGTTCAAATTTCAAAATATTTTGTGCTTAGGGTGTGCCAACTTGACCACTTACTGTTCCTTGAATCCATGCCAAGAAGGAAAAAATTAGACTCCTTAAATTCTACTATTTTCTCACTTTCTTTATGTTGAAGTTTTTTGCGTAATTGGGTTGTCCAACTAAAAGGTGGATTAGTTGCCCTGCTGCTGGATTGTGTCACAGTTTCCTCCTCTTTATATTCATAGAGATCAACAATATTAAATATAGGAGATATATCTAGCTCTTTTGGCAAATCCAGGGGAGATAAGCATCACTGACCAATTTCCTTAAAATCCTGTTTTGCCCAACTTTCTTCATTTGTAATTTCAATTTGTTACGTTGGCCTTTGTGAAACCAATTCTTTTGCAGATACACTGTCGTAGATCACCAACTTTGTTCTGTTCTTTTATTTTTCTGCTATTAGCCTTCTCCTTGTGGGTTTTAGTATGTTGTTCAGTATTCTTTTCCATGGTTTCAAAGAAACCCTTCATCCCTTAAAAAACAATTCTGCAGTATTACCTCTGCTTTTTTATTTTCCTCCTATTAGCCTTCTCCTCGTGGGTTTTTGTATGTTGTTTAGTATTCTTATCCACGGTTTCAAAGAAATCCTTCATCCCTTAAAAAACAGTTCTGCAGTGTTACCTCTCTAGGAGAGCAGCCATACACTATTTGCAAAGGGGAATACTTAGTGAAGCAATTAACTGAATTGTTAAAGCAAATTCTGCATGTGGTAGAACCATTTCCACTGTCTTCATTTGTATTTGAATAAACAATGCAACAACTTTCCTAGCATTCAATGGATCACTTTTGTATATTCTTAAGTTTGAGAATGATATTCACAACTGCACTGCAGTCATGTTCATGACATCTTCTATAAATTCTACCAAACATGACTTAAGAATTTCATATCTCCATATGTGATGCATCTTTGTGTTATTCACAAGCTACAATATGAACCATCTTGGAAAATTCATCTACAACAACAAAGATGAAATATACTGTCAAAACCTCTTTCTGTCTGTCTCAAAATAAAATCCGTGCTAATATGTAGCTAATGTTTCCCAAGATATGTAAGTATCAATACTTGCCCAATTTTAGTTGCCTAAACTTGACGAGTTTGCAAATGTAACATCTGTTCACTTATATTGCAACTTCTCGACTCTATAAAGCAAATAATTATGCTCTTCTAGTTGTTGCAGGGTTTTATCTCTCCCAAAATATCCTAAAAGCTCACCCGCATGTGCTTCGTATATAAGGGTCTCCCTCATGGTAGCTTGAGGAATGCACAATTGCTTTCCAGGGGAAAAAGTTTCATCATGCATCATGGAGTCCAAGTAGGAACTTGTATTCCCTATACAAGCATCATTAGCTACTCCAAAGGCTTGATCTCAGTGTAATACATTCTTAAGATGCTCTAAACGTGCCACCTCATTAGTCATAGCTGTCAATGAAATCCTTTGTCAACTAAGAGCACTGGCAACCACATTTGTCTTCCCTGCCTTGTCCTTAATCATAAAGGTGAAAGTCTGCAAATAACTAAGCCATTTGACATGGGGAGTATGTAGTTCTTGAGTTTGCAAGTATTTTAAAGCTTGATGATCTGTATGTAATATGAATGCAAATGTATATTGATGCCTGAAAGTTGGATTGGTTGGCCTTCACACAAAGATTCTTTGGCATTAAATAATGTCTCCAATGGCATAGTGCCTGAACCATAGCATAGAGTTCCTGGTCATGCTAGCTTCACTGAACTTTTCCCTGTTATATGCTACAGGTTGCCCTTCTTGGCTAAGTACATGAAGCATCACAATCAACTTCACAAACCTTGTTAACTCTGGAGGAGCTAGAAATTGAGCTTCTACTACATACATCTTGAGATCTTAGAAACTTTCTTCTGCAGCTCATGCAAATGAATTTACTTTCATTAGAGAATTCACTAAATTCTAATGGAAATATATTTTTGACAATCCAAACTTAAAATATTGAGCTTAATATTGAAGATGATTTGCCAAGATTTTAAACTTTTAAAAGTGTATGTTTACTTAAAATCTTCTGTGTGTAGATAAGCTTACAAACCAAAAAATCTTTTGTGTAGGTAAGCTTACAAACCAAGAGTTGCAAGAGGCATTTTCTAATTGGAACAAGGGAGAATTATGTAGCTTTTTGATAGAGATCACTGCAGACATTTTTGGGGTTCAGGATGATAAGGGGGATGGGTGTCTTGTGGACAAGGTATTGGATAAAACTGGTATGAAGGGCACTGGTAAGTGGACCGTGCAACAGGCTGCAGAGCTTTCTGTTGCAGCACCCACCATTGCTTCTTCATTAGACTCTCGTTTCCTTAGTGGATTGAAGGATGAACGAATGGAGGCTTCCAAAGTATTTACAAGTGTAGACCTTGGTGATGGGAATGTGGAGGTTGACAAGCAGACACTGATTGATGATGTGAGGAAGGCTCTCTATGCATCCAAGATCTGCAGTTATGCCCAAGGGATGAATTTGATCCGTGCCAAGAGTGCAGAGAAGGGATGGGATTTGAAATTGGGTGAACTTGCCCGGATCTGGAAGGGTGGCTGCATTATTCGTGCAGTTTTTCTGGACCGGATCAAGAAGGCTTATGACAGGAATCCCCATCTGGCTAGTCTCTTAATGGATCCTGAATTTGCACAGGAGATGATTGAAAGACAGTCTGCTTGGCGTCGTGTTGTGACTTTGGCAATCAATGCAGGTATCAGCACTCCAGGTATGTCTGCAAGCTTGGCCTATTTTGATTCCTATAGGAGAGCCAGGTTGCCTGCAAACCTTGTGCAGGCACAGAGAGACTATTTTGGTGCTCATACCTATGAGAGGATTGATATGCCTGGCTGGTTCCATACAGAGTGGTTCAAGATTGCAAAAAAATCAAATATGTGAAATATGGAGTAAGCCTTGCTTTCTCCAAGTCTTCTGTTTCGTTTAGCAACTGAATTCTGCTTCACAAGAAAGTTTTCTGAACTCAGCATAGGCATTTCTTTTTGAAGTTTGAAGAAATAAAATGTAGCTTTATTATATATATAAAAAGTCCTGTACTATTTTCTTGATTGAATTTCAGAGCCATAGGATGCTCATATGTTGCTCTTTTCAGATTAAGAGACCAAATTATGTTTGGTTATCCAATTGTGGTACACGATTCTTTAATAGGGAGCATAACATTTGATATTGCAAAGTCAATGAGTTTAATGGAGTACATTCTGTTTCTTAGTTTTTCTTCAAATGTTTGTCTCATTTAGTAAGCCACTAGCCCAATACAATTTAATTAGCTCTTATCTGAAGCATATAAATGCAAATTCTAACTAGATAGTTTCTCCATGCATTGAATTTTTTTTTATATACCAAATAAGAAGCAATTCAATTCATCATGTATTTTGCAAGTAGTGTATAGAACCATCGAGTTTCTGTTTTCCTAGTTCTAAGAACTTTTGTCATGCAGGAGATTCAATTTAACCAATCAACATTGTTTTTTCAATAATATCAATGTTTCAATTGACACTAACAAAATTCTACTTGTAATCTGTATCAAAATTCACAATGGACATATGGATAGTGTGGGTATATCCAAGGCATATTTTCCATCTTGTTTTTATTGCCGGTAGCATTTAGTGTCTGGTATGCTCTTATTCTCATGGCATCAAACATTGCTTTACAAGCCAAATAGTGTATATGCTAATTGAATCAGATCTGTGTTTAGCTGCTGACCTTGAGTTTTTTCAAACATTGTTTGTTATGTATAGGCAATGCATGTCTTGGTGGTATATTACATAATTCATTCGGTTTTAAACTGGTCTCCTTGTCTAGCCTTCTTGTATCTGATCTGGTAATCAGTATTCTTTTAGTGGTTGATTCTTTTCATGTTGTTCAAGTTGAATATATATTTATATATATACAAATACATACATTTCTAGAATCCAATTCACAGATATATTATTCACCTTTGCATGCAAGTCAATCACTTCTTTCCTTCACATGTTGGAATGGAATGCACCGAATGGAACAAATATAGAAAACTGACTGAGAGCAAGCATTATCAATTTATTCCACGTTGAAGGATTGAGCACTGGCAGACACTAAATTCTGGTTTCCCCATGGCACAGCATATTAGGATATCATTCATCATATTTCTATCTTGTGTTTACTACTGTTAATATTTAGTGTCTGGTATGCTCTTAGTCTCATGGGATCAAACATTATAGTGTATATGTTAATTGAATCACACCTATGTTGAGCTGCAGAACTTGCGTTTTCTCAAACATTGTTTGTCTGTATGGATCATACATATCTTCTTGTTATTTTACAATATTCATTATTTTATTAATTTGTTCTCCTTGTATGGTCTTACTGTATCTGATTTGGAAATCAGGGCTCGTTTAGTGGTTGGTTCTTTTCATGCTGTTCAATTGAATAGATATAACATACATTTCTACAGAATCCAATTTGCAGATATGTTAATCACCTACGCATGCAAGCTAATCACTTCTTTCCTTCAGATGTGTTTTTATGGTTGTACCTTCTTTCTTTTAGTTCTTAGAGTTAGAACTTATTTATTTTCTTTGTTTGATATCTTGTTTTAATTTTAATATATTCTTGTGAGACAAAACTTTGTTTTGCTTGGTGATTGGGCCTTTCTATGTTTTTCTTCCTACTGCAAATTTAGTGATTTTTGTAAATTGTTGTTGGCAACAAACTAGGCACACGGCACCTATGCATATCTTTTAATTGATCTTGTTTTTGGTCTGATTACAGTTTGTTTTTTTGTTCACATATTACATTGTGACAATTTATCAACTTGAGATCATTAGGTTTTCACATTCCATAATAATGTAATATGCAAGCTTTCTGGAGTAAATTGTGTAAGTATTTGACACCGATGTTTCAGTTCACACTTCATGATCCATATCAGGATGATAAGTGCTTGCATATTACAGGTGTTTAGCATCCTGATGGTTTATCGTGTAGTGTGCTTTGAAACGACAATGTTAAAAATACCAACACAGTTTACTCCAAAAACCTTGCATGTCTCAGATTTATTAACTGCCAACTGGAATGATGTAGTCCAATAAATTTGGATTGCAAGTATTATTTTCTTGTCTTTGATACCCATATAATCCTATGTGAGTTACTGATGTAACTCTGGTGACAGTAGCCCTCTTAACTTCCGCTATCTTACTAGTTCCATAACCTTAAGTTTCTTGTATGGCTGCTGGAGATGGCACCATTAGTAATTAAAATATGGATTTGCATGTCATAGTTTGAAGTATTCTTGTATTGAATAGTATTTGTTGCAGTAACTTGATCATTATGAGTAATCTTGTCCAAACTTTGGTGTTTTAAAGTGTATATTGTGTTGCAATTTATACTAGACTTAAGGGAGATGTGTGATATGAGTTTCTAATTTGTTAAGAACATTATGAAAGAAGTTTCTATGACTACAGTTTATGAGGATTTTTTTTTTCTATCGGTAGTGTGTGCCATTTAGGCCCTAGGTTCTCTGGAGCACAAATGGGGGCCCAGCCCCAGGCACAATGTACACTTTTTACTAGACATTCAGCACAAGTGCTAACATGGAGCAGAATGCCTTGGTGTTATCTCTTTGGGCACATCGCCCAGGAGCTAGCCCAGCGGTTCCCAGGAATTGAACCTGGGTCATCAATGTGGTAGTGTCTGACTTGACCAGTCAGTCACACCCGCTGCACTAGTTTGATACTAATCCATATGCACCAAGGCACATTGTCCTCATAACTTATACGCAGGATAGTATGTTGTTTGCTATCTGTAGATAGTATGATTCTGAGGATTTAAATCATTGGTTCAGGTTTGGGTTAAAGAAAGAAATTTGAACTTAAGTTGTAGAATGAATTAGTGTTTGCCTAGTATTTTCCATCGAAAAAGCCACCTTAAACATTGGATAGGTTGACATTTCAAGACATTACAATAGGTCTTTGTGTGTATCTCTATGGTATCTATATGATTACACCTTATCTTATGAATTTTATGGTAGCTATCCCCTTTCTTCAGAAGCTTTTTTTTCTGAGATCAAGAGGTATTATTCTATTCTCTCTATACTCTGACATATGTTATCCTGTTAAATAGTTAAATAAACTGTGAGCAAGCTGTGGCAGATGAATTTAAATCATTACAAGTCACCATTAGTACTACTTCATTTTGATGATTTGTAAATAATTTGCCAAATTTTTTGAGATTGAGAATATGGTATATGTTTCAACTGTATTTTTGACCAGGTAGATCTTTTATGTTAGTGTCTAGTAGTTTTTTTGGTTTCATTCTTGTCAGGAATATAATTTTTTGAAGACTATATACCAATTGTATAAAATGGCAGTACAAATTTTGGCCTTCTGCATTTGCTGTATATTATATAAGTAATTTTTAATCACAAGAGAAGAGTTCCCTCCAGCAGACCTTCCTACTTGCCAAAGCCTGAGCAGACGAAGGTGCTGCAAGAGTAACTGCTGTCATTGTAGAGACTAGGCCTGATGAATTCTAGGATCGAAAACTATCGGAAGAATTACAGGGGAATATCCACAGTGTGGCTTCTTTGGTAATTTTGAGCACTTCTCTACTGGATTTTACTATGCATAAATAATATCTTTTTCACTAGAATAAAGGAAGTTGTGGTTTGGGCATTGGATTTATTAGAATTGTGAACACAGAATTTGAGTCATCATTATTTGAGGGATGGGATAGTATGCGTTTTGGGAGACGGTAATCCAGAGGCACTGCAATAGTCCGTAAATTTGCCATTCATATGAAAAGGAATTATTTGTCTCAATAAGGTAAAATTGAAACTGTGTGATTGGCAATGCTGTGGATGGTATGATAATGAGAAATAAAGTATTCTCTAGAATTAGTGTGCCATTCATATGAGAAGGAATTATTTGACTCAATAAGGTAAAGATACTATCACCACTTAGCTTAGATTTCCTTTCATGGTCATGGACGTGCTTTATTAAACCATCAATGTCATTACTGCAGATTGTCCTGAAATATGTGATGCTGCTTTAGGTCCCACAATACCTTATTTGGAAAATCCTCAATAATAGTGTTTGTTACTGTTCTTTGGGTTAACGGGCATAATAAATGACCTTTTCCATGATCCTCCCCCGGTGGTCCTAAGTTTTCGGTCTATGTCACCTTTTAGTGCCCCATATATATGCACATTATAAAAAGCTTATTCCATAGCATGACTAAATATGACATCATTATCTTTTCTCACTATGTGTTATAAACTGCTTCGGTAGTCATTTGCACTAGAGTGGTTGGGTTTATTACCATGATCATACGTAAGAAATGTATCTTGCTCTAATAGGCCTTTCTCTTACACTTATATTACATATTCACATACATTCATACCATAGGATTCTATCAAGGAGTCACGGGTCATTTTTATTAGATTGTGAAAACCTTCCTCCCATCATGTAGTCATGCATTAAAATACATAGAATCAATGCCACCTATATCATAGTTTTATCTTTACATCAATCATCACATTTACAAGAAACTTTGCATTAGTAATATCAAACCCTAATTCTTACACTCGGTCTACCATTTCAACATTCATTACACGGTCCATTGTATCAAGTCACAATCATTCATTATTATTGTACCACATCATTGTTATTGACTTACACATCCATTGCATATGTTGTATATGTGTCTTCCAACTTGTTACATAATTGTTAAATCAATCAATGGAAAAAACTTGACTACAATTAAGGAAGTATCAAGGATACCATCATCATAGTAAGTTCTAATAATGCTTTTCAGCATGACAGAATTTTCCATTTGTAGGTGCCTACACAAGCAAGGAACTTTAGTAGACACCAAAACCCTAATTTATTTAAGGTTAGGGCTGAAAACAAATTCAAGATCACCATCAAGAGTTTTGGAGTTGTAAATGCATGCTTGATTGGAGTCTCTACATAGTTCCAAATTTAAAGTGTATTTGTCACAGTGATTCACATCCAATCTTGGTATTCAAGTATAATACCTATGGCAAAGTCAAGTTACTCTCTGTCTCTTCGAGTACAAGATACACATCTATTTCAATCATTGTATCTTTGTTTTAGTTCTAGATCTAGATACATGTTTAGACTCAACTCCTTTATCTAGGTTAGTTGTTGAATTGATTGTATAATCGATTAATTATTCTATGATATTTGTATGGGTGTTTATCGCTTGCATAAATTAATGAACCCAATTGATCATAAATCCCCAGGGGTCTAACCTACTAGGGTTTCTCCTTCCACCTTATTGTTTCAATATTAATCTTTCTAAATTCATTCATCTTGCCTTTGAAATAAAATTTTGTACATACTCTCATTGCTTAGATTTTACTTTTACCTAGATTTTTGACCTAGTTTGGTCTCTCCGACCATTATTTTTTTAATTCTATATCTTTCATTATAGATTCCCACATACCCTTGCCTTTGGTTCTATTCATGCATGTCACAAGGATTTCAATGCATTATTACATTTTGTTATATTTGATCCTTCAACCCTTGGTGACATAATGAAGAGGAAAGAGCTCGATAAACTTATACAAGATAAGCAATACTAATAGAATCTTCATCTATAATTGAATGAAAGACTGACAAACACACAATAGATAAGATTTCACATAGGAAAACCCTTTTGAGTAGAAAACCCAACATAGTATCATTCTTCCTTACTTCCTAAACTCAATTATTTATAGTACAAAAATGTACTTCCAATGTTCTACCTTACCATAATGTATGTTTGAATATAAATAGGCACATCAATAGGTAATATCCTAAGTGTTTTTTCAATACCATGGGTAGCAAAACCATGGGTCTCACAACATATGGGCTATAAGACCACCCAAATAAAAACATGATTTAAACCACCCATTTAGGCTCGAAAATACATACAAGGGCTTGGGGCTATTGCCTCATTTCATTGGAATATGTGTCTCATCCATTTTGCATGTATAGTATAAATGAATGCAAATCATGTAGATGTAGATCGTGAAAAATACATAATACATTACCAAAACTGTACCACATAGATGGTGATGCATGCTATATGTAACACCCGCCATGCAAATCCCAGAGAACAAACATTGCAAACAATTTTTTTTTTTTTTAAAATAACACAGTTGAACATGCAACAACATTAACCATAATCTCATAACACATTACTTTACACTATTACACTTAGTTCTCTGGGGCACGCGAGGTTACTTCACAATCAACTAACAACGAAAACAAAGATAACAATAGCACAATTCACTACTTATAGCTATATTCAATGATCACACGAGCTACAAGAAACGATAGAAGTGATTTACTAACTTTGGCAATAGAGTCTACTTACTTAGGTCAGCTTAACATACCTCTTACATTCTATTTTATCGACAAGTCCTTGCTCCCAATGCCTATACATGCAAAGTCTACATGACTTGGCACACACATCAGATCAAAGATAGTTAGCACATGATCACTAAGAGAAGCTATATAAATCAATGGTAGTTTTTACGTTATCAGAAATAAACGACAAATCTCAAACAAGACTCAGGAGAACAGTCCTAGGGGCCCGACCTAATGCCTCGGGAGCTCATCACTCGATGGCCTTGCCTACGTATATAATTCGCAGAGGCACCGTAGTTCGACAACTTGAGCTGCTCCAACTCATTAACTGACCAACCAAGGGTTCACTCATAAGACTTTCAAGGAGGAATCTACCCCAACACAAAAGTAACACAACACCACAAATACACACTAACCTCAATCCTCTATGCATAAGCATTATGTGACCCATACAACATTACATACTAGAAGAGTGGGTATGCAACCCTTTCTAGGGTCCATCACCCCAGACAGTTTCTTAGGCGGCTACCACCCACTTAGGTGAAGCCAAAGACTGATGAACAAGGTAAGCATAATCTTGCAAAAATAAAATAAAAATAGCCTACTCAAATATTTATTCATACTCGCACAAGGAAAGTCACAAGGCATAACAACATTTCCTTTTAGCTAGATAGTTCACGATAAAATATATACTTATATATATTATAGCTATCCACCGTGGAAGAAAATAGTGATTTCACATCCTTCTTGGTTAACAAACAAACAATTAATATAGACACTTACAATAGATATCAAATCCTTATCACTAATCAAATACCACTCAATAAACTAATACTCAAAACTTAAACATTCAACGATATCAATTTATAATATACAAATTGATTATTAATGTATGAAAACATTTCAAGGGTCATTTAAAATGAGAATTCAACAATATAATATCAACATTTGAATTATATGATAGTACCATTTACAATTATAATCAAGACAGTAATCTACACTTGAACTATGTTATCCTTTACTATTTCTTAACTCCTATTCACTAACATATCAATCCATCATCTTTAGAACCCATGTACAGCTAATAAATTGAACTAACATAATATATGCAATTAATAAAGTTGAATCTTAAAACTATCTAAAACAATAGTCCATCAGTTATTGTTCCAATATTAATAATTGCAATGAATAAATATGAGTTCGTAGATATTCTAATTGGTATAAGCATATCAAGTAATGGTAATGAATAATAAGCTAGGTTTATCACATCATAATCTAAACGATGAATTTTTTAAATCAACAACAAATGAATATCCCACAGGTCTATTATAAAAATCAAGTAACCAATAATATACTGATTTTAATTTAATAAACCATACTTGCTAAGTCCACATACAGAAGAATCTAAAATGATCTCTATTCTATTAAGATATTTCTTAGTTGGGCAATTCTAAAATCCACAAGTGAAATCATTTAAGAGTTCTCACTAAAACCAAAGATCTAAGAATTAAATTAATATGATTATTAAAAGATTCCAACCTTCAATATAACCAATTACAATTGTCTCGATATAAACCATACAATAAATTAAGGCTTATTTTTTTAAAAAAAAATCTATTCTATCAAAATAACCAATTAAACAAATATATTTAAATATATATATATACATATATAATACATATAATTAAACATATATATAAATATTTATTAATTAATACATTAAAATAATTTACTATATTCAAACAATGCTAATAATAAAACTAGTGTATTGCGACTTGTATAACTTTTGTTTTCGGATCTGGGTCTTTCTACAATTTTTACTGAAAGTGCGACATTAAGTATTTTAACACATAAAAAATTCAGCCATACCCAGTTCGTAAATTGTGAGTTATGATGAATTTAGTGACCCTATGTCTCTGCTGTTTTCTATAGGAAAATATTTATTATTTTATCATAGGATTTCATTTTTCCTAATTTATCAGAGGATTTCCTTTGTTTTTCAATCCTACAGAGGTCTTCTAAATTATATGTGAGATTTTCTAAATTATCTATTGTTTTCTTTTCAAATTTTCTACCATTTTAAATTCATTTCCTTAGAAAGGATATAAGATTTTCACAATTCTTCTACAAAGATTTTTTTTAAAATTTCACAATGAATTAACAGACAATATTTCAACATATGTAAACAAATTATCTAATTCTTTTTTTATAATTTCACAAAATCAAAATAAATATCTACAATTTTGTACAGACAATCTTTTAACAACACAATTTAAATAAACATTTAAGATAAAGAACCTGGAGTCCTGCGCTTATTTGAGAATCTGATGATGTTTGCTTGTTCCCGATGGCCTCTACGATGAGTTTCTTCTTCCTGCTTCGAATCTCCTCTTCAGAAAACTGTGCTTAAATCTCGAATTCAAATCCTTAATCCCACGACTCTTTTCAAAATATTCCCTCAAAACAAAAGAATGAAAAAATCCCTTTTTAAAACTTCAGAAGATTAAAAAAAAAAGGCATCACAATTCTTTTTTTTTCAATTTTTGACTCCATAAAATCCTTGTGTGAAAAACTCACAAAATTCTTAATTAAATAAAAGATATTCCAATTTATTCAAAAAGCTCACAAAAATCCAGAATAAAAGAATTTAATTCTTTAAAAGCAAGCTTTTCAGTTAGATATCAAATCACATTCGCTTTTTCATCTTTTTCATTCTTTTATTTATTTATTTTTCTATTCTTCAATACTTTTTGCTTTCATCAGCTTTTGCAAGCTTTACTTGCAAGACACATTATCTAATTAATTTAAATAATTTATTCTAACAATTATCTTCAACAAATAATTAATTAAAATAATAAACACTATTTAATATTTTAATTATCATTTAATAAACTCATGATTTTTTTAAAAAAACATAAATAAAACATTTAAAATTTTAAATACATTTTAATCTAACATTTTAATAAACAATATTACCCTTATTTAATTAATTCAATCACAACATATAAAATACCATTAAAAACTCTTGTCTTAACTTCCTCTTCTGATTCCTTAGCCAGACTACCTGTACATCTCAGGTGAGAATGGAGGGGTACTACACTATATGAAGGCATTTTGATTGTGTATGTTATCTCTCACCCTTCATTAAGTTGGTCATTGCTTTTTCTTCCCTTTTAGATGTGCTTGTATCACTTGTTTATGAGATTCACATTGATAATACATCTATTATGACTAGTGATAATGGTGTTCATGAACCTAATGATGATCTTTCCATGAGCGGGGGCATTGTTTTACCTTTGAGCACTTTTCTTTCATTCCATGATAGTCCTAATGATGAAATATATAATGAGTTCTTATGTAATGTGCATCACTTATTTTCTTCCTCACATCACATTCCTTTGCCTTATGGTAGTATTTTAGTGTTATGTTGTGTGATGATAGTGTAGTTCATGTTTCTAATGCACACATTATTTGTGCATATATTTTCCACATCTAGTGCTTTACCCCTAATTTCTATGGATACTATGATGTTTTATAATTAATGATGGTAATATCTCCTTGTCTTGTGATGTTTTATGTAATGAGGATCTTCATGATGCTTGTTTGCTTCATGGTGATGCTTTAGTTCATTTATCACATGATGTTGTAAATGATGCTAATTTTTTTCTAGTAATAATTGCTTGTATTATACATGATAAAAATGTTTTCTATATCTCATGATGTTTTGGTTTATATGCTTTATAGTGCTTATTAGAGACCCATTGCTTGAGAAATGTATTGGTGATAGAAATGGCTATCATAAAAGTGAATGTTTACATGTTAAAACTTTTTTCTTCATACATTATGTACATAGTGGTGATGATATGTTTCTAATGCACACATTAGAGAAACATTATTTGATGAAGCGTTATTATGATTTGATTCATATCATGCTTCTTACACTTCATTCATAGATCTTATATATTCTTCTATGGAAATTTTATTTTTTATCCCAAATGAGTGTTTGTAGGGTGATACTTATCTTTCAACATCAATTGACTATGCTTATCATGCAAGATGTTTATCCTACTTTTTAGCATGAGAAAAACCATGCACACAAGGTTACACATTATATTAATTTTATTTATCATGAACATGTCATTCAATCACAAGCAAAAAGCAAAAAGTTAACTAGTTTGAGAGATCTTCCATATGTGGTTAAAACAAATTTTGTAAGAACAACTTCTAAAGTTTCCTCCCATAAAACTTGTTGATACATCTAGACGTGTGCCAAAGTAATTGAATGGTAATTATTTCTTTGATTATCACTAGATATATGAACATATTGTGAGTAGATGTATTACAATGAAAGCATAAAATGCATTATCTTGCTAATAAGCACATGATACAAGTTGAGGATATTGATGATTATTCACATATGTATTTAGCACCTCATCATGATAGGAAGGACTCTTACAAGACTAGTGCTAAGACAACTTATGGTTGTGTGGATAACATTGCATGTACCATGTCATATGTCATGTATGGTGAGAATCAAGGAATATTATACATACAAGTATACATCAATGTAGCAATATACAGTGGTATGGTTACACTAAATTACTATAATGATAATCAAAATAAGGCCAAGTGTACAAGAGAAATATCTCAAAAGTACACAAGGTGATCTATCCAAAGACTACACCAAAATTGGCATCACTACATGTCATCTTTGTTCACAAAGAGACATTAAAGGATCATACTTCACATGTGTATCGTGATATAAAAGAGGATGTAGAATAATTTTTGTAGTTCCCTTTTGATATAATTTTATTTCTTCTTTCTTACTACACATGTTATTTTATGTTATTATATGTTGTTCACTTGATTTTGTCACTTGGGGCCAAGGTTATTGTTTGCTTTTGGTAGGTTACATGCATTTGTGATTTTGCCAATTGTGGGGAAAAAATTAAGGGACACCTTTTATCTTCCTTTTACATCCACAATGATCACACAAAGGTAGGTATCTTAGGTATGTAACTATGTGTTTCCTTTGATTTACTAATCACATATTATACTCATATTTTTCATACTCAAATTATCATGCTCACACTTAGTTTTTCATAATTAGTCTTATTTTTGTATCCATAAATTATCATGTTACTATGCTCCATTTTAATCCAATTTTCTCTCCTTAATTTGTGTGTATCTTTTGTGGTATGCAAAAATTGAAGGGATGCATTATTACTAATTATACTCTTAGTTTATGTGTAGTTTACAAGTTGACTTCATAATCCAGATTCCAAGTGGTCTAAGGGACAAATTGTTCTTGAGAAAGATGGATTTGCAGATTATGCAAAGGAAAATGAGAGATTATTAAACTACCACACAATTGAGATATGCAAGTGGAAGACTTTGTCAAACGTGTATGGTACTTCTATTCATAGTAAAAAAATGTATATGATATAATAGATGTTATAGACAACACAACAAAGAATGAAAGTTCCTCTAACTAGAAAGGGTGAACACATCAAACTAGTTTGTCTACAACTATTTAGTTATCCATCCTTCTCAATGTGAAGAGATAAATGAATATGTGGACAATATACATTACAATTAAAAAATAAGGGAATAAGATGTAATAGAAGGGAATAAGATGTAATGGTTTATGTCCTAAGTAATCAACATTACAAATCCATGTTAGTTGACATTCCATTCATATGATTGAAGTAGATTGTTAAATATTTTCGTGTGTAGTAGTAGACTTGTTGATGACAACAGATGGCTTGTGAGACTATACAAAACCATGCAACTTATTGCATGATAAAGCATTGATTTGTGTGATGGTGCACAATTACATCATAGGTTGTATGCAAGGTGCTAGTGCTATGAAAGAGATTGCACAAATTCTGAAGACTATCAAGGCATACACAATGTACCTAGAGGGTTGTCTAGTTTCACTCTCATATTTTACCCTTTCTTGAGGAGTAATGCTCTCCATTTCCTCTTTGGTGAGATGTGAAAATTGAACACATATCTATTAAATCATGTACTACTTTGCTTGATATGTATACTACCCTACCTTAACAACTTTAAATAGATGGTGGGAACCATGACAACTGTGCATTATGGTAATTTGAATGAACTCATTTCATGTGATTCTACACAAGTGCTTAGGATCCAAGTTTGAAGGATCTTGAGTTGGTGATTGATCAAGAGGAGGAAAATGTGGTTCAAGAGGAGTTCCATATTTAGTACTAGATGTAATCCTAGGTATTTTGGGAGATCTAGAACAAATTCATTCTCACTAGCTACACACAGAATGGTACATGGACTATAGCATAAATACTTCATCTTCTACCATGGACCTAGTGAAACCCTTCAAAAAAAATTGTGATCCCCTGATTTTTTGTCCATTTTTGCCTGAGTTTTATTGGTCTTTCCATGGTTTGGGTTTATGCTATAGTGTCTAGGGTTTATCAATCTTTCAAAGAGAAGCCTTAATTCATTTTTCTCTTGATGCTTTTGATCTAATTCTTCATTGACCTATTGCAGTTGATCCCTAATCATCTAAGTTAATACTTGAGTCAATAAATCCATGTGTTGATCGGCCCCTTGTGCCTAGGGTTACCGATTTGTCCCTTCGCTTAAAAATCCTTTATTCATGATCTGAATTATTAAAATTTCGAATGGTTGTGTTTCCTGAAATATTTTCCCAGTCTTAAAGTTTGGCTACACCTTAAGGTTTTATTATGTCTTGCTTACCCATATTACCTAGGAGGCCCCTTCTTTAAAACAACTTATAATACATGTGTGCATTTGGTCTACTTAAGTTGTTCCATCGCAAGCTTCCAACGCATCGCGCTTTGCCTTTGCATTGCCAGCTTCAAAATTGCGATGTGTGATGCCTTAATATTTCCTTCGCATCGCAAGCCCTCTTCGTATCGCGCTTTGCTTCTTAGCCATTGGGTGCCTTTGTGCGATATGTGATGCCTTATAATCGCGTGACTCCAATGCATCACATTTCTGTTAACATCCGCTTAACCCTTTGCAGCGATATGTGATGCCCTTGCTAATCCTTCACATCGCATGATGCCTTAACATCGCAGTTTGATCTTTACCCGCCTACCTCTCAATTGCGATGTGCGATAGCCTATTCATTCCATCACTGTACCCCAATACATCGCATTTTATATCCCACTTTCTTAACGCTGCGAAGAACAAAAGCAAAGGAGGAGATGAAGGAATAATATGCTGAGAGTATATTATGTACAGGTGTCAGTCTCATATTGCATCGCGTACATCCTTTGTATCGTGGATTTCACCTATCAAAGTACGGGGCAAAGAGCGATATGTGATGAAGGTCTATTGAAATGTTTCATCGCACCTCCACAGTGCATCGCGGTTATGAACCAGAAGGATAGAAGGCAAATTGCGATGTGCGATGGGAAGATAAAGGCTATGCTATGGAATATTTTCTCCATTGCAATGAGCCTTCACATCGTTGTTTCATCCTAATAGCCCCTGAACTCTTATGCGATATGCGATGGCTTGAGTTTCTTTGCATTGCGCCATCTCTTCATATCGGATTTTCAATTCTTCTAGTTGAAGGCCAAGGAGCAATATGCGATGGTCTCCAAAACTAAGACAGTAGTGGGCAGCTATGTGTCAGCTCCACAACTCATCGTGTCTTTCCTTTACATCATGACTTCTTCGAGAGCTTTAAAGCAAAAGGTGATGTACAAAAGACATGTGATAGCCATCAATCTTGTTTTAAAACAATTAGCTCGATGGCTAGGATTCAAACTGAAATGACTATTTGACAAAACGCTCTTATTCACTCGTATGAGCCGTCTTTCGCCATTAATGGGATATCTACTTGATCCAAAAGACCATAACGGATTGAATTACACAGTTTTCATTACTTCGGCTAGAATTTGAAGACGAAGACTCAAGTGGAATTGAAGGCGAGCAAATTCGAAGAGCAGAAGGAGCTAGGGTTTTCTCAGGTAAGTTGATTTTGTCTTCCTGTGCATGAATTTGAAGGGTAAATTAAGAGGGGAATTTCCAGTAAATTGAGGTTTCTGAATTAGGGTTTTCCATTGCAATTTGGTGTGTTGTGTCTTCAAAGAAAACTCAATTGGCCCTACGTGAATTGGGAGGGTTTTTAATAGGGTTTTCTTGCTTAATTTCAGATGAAGAATTTGTGTAATTTTGTTAAAGTAGTGAGCAATTTAGAACCCTAGTTATAATACCATAAATTCTGAAACCATAGTTTTTCAAAATGAGTCAAGATGGTGAGCCTTTTAAGGCAAAACCTAAAGCAAAAAGGGCCAAAACCAAAACAAAAATGCCTAAACCAGAGGTTTCAGAAATTCAAACAAAAACCAAGGGTGTGAAGAGGGACTATGCTTGATTTATGGAGGATGATTTATTGGAGCTTTTCCTTGGTGCCAAGATGGTTGGGAAGAGGGCTACAAGAGAAGGTATTCTAACAGACCATATGCAATATTGGGCCAAAGGAATCAGAGAGGTTGTGGTGCCACATTGGCTGATAACTATTTTTATATGCATACAAACAAATATTTGCTCCTTGTCCAACATGTCATCTGTGGACTTGTGACCTTGGGAAGCTCATTGTTCCAAATGTGTTTATGGAAGTGGACTTGATCAAAGAGATAGCAACGTGCTATAATCCAAAAGAGAAAGTTATAAAAAGTGACAATGGAGCCCTATTGTTGGACATCACTAGGAGCTAGATTGTGGAGGTGTTTCAGCTCAACCCTTTTACAACCGTTGCTATTCATTTCAATGCCTTGTACTAAGAATATGAACGAGATAAGTATGGGTTTAGGTGCCATGTATCTCCAAGGTATAGGAGAAGAGGCTTGGGGAAGAGAGATGTGTGGTTCACTCCAAAGGAAGTGGAGCCATTTTGTTGTGATGAATTTGAAGATTACTTCAAGAACACCTTCTATGGTGTATGTCAGGTTCCAGGGAGGAAGTATGATCCAAAGATGCATGTTCCTCTTATGGTTATGGTTACGAACATCCAACATAAGAATTCAAACAAGGGTTTTGATTATGTTGCATATGATGTTATGGATTGGTTGGAAGGCCTCGAAAAACTTCATGAAATTAAGGATGATGGATGAACAAGGAAGTGACATGCTTGTGCATATGTGGACTCATATATGGGATCAAAATTGCCCAAATTCAAATTATACTTCTTTTTATGATGGTCTAAAGATGAGAATTTTGGAAAAGCTGGGTGTGAAACCCATGTATAGGATTTCTAGAGGTATGAAGGAGATTCTCAGTCCCCTTGAGTTCAAGGAGGCCACTAAATTAGACCACAATTGGGGATATTGGTACCTCCACTCCCACTGCACTGTAATAAAAGTTCACGTCGAGTTTACCAATTTGTCATCCAGAAATGAGATACATAATAAAGCATGAATGATACAACAACCACTAACTGTAATCCAAGCTAAATACTCAAATCAATCAAACAATAAAGAACAATTGCAACATAGAAGACAATAGATTTGACATATTGATACCTTCCTATGTTACCCTTGAATGACCTTAATTGCACTTCTCCATTTGATCCTTGCATTGCTCTCAAAAATTTTATAACTATCTTTGCTTCAAGCTCAAAATACTGATAGTTAATATAGGATGCCAAATATCAAAGATTCATGGTTAGCCTTCAAAGAGGAATGAGGGTTGCTTTTATAGAATTGTTTGATTAGAATGGATGATTAGGATTAAGAGGTGGATGCTCAAGATCAAGGGTCAAGAATCCTTGAGAGGAATTGATGAACGAGCTAACTGACTGCAACCAGTTGCAGGATTTCAGTTAACTATTTACATGAAGAATTGATTGATCAATTAAGGGATTTGATCATTTTTTTAACTCTCACTGAGTGGGAGTGAATTGATTTGATTGATCAATAGACTATCATTGATTATCTGGTCAACTAAAAGGGAGTGTTTGTTATGAATGAGGTGGAAATACATGATATAATAATTAAAAAATTGAGTTAATTATTTGCGGAATGTGCAAGTGAGAATTAGGTAAATAAATAAAATGTTTTATTTATTATTGAAGAAGTGGATAATGTTGAGAGGAAATAGGATAATTAAATAACTAAAGCAATTATTTAATTTAGGAAGTGTGAATGTGGAGAATTAAATAATTAAAGTAATGTATTAAATTGGAAATGGATAATTAAATAATTAAGGTAAATATTTAATTTAGAAAGTGGGTGAATGTTAATTAAATAACTAATAATAATAATTTAATTAATTTAAAATAATAAGATAATAAGAGACACGATTAAATAAATAGGATTTATGTAATTAATCAAGATAGAATAAAGATTAAAATTAATCAGAAAGATTAATGATAAAGTGAATTAATTAAATAACATAAAGTCATTTAATTAATAGTAGCATATGAAATAGTGATAATAATTAAATAATTAAACATTATTTAATCATTACGAAAGGATGGTAATTAGTGTTAATATGCTAGTCACATGCTAAGACAATTTCAGGTATATGTAATTTTAACACAAAATTAAAAAGAATAATTTTTATTATAAAGAGGCACAATAAGCTCCCATTAATGAAGTCTTATTCCTTCAATAACACTCATTTATATAAAACCACACAAAGGCTACATAAATTTTTACAACAAACACATGAAATTTATTCTTAAGGCCATTGCAACGCAACAAGATTGAAAGTTAAATAAATCTAAACAATTCCATTTTAAGGCATCAAGGTTTTGGAACCAAACTAAAAAAATTAAAACTAAAAAACCCTTCCTTCAAACAAAAAGTTTGTAAGGATATCTATAAAATATCAATGCATAAATTAAATAAAACTAGACAAATTACTAAACAAGGCACACAATTCAAACTCTCATTATTTCATTATTTTGAATATTTTTAATGAAGAAGGAAGCAAATTAAATTAAATAAAAAGAGTAATGCCTTCTTTTCCAAGTAGAAAACTAGACAAATTACTAAACAAGGCACACAATTCAAACTCTCATTATTTCATTATTTTGAATATTTTTAATGAAGAAGGAAGCAAATTAAATTAAATAAAAAGAGTAATGCCTTCTTTTCCAAGTAGAGGATATGATATTTTTCACCTCTCCCAATTCGTTGAAGAATGTCCATAAGACACCATAAGGAGCTCCTTTAAGCTCCAAATCTAAATAAAAGAGGAAAGCCTCAATGACTCACCAGAGAGAGATATTACACTCTCAAAACTCACACCCCCAATAATGAGGGAGGTGTCCCCTTACATTGGAAGAATACCCATAAGAATCAACCAAACACTCACAAAGGAATAAAATCACACCTCTCCCTAGCTCTCAAAACCCTTGAAACTCCACTAAAGATCTTCCCAAGCTATTGTTCCCATAAATTCAAACCAAAAAATAGAATAATTAATTCCAAAACATGGAATACCACACATAAACCAAAATATAAGGTTAAATTAAACTTAGCCTCATGCTCTCATATATTCTGTGTATATTTTTCCTTAAGGAAACCCAATACAAAGGGTTAATGCTTGAGAAGCTCACAAAAATGAGTGTGCTAGTAATGATAAAAATAAATAATATAATTAAATTATCTCTAATGAGAAAAATCTAACTCGACAAGTGGATTAATAAAATAATTATTATTTAATTACTTAAGCAATTTGCTAAATTCAATAATGATAGCTCCGCTGAGTAAAATAAGTAATTAAAATAATAAATAACTCAAGAAATACTTGTGAACCTCAATATAGGTTATTTAACCAAGGTGGAGGGGAAATACCCTGATAAGATCCACACATATAACAATAGAAATAATATATTTAATAAGATATACCTCATCCAACATGAGATGTTCATGGGCCAAGATGTCCTAATATCTAATATATGAAGAAATAGAATAAACCATTGAGGTAGGGTAACACCTTATAATACTTCTTATGGAAGAAGCCACTCCATGCTACATCTTCAAGAGATCCCAAATATAATCTCACATTCAAGGGTACATAACATATTGAAATTCCAAAATAATTAAAATAATACAAATCCACTCAAGTGAGCAAGGAAGAAACTTAATCCACTATAAGCTCTCTTAGATCTCAAGATGCTTCAAGGATATTTAAATAAAATAAAATATAACATTCATATTTAGTGTAAAATCTAAAATTAAATAACAAAAAATTAAGAACTCAAATTCCAAATTCAAATAGATTAAATTATTACACTAACTCATAATTTTAAATTTCTCTAAGAAGTGTGAGCCACATTCTAGGAACCATGGAAAACTTCACAAACTCACATTTAATAAAAATCAACTACGGAGATACAAGTATAAATACTCATAAGTGTCTCTAGGTCCCTCATGACCAAAGTTACAAGGCTTACTGGTTTAAACACGGGTAGAGGTATCATTACTCCATGATTTTAAGTGAGACAAGTTAGTAACCAAAGACAAGTGTACTACATTTTCCCCATTGGCCAATCACCTATTAAATTCCTACATATATTAAATATTATCTCGCAATTCATAGCTAAAGCAATGGGCTAGATCAATATATCAACATGTTCTCATACATGTAAATCAAGGCATGTGCAATTCCACAAAGCATATTACTTGATGAACATATTCATACTATGGAGCATGATACTCAACCATATTATCAACATCCTACATAATTAGGATTGCATCATAGCCCAATGAACTAGTCATAATTATTCTCACAATCAATACATAAATGGCTCTTTAATCAAATACATATAAACACTTAATATGGCATCAAAATACCCAAACATGGATTACAATCACAATTATCAATACATGTATATGATTGTAAACATACGATCAATGCAAGGTATGGGTTAGCATATACATGATCATAGATATTTCATATTAATCATATATTAGATACACTATCATAAATCATCAATCTATCAATTAGGTCCTAAAAACACACTAAAACACAAGCATCAAATTAATTCAAGATTAGAAAGAATCATATAAAAATCCGTATAATGTGTATCTAAATAGCCTTTCATCTATCATGGATTTATCTCATAAGTGACAATTATTAAGTCCAAATTGCTAGTGAGAAATGTCTTCAAGTATGGTTCATCTAGCTAAAATGCTTCATAAAATTTATATAATTAGAAGTTAAATGGATTTTAAAAGAGTGATGACATATAATTTTTTTATCAAGTTGTTAATAATTCCATCTTTCTTTCATTCAAGCTAAATTCTATGATGAATTTTACTAGCTTCAAGAATTTATGGATGATGTTCTCAAGAATATTTTGAGCACTAATTTACTCTTTCTTCTCTTATTCATCCATTAAACCACAAAAACCACTTCCTTATCCATACAATGATAAGGTATATTATAATTTTTATTGTGCAAAGGATAATTACACTAAATTTTACATAGACCTTAGAAAGGTATAATATATTAGATCAACAATAATATTATCAAAGTTGAATGCATCAATAAAAATGGAAGCCCAATTTAGTGGATAGTATATTTACATAAATCCATTTCAATTTTTTTTTGGATAATATTGAGATACATGAAATACACGAGGTCAATGGTGAACATGTTGGAAATGGAGATATGGTATAACACATGCTTATTAGTTTCTGGAAGTAATTAAACCTAATTACATATCCTCCACCCCTCCTCCAACCACTTCATTGATTACCTTTTATAAGGAGATCCCATAAAATAAATACTTTGGCCCATTGTATGTTGTCAAGAAGATATAGGATACAATCATTGAGGATATACTCATAGATCCTACATATCATTACAATATATACATGTATAATACATGCTGACCTATTAAATAATATGGAACCAAAATCTTGTATATATTGTAACATATTGTTGAAAATGAATAATGAGCCATTGATTCATAAATTGGGTTGCATGGTACTACTAGTCACAATTAAACCTAAACATGTACATGTGTTACATGCCATGTGATAAATAATTTTGGTAGGTTCTCAATTTCACTAGGTAGGCCATGGTTGGAACATCTATAAGATCTACCTTACATTGCATACCATTGTGCAATGTTTTTTCATGAAGTTAGAATTGTTAATTTTAATAGAGATGCATATCAACCCCTTACAAAGTTATGGTAGTTTACTTTGGACACTCATACACTTACTCCCAAGGAACCTTCATGTTATAGTAAAAAAGATCTTCATGAAACATATAAATTAAATTCTACTAGCAACAAATAAAGAATAAAAAGACCATGAGTAGGTGAAGATATTCCAAAAAACATAAAGAGCCTAAATATAAAAATCAAGTGCCAAAACAAAAATAGGCTGACAGAATAAAGGATACAAGAAGAGAAAAATAACAAAGGTACAACAAATCCCTAATTTTCATGTGCAAAAGGCTATTTGGAACTTTAAGTGCCTATAAATGGATATGCATACATGATAATCTTATGGTTACTCAAAATCCTAATTCATGACCCTACTTGCACAAAAACAACAAAATAAGCTTCAAATTCTAATTCTATTGTAGAAAGAAGCCTACTCACCCTCCCAAATTGTCATAAAAGTTAACCTAGGTCAACCTCAATATATTTGCAATTCTCTCTTTTTCAAATATCCTTATTTTTTACTTTATTTATGATTTTCGTTGCAATTGGTTTTCCCTGACAAACTATTTATATGTCTCAACAAACTCTTTTGATGCCTAGATGGAAAACCACCTAAAAAAGGGTGGATGCCATATTTGTAGTTCACATTTGATTTTTGTCATATAAATGTGAGGTGGAAGCATAAATCCCTATCCCACTTGTGGGGAATTTCACAACAAATCCTAGGAGGAAAAAATAATTAAACACCTTTGAATGAAGGACCTTAATTTGAAGGTACATATCCTAGCATGTGTGTTGATGGGGTTTGAATGGATCCCTTCAAAATAAGGTCAAGTGAGTTCAAATGAAGGTGTTTTTAAATTTATTTTTAATGTTTTAAGAAAAAAGTGCATAAAAACCTCCTTCAATTAAAAGTACCAATTGAAGATCCTTCATTAGAAGGGTCATCACTCAAACCCCCTAATGTGGACCTTTCTCCCTTTGGTCATCCTATATTTGACAAAAAATGTAAATTCATGACAAGTTTTTAACAATCAAACGAAGTCACTAGAGTACAAAATTTTATATAATTGTAGCCCTAGGAGTAAGCTTTTTGAAAAATCTTATATATATATTTTTTAATTATTACATTTCATTTCTATTTTCTAGTGAACATGGGTTTTTTTACCAAGCATAACAATTTGTGTTTGACACACATGGAAAAATAGATAAAATTATAAAAATATGATTATTCTCCATATTAATGTTCTTGTTTCAACAAAAAAATGGATATACATAAAAATGGTTATGCAACATGGGAAAATGTGTCCAAATTATAATTAGTTTAAATTAAAATAATAATAAAAATAGAATATGGTACCAAAAATATAAGCAAATATAAATGCCATAGATATTAGTGTTAATGATCTATGTTTAAAAAATTAGGTTTCTCGGTCAACTTATGTGATATGGAAGATATCACTCATTAAAAATACTATAAAGTATGAAAAACAATTTATTAAAAAATATTAAAAAATAAAACAAAATATTTTTATCTAAAAAAATATATATTTAGAATCGACAAAAGAAATCTAAAAATTTAGTAGTTTGCATCATCTTCAAAATATTTTTAGATAAAGACATTAAGCCAGAAATATTATTAATAATAGAAAAGTACTAAAGTTACAAGAAATCGACATATTAGCCTTTAGAATGGAGTTAGCTTGGGGACGAAAACAAAATGCTCCATGGACCAGCTGTTTTTTGCGTGAGGGCTACAACAAAAGCCTCACAAAATAGGAAGTAAGAAAAAACATATTTTCACACCACATCAGGGACAACATCAAAAGCCAATATCCATTTGAAGTCGACCATAGGTTCTAGATTATTCACTTTCTTCAAGAAATTACAACCCAAGCACATCGAAGCTTTGTGTTGCACCAACAACACTATGCAAAAGTTTCCAAGTAATAGGACCCATTCCACTTCTACACCCTCCTCACACACATTCTGGATATCACTTGGTCTTGGGACACCAACCCCAATACTTGCCACACCCAGGATTTCCTCCAAGCTGCCAAGGATGTGCTTTTTAAATAGTTTTGTAGCCAATGCCTCCACTAGCTCCTTATGCTCTCCTAATTCTAGGAGGGAGGCCACAAAGTGAGAAGTGATATCTTAGTTTACCCTGTAACGCCCATCTTCCCTCAAGAAATCGACGCAAGGATCATCTTAACCAATTTTAAGTCTCTTCCAGTAGGGTACTTCATTATCACCTTTAACCGTTGGTCTGATATGCCGCCTACAAAATCCATTTGGCGATGCAAGATTATGAGGCGGATAGGAGTATCGATTCTCAATAGGCACACCAGGTATATATGAGAAAATGGCAAGGATGTTACCACTGCACTTTGAGTTAGCAAGCCACCTCTTCCTCCCATGCTTCACACGGGGAAATCATCACCAGATTCGTTGCCCCGTAGGAGAAATACTGGGGCCACTCTAAGGATCTTTATTTTAGGTCATTCAACATTGCCAACTCAACAGTGAAGTACATCACAGCCACCTTGCCATACGTGGCACCTCAACGCACTATGCTTTAAGATTAATCCTCCCAGATTGGCGCGAGCTGATCAACTTCGATAAATTCGAACTTAATCCGCAAAAGGGCCACAATTGGAAGCAATTTCCCTACCAGAGGCCCGCACAATTGAACGATGAAAACTGATTAAGATAGTCATTATTTAGAACTTTGGATAATTACACCTAATTGCTACAGAAGGAAACTGATGGTGTGGTAACCAGCACATCCCGAGATGTTTAATGTAAGATGCTTGTACCATGTTGAAGATAGCAATAGAAACCTGGGCATGGATATTGTTAACGAAAATCAACACCACAGGCCCTACATACTGCAAACACAAATAATATTAGATCAACTATCCTTTATGGGATGCAATTCATTGTTAGGTAGGGGCACCAGAGCAGGATATTTAGCAAAGTTAGTTTGATTAATTTGTAGAGCCACATTGTTTAGGTCACAAGCCATATTCACCAACATATTTGCTACTTTATTACCCTCTTTGTAGCAATGGGAGAGTTGGAAAGAATCGAAATCTTGTAACATTTTGATGTCTTGGTTTAGAATGACACTTAACAACCAACTAATTGAGTTTGTTTGCTTACATGTGCTAATTATGATCATATGCGTTAACAATTTATTTATTATAAGTGAGAAAAGTGAAAAATAAGCTTAAAATGTTGACTTAAGTGTCCCATTTTGCACAAAAAATAGGACACAGGTTTTTGCTTCCACCTCATAATATCTAATTTTTGAAATTTAAAATTCAATGTGCACTACTTGAATTGAGTAGGTTATTTGTAATAGTTCTCTTGCCTCCTTCACTAAAATTAAACTTAGCATTGTTCTCCTCTAGATAGTTGATTTTTAGTCACCATTAAAGGTCTATAGGTCTTGGAGAGTTGCTCATGCCCAAGTTTAACTTGAAACCACTTGAAAGTTTCCAAGATACTAACTACAATACATCATAAAACCACTATGTTTTGTATTAATTATTGTTCCATCTAAGATTATTTAGTGCTCCTCTTACACCATCAGAATTGGTTCCAAGAGTTGAAGGTTGTGAGGTTATCAAACAACTATGTTATTGAGGATAGTCAACTCCAAAGTTGCTCCATATCTTGGATAATCACAGTCCTTGGTATGTATCCTTAATATAGATTTATTTTATAATTCTACATTTAGATTAGATTGTTTATTGTGCTTGTTTAAAAGAAGTATTGAAAGGTTAAATTGAAGCGTAGGGTAGGATTTAAAGTTATCTATAATTGTTATTTCCTTTTAAAGATTGTTGTTTTCAATTAGGAAAATTATATTGTCACTATTGTTTTAGAAGCTTGAGTACAACCTTACCTAAGTAGATACCTACTTAAGAAATCTTATCATATCTTTGGTTCATATAATGCAATCATAAATTAATTAAGGACATAAAAATAAATTAATACACCAATAATACCAACATTAAAGCCTATGACATAACTATTTAAGAAATTTTGAATTGGGATGCAACAATCACTTACATCTTTCTAATAACATTAAAAGGAATCACCCTCAACTATTATTACTAGTTGTGAGAGAGTTTCATTTGTTCTTTTCAACAACTCATTAGATTGTTCATAACAACATTTGATATGAATAAACTAGTCAAGACACACGAGTCAAGAAATTTCTAAATGTAAAATAAGATAACAATGAGTTCGTGGCTCGTTTCGTATCTCAATAAAAACAGGTCCAATACACTTTTACTAGTATGGAGAACATGGATCAAAATGATCTTTATGATCTCTTATTGCATGTCTTGAGTAAGGATACACAAGAGGAAGGGAAAAGTTCACTTGCAAGCCTTATGAAGAAGCCTTGTAGAGGGCTCTTACAATAGATATGACAACCACTAGTAGTTCCAAAAGAACTTATGGGGCTAATGGAAATTTAGGCACTCATAACCAAAGCAATACTCAAAATGAGATTAATAATAACTATCATTATGGAATCAAAATCCTAAAAAGTAATACAAATGCAACCATTTGTGGAGTTTTTGATGCTCCAATTATAAAAAAATAATAGTGATGACAACAATTGTGACTATAACAATAGTTATGATAAAAAATAACACAAATCAATGAAGCCAAACCATTAATATAATGACTAATATTGTTGACTACCCACCAAAAATATTTACTAGTTGAGGAACAACAAGCCTCAAAATAATTATCCCTTTGAGGAATATTAATTTTATCCTTGTTGTAGGCTGAGGAGTGTTAATTCCATTTTTTTGTGCATTCCCAAAAAAGGGGCATGACATTGAGATTATGACAAGTTCATCTTAAATATACTTGATAACCAACAACATCTAGATCCATAAGCATGTTTCTTCACATGTAAGATATTCCCAACTAAAACAACCAAGGGCTTATTGCTTGCTGAAAATTAAACTTGATAATTTACTAGAATCGTTTCCCAAATCATGGGTGAAACATTTTTTCATGTCAAGGATCATCCATATATTGCCTCTTTGTTAGACTCAACCATCATCTCAAACTCTAAAGAATTAAATCCAATATTGCAAATAGGAATTACAAGACAAACAAATATGTTAAGACTAGTAAAAACTGTCTCAAATCAAGATCTATCCAACAATGTATAGAACCTAAACATGAGGGACACATGGGTTCTTCAATCCAACCAAATCATAACTAATTTGTCCCTTGTGACTTTATTGAGGATCTTGAGAAATAATTTTCTTAAATCTCTTTCGTTGATCTCCTAAGAAACTCTCCACCTCATTGGGCAATTCTTCTAAAGGAACTTGAATTAAAATATCTAAATCGTATGACTCTACTTGTAGAAACTAACATGAATCATGTGGATTTGGAAAATCCTCCAAAATAAAAATTAGAATATTTTTGCTTCTTCTTTGGCCTCAATGATATGTCATTAATAGCCATCATAACTAGAAGAGGACACCCTACCTGACATTTGCAAGTTTGTATCTACAATACATATATTAGTAGATCTCTAATCAATGATAGGGTCATAATGAATTTAATTATCTTATCTCCTTTATAGAGAATGAGGTGTGATGAGACATATATAACTTTTTGTAGAGACACCCTATGAGAAAAAGGAATAATGGTAGGAAGGATTGTTCTCCAAATTTTTTTTGGCCATAAAATGACCTCCATTGTGTTTTTGTTGCTAAAAATAATATGAGATATAACATATCATTAGGGAGATCCTAGATTAATAAGATGAAGTTTTTACCTTCCTCTTTGCTTTAGAACCTATTAGGTTCATACACTTGGGAAATATTTTGTTACTAATGAGGATCTAAAACCATTAGAATTGGTCAAAATGTAATGAAATAAATTGCATAAGAGAAGCATATAATAGGAAATATGCTACAAATACTTGACAATACCTATGAGTAATAATCCTCTTCAAGGGGGAAAACCTCCAAAAGTCTCCAATAATAAAACAATTCACAATATGATTATCATAGACTAACTATTGACTCCTATATATAACATACTTATGTTGTAGAAGCCATACACTGCCTATTTAAATGCTTATAAAACTTAATTAAGGGATATTCTAGCCATGATTTAGCTTAACATATCCCATTAAAATCAATAGGATAAGAGTGTAGCATGCCCCTCCTCTTTAAATTTTTGTCCTCAATGTTGATCAATTATGGATACTTTTGCATAAAATCTTCATTTTCCCATGTTGCACCTTTGACTAGATAATTCTTGCATTTGATCAAATACTCTATGATACCCTTCATTCATAGCCTCTTAGTGTGTGTGTTTAAGGATTCCCTTAGGTTCTAATATAATAATTACCTTCATATCAAGCCCTAGTAACTTTATTTCTATTGAAACTTTATACTGATTAGCTCGTTGTATTATTCTATTCTTTACCTTTACCTTATTCTCCTTGAGACTAGAGAGTACTATTTGTATTGTAGGTGTTCTTCCATTTTTGTAACCTCTTGAAGTGAATTTAAAGAATAAGTAATGTATGGTGGAAGGTTCTTAGGTACTAGTTGAATGGTTCAATCCTGATCTCTTTTGGGTGTTAGACCCTTTCAAATTTCTCTAATTAGTGATAATACACAATATGTTATTAGATTGGTTTCTTTTCCTCCTCCTCTTCATTCACCTTAGTCTTCTTCTCCTCCTCCTCCTATTTATCCTTCTCTTTCTCTTTTTTCTATTGCTTCTTCTTCACATTTTCCTTACCCTTCTTCTCCTCCTTCGATCCCCATTCTTCTACTTCTCCTTATCCTGCTCCTCCTCCTCCTCCTTTCTCTTCATATGTACCCATTTTATTTTATATAATTGTAGCCCTTGGAGTAAGCTTTTTGAAAAATCATATATATATATATTACATTACATTTCTATTTTCTAGTGAACATAGATTTTTTTTACCAAGCATAACAATTTGTGTTCGACACACATGGAAAAATAGATAAAATTATAAAAATATGATTAACCTCCATATTAATGTCCTTGTTTCAACAAAAAAATGGATATACATAAAAATAGTTATGCAACATGGGAAAATGTGTCCAAATAATAATTAGTTTAAATTAAAATAATAATAAAAATAGAATATGGTACCAAAAATATAAGCAAATATAAATGCCATAGATATTAGTGTTAATGATCTATGTTTAAAAAATCAGGTTTCTCGCTCAACTTATGTGATATGGAAAATATTACTCATTAAAAATACTATAAAGTATCAAAAACAATTTATTAGAAAATATTAAAAATTAAAACAAAATATTTTTATCTAAAAAAATATATATTTAGAATTGACAAAAGAAATCTAAAAAATTACTAGTTTGCATCATCTTCAAAATTGTTTTTAGATAAAGACATTAGGCCATAAATATTATTAATAATAGAAAAGTACTAAAGTTACATGAAATCGACATATTAGCCTTTAGAATAGAGTTAGCTTGGGGACGAAAACAAAATGTTCCATGGACCAGCTGTTTTTTGCGTGAGGGCTACAACAAAAGCCTCACAGAATAGGAAGTAAGAAAAAACATATTTTCACACCACATCAGAGGCAACATCAAAAGCCAATATCCATTTGAAGTCGACCATAGGTTCTAGATTATTCACTTTCTTCAAGAAATTACAACCCAAGCACATCGAAGCTTTGTGTTGCACCAACAACACTATGCAAAAGTTTCCAAGTAATAGGACCCATTCCACTTCTACACCCTCCTCACACACATTCTGGATATCACTTGGTCTTGGGACACCAACCCCAATACTTGCCACACCCAGGATTTCCTCCAAGCTGCCAAGGATGTGCTTTTTAAATAGTTTTGTAGCCAATGCCTCCACTAGCTCCTTATGCTCTCCTAATTCTAGGAGGGAGGCCACAAAGTGAGAAGTGATATCTTAGTTTACCCTGTAACGCCCATCTTCCCTCAAGAAATCGACGCAAGGATCATCTTAACCAATTTTAAGTCTCTTCCAGTAGGGTACTTCATTATCACCTTTAACCGTTGGTCTGATATGCCGCCTACAAAATCCATTTGGCGATGCAAGATTATGAGGCGGATAGGAGTATCGATTCTCAATAGGCACACCAGGTATATATGAGAAAATGGCAAGGATGTTACCACTGCACTTTGAGTTAGCAAGCCACCTCTTCCTCCCATGCTTCACACGGGGAAATCATCACCAGATTCGTTGCCCCGTAGGAGAAATACTGGGGCCACTCTAAGGATCTTTATTTTAGGTCATTCAACATTGCCAACTCAACAGTGAAGTACATCACAGCCACCTTGCCATACGTGGCACCTCAACGCACTATGCTTTAAGATTAATCCTCCCAGATTGGCGCGAGCTGATCAACTTCGATAAATTCGAACTTAATCCGCAAAAGGGCCACAATTGGAAGCAATTTCCCTACCAGAGGCCCGCACAATTGAAAGATGAAAACTGATTAAGATAGTCATTATTTAGAACTTTGGATAATTACACCTAATTGCTACAGAAGGAAACTGATGGTGTGGTAACCTTTACGTCCCGAGATGTTTAATGTAAGATGCTTGCACCATGTTGAAGATAGCAATAGAAACTTGGGCATGGATGTTGCTAACGAAGATCAACAGCACAGGCCCTACATACTGCAAACACAAATAATATTATATCAACTACTCTTTATGGGATGCAATTCATTGTTGGGTAGGGGCAGCAGAGCAGGATATTTAGCAAAGTTAGTTTGATTAATTTGTAGAGCCACATTGTTTAGGTCACAAGTCATATTCACCAACATATCTGCTACTTTATTACCCTCTCTTAGCAATGGGAGAGTTGGAAAGAATAAAAATCTTGTAACATTTTGATGTCTTGGTTTAGAATGACACTTAACAACCAATTAATTGAGTTTGTTTGCTTACATGTGCTAATTATGATCATATGCGTTAACAATTTATTTATTATAAGCGAGAAAAGTGAAAAATAAGCTTAAAATGTTGACTTAAGTGTCCCATTTTGCACAAAAAATAGGACACAGGTTTTTGCTTCCACCTCATAATATCTAATTTTTGAAATTTAAAATTCAATGTGCACTGCTTGAATTGAGTAGGTTATTTGTAATAGTTCTCTTGCCTCCTTCACTAAAATTAAACTTAACATTGTTCTCCTCTAGATAGTTGATTTTTAGTCACCATTAAAGGTCTACAGGTCTTGAAGAGTTGCTCATGCCCAAGTTTAACTTGAAACCACTTGAAAATTTCCAAGATACTAACTACAATGTACATCATAAAACCACTATGTTTTTTATTCATTATTGTTCCATTTAAGATTATTTAGTGCTCCTCTTACACCATTGGAATTGGTTCCAAGAGTTGAAGGTTGTGAGGTTATCAAACAACTATGTTATTGAGGATAGTCAACTCCAAAGTTGCTCCATATCTTGGATAATCATAGTCCTTGGTATGTATCCTTAATATAGATTTATTTTATAATTCCACATTTAGATTAGATTGTTTATTTTGCTTGTTTAAAAGAAGTATTGAAAGGTTAAATTGAAGCGTAGGGTAGGATTTAAAGTTAGCTATAATTTTTATTTCCTTTTAAAGATTGTTGTTTTAAATTAGGAAAATTATATTGTCACTATTGTTTTAGAAGCAAGTACAACCTTACCTAAGTAGATGCCTACTTAAGAAATCTTGTCATATCTTTGGTTCATATAATGCAATTATAAATTAATTAAGTACATAAAAATAAATTAATACACCAATAATACCAACATTAAAGCTTGTGGCATAACTATCTGAGAAATTTTGAATTGGGATGCAACAGTCAATTACATCTTTCTAATGACATTAAAAGGAATCATCCTCAACTATTTTTACTAGTTTCCAAAGAGTTTCATTTGTTCTTTTCAACAACTCATTAGATTGTTCATAAAAACATTTGATATGCATAAACTAGTCAACACACATGAGTCAAGGAAATTCTAAATGTAAAATAAGATAACAATGAGTTTGTGGCTCATTTCATTTCCCAATAAAAACAGGTCAGGTATACACTAAATTACTAGTATGGAGAACATGGATCAAAATGATCTTTATGATTTCTTATTGCATGTCTTGAGTAAGGATACATAAGAGGAAGGGCGAAATTCCCTTGCAAGCCTTATGAAGAAGCCTTGTAGAGGGCTCTTACAATAGATATGACAACCACTAGTAGTTCCAAAAGAACTTAAGGGGCTAATGGAAATTTAGGCACTCATAACCAAAGCAGTACTTGAAATGAGATTAATAATAACTATCATTATGGACCCACAATCCTAAAAAGTAATACAGATGCAACCATTGATGGAGTTTTTGATGTTCCAATTATAAAAAATATAATAGTGATGACAACAATTGTGACTATAACAATAGTTATGATAAAATAATAACACAAATCAATGAAGCCAAAACATTAATATAATGACTAATATTGTTGACTACCCACCAAAAATATTCACTAGTTGAGGAAAAACAAGCCTCAAAATAATTACCCCTTTGAGGAATATTAATTTTATCCTTGTTGTAGGTTGAGGAGTGTTAATTCCATTTTTTTTTGTGCATTCCCAAAAAAGGGGCATGACATTGAGATTATGACAAGTTCATCTTAAATATACTTGAGAACCAACAACATCTAGATCCATAAACATGTTTCTTTGCATGTAAGATATTCCCAACCAAAACAACCAAGGGCTTATTGCTTGCTGAAAATTAAACTTTATAATTTACTAGAATCCTTTCCCAAATCATGGGTGAAACATTTTTTCATGTCAAGGATCATCCATTTATTGCCTCTTAGTTAGACTCAACCAACATCTCAAACTCTAAAGAATTAAATCCAATACTGCACATAGGAATTACAGGACAAACAAATATGTTAAGACTAGTAAAACTTGTCTCAGATCAAGATCTATCCAACAATGTATACAACCTAAATATGAGGGACACATGGTTTCTTCAATCCAACCAAATCATAACTAATTTGTTGCTTGTGACTTTATTGAGGATCTTGAGAAATAATTTTCTTAAATCTCTTGCGTTGATCTCCTAAGAAACTCTCCACCTCATTGGGCGATGCTTTTGAAGGAAATTGAATTAAAATATCTAAATCATATGACTCTACCTATAGAAAATAACATGAATCATGTGGATTTGGAAATTAACCCTCCAAAATCAAAATTAGAAGATTTGTGCTTCCTCTTTGGCCTCAATGATATGTCATTAGAGGCCATCATAACTAGAAGAGGACACCCTACCTTACATTTGCAACTTTGTATCTACAATACATATATTAGTAGATCTGTAATCAATGATGGGGTCATAATGAATTTAATTATCTTCTCTCCTTTATAGAGAATGAGGTGTGATGAGACAAATATAACTTTTTGTAGAGACACCCTATGAGAAAAAGGAATAATGGTAGGAAGGATTGTTCTGCAATTTTTTTTGGCCATAAAATGACCTCCATTGTGTCTTTTTCAATAAAAAGAATATGAGATATAACATATCATTAGGAAGATCCTCTATTAATAAGATGAAGTTTTTACCTTCCACTTTGCTTTAGAACTTGTTAGGCTCATACACTTGGGAAATATTTTGTTAGTAATGAGGATCTAAAACCATTAGAATTGGTCAAAATGTAATGAAATACATTGCATAAGAGAAGCATATAATATGAAATATGCTACAAATACTTGACAATACTTGAGTAATAATCCTCTTCAAGGGGGAAAACCTCCAAAAGTCTCCAATAAGAAAACAATTCACAATATGATTATCATAGACTAACTATCGACTCCTATATATAACATACTTATGTCGTAGAATCCATACACTACCTATTTAAATGCTTATAAAACTTAATTAAGGGATATTATAGCCATGATTTAGCTACACATATCCCATTAAAATCAATAGGATAAGAGTGTAGCATGACCCTCCTCTTTAAATAAGTTTTATCCTAAATGGTGATCAATTATGGATGCTTTTGCATAAAATCTTCATTTTCCCATGTAGCACCTTTGATTGGATAATTCTTCCATTTGATCAAATACTCTATGATATCCTTCATTCATAGTCTCTTAGTGTGTGTGTTTAAGGATTCCTTTAGGTTCTAATATGATAATTACCTTCATATCAAGCCCTAGTAACTTTATTTCTATTGAAACTTTATATTGATTAGCTTGTTGTATTATTCTATTCTTTACCTTTACCTTTACCTTATTTTCCTTGAGACTAGAGAGTATTATTTGTATTGTAGGTGTTCTTCCATTTTTGTAACCTCTTGAAGTGAATTTAAAGAATAAGTAATGTATGGTGGATGGTTCTTAGGTACTGGTTGAATGGTTCAATCCTTATCTCTTTTGGGTGTTAGACCATTTCAAAATTCTCTAATTAGTGATAATACACAATATGTTATCATATTGGTTTCTTTTCCTCCTCCTCCTCCTCCTCCTCTCCCTCCTCCTCCCCCTCCTCCTCTTCATTCACCTTAGCCTTCTCCTCCTCTTGTTTCTCCTTCTCTTTCTCTTTTTGCTATTGATTCTTCTTCTCATTTTCCTTACCCTTCTTCTCCTCCTTCAAGCCCCATTCTTCTACTTCTCCTTCTCCTTCTCCCCCTCCTCCTTTCTCTTCATATGTACCCATTTTATTTAATATAGTGATATAACTAAATTATTTATCCATGTGAATTGTGATCTAATATGTCATTAGTTCCTTTTGGAAAATAAACCATGTGACAACACATGCCTTCTATTTTTTTCTTAACATAGCCAATGATACCAATTTAATCAGTTTGGTTCCAATTATAAGGATTCCATTACAACCTCATATTGACATGAAGCACAATGATGATCAAATAACTAATTTATTTGGAAGGTTCAATTGGTTGGATCCTTGCCAACAAACTTTTGCATGTTCATCTTTGGTGTGAAGTGCCTAGCCATTCATAATTATTTGGTGAAAATTCATCTTTAGATATGAGTTAATCCTAAAAGCATCATGTCCCTGATAAGACACATCCTTTTTGTAATGACCTTGCTCAAATCTGATCTCAAAATGCTGATAAAGAGCTCAAGGAATTTTGTCAAACACTTTGCATACAAGGGTCATATGACTGATATAACATTTCAGTTTGCTATAATGACACTTTTTTTTTCACTTAGTATCAATGAGGATGCTAGCAAATGACTCTAAATTGTCTAAACAATATACTAACATGAATGTGCAACCTAATTTGGCAATATTGAATGCATAAATGAGTTCTAATCATGAAAAATAATCACCTACAACCAGCTGGTATTTTTACAAACAGTTGGCATGCAAACTGACTAGCTGATAATAATGATATTGAATTGCTCAAATGACACCAGCAACTTATATCACCAATTTGCAATATAAAGACTCATTACAATGCTCATTAAATGATTTTCTATGAGCAACTTAGCCACCTATAGCCAAGTGACTTTTTATCAAACACTTGGAATGCATCCATCTTGAATCTAGAAGACTATGAATAATGTTACTAATCTAAAACTAAACTCCAAAACTTGTTTATAAACCAAAATGCAAAGCATTGCCAAGACTCTTGGCAATTTACAACTTTTCTGAAGTTTGCTAATTTATGAGTACAAAATCAGACTTCAAACATATACAAATATGACATGTAAATGAGCTCCAAACAATGCAAAGAAACCTAGAATGAAGTCGCCCTTGTGAATAGATGAAGAAGCAAGCGAACTCCAATTGAAAATGTGTTCTTCCAAGCCAAATCGAGCTCCCTAAGCCAGCCGCCCCTGTTCTGGTATGATCTTGAATATAAAATAATATGGAGCATATAAATTCCGTCTCAATCACCAAACATCATCTCCAAGATCCAAGGAAATGGGCGAACCAAGCCTTGAATGAAATCGATGCCAAGTGTGAGCTCCACAACCAAAATCACACCTACCAAAGGCGCCCTTTCAAGACTGAAATATCTAATTTTAATATCAGATTTATTCACCAATATAATCTGCTTTCTTCACCAAGGAAAAATTGATGCCAAGAATGATGAACCAACTCCAAATGATAGCTATAATCTCCAATGCAAATAGCAATCGATATCATGCAAAATCGTGGCCCTAATATGCCGACTTATGTGACTGAAACATTATATCAGCAAGTTTGGAAATGAAGAATACTGCAAGTCGAACCCTAGCATAGCCAAAAGATGAAGACTTTGATCACCAAAAATGTCTTCAACAATTCCTCAAAACAAAAACTTGGCCAAAGGCCACTAAGTTTTTACAATGAAGCTCAAATAGAAAGTTTGAAGTAACTTTCTCCCAGCTGCAATAATTCAAGTGATATTTCACACCCTCAAAATTGCTCACCAATTGAGAGTTTTCGTTCTCAATGGCCAAAGACAACTGCAAAAACCCTAGGCTCCACAACCATCAAACATCAACATCAACAACAACAAATCTGCTTGATAGGAAATGAGCCCTCAATGCCTATTTATTCTTTTTCCTCAATAGGTCGGCCCCCTTCTAGAACTTTCCCAAGTCACCTTCTAAAAGAAATATTATTTTCTTTTATTTTATTATTTTATTATTTTTCACTTTATAATAAAATAATTATTCATAACATAATGTGCAAACATAACATTACTTTATAACATGAGGTTTCTAAAAATAGAAACATATCAAGAAATCATTAGAACACCTCCATATGTAGACTGAATCACAAAACGAGCCAACCAATCAACTGGGTATCTGCCAAATGACCCTCTTATCAAGCTCCATTAGCCTACGAAGATCAAGAATAGGCTAATTCCTCAAAAATCCATTGCTCATGAAAAAGGGGACATTACACTTTTCCCAGATATTATCATGTGAATCCACTTGCTTACCTCCATATAAATCTCAAGAGAATCAAATATTTTTACTATTGTCTAGATATCTTCACTCTTAATGAACCCCTTGATCTCCTCTATCAATGTAAAACTATCATCCTTGAAATAGTGCACATCTATGGAACCCTTATCCTCAATTATTAGATTGTTCTTATTTAGACATTTTGTCATGCCCATAATTTTTGCTAGGGAAAAACCCAACATTTTTTTTTATAAAAACATTAATTTTAATTCATATATATTTTTTTTGTACCTTAGTGTGTACATATTGTATTTAAATATCTAGAATCACATATGATAAACAAATTTCTCACATCAAAATAATAAAATAATGACTCTAAACACTAGGTTTACAATTGTTAATCCCTTTGGTATTTTATCTTGAACAACACTCACAATGTTAAAAGACGTATATTTATTTAGAAATATTATTATAGATCAATTGATAATATTACTATTGGTGTTAATATCATTCTTTGGATTCTTTGATTGTAACAATAATAATTATTTAACTCACATATTTTACGTATACAAATACTACATATATTCGAATAATAATTTCCTTACAACTACTAATAAATAAGCTAGATTTCTTATTATATTTTTTTTTCTAAAAGAACCATAATTAATTAACATATTTATTTACCCTATCACCTAAAGAATATTACATATATGTGTAAAAGATAAAAAAGAGATTAAGCAATAATTAGTTAATAAGTAATAATTGTTATATATAAAGAATAAATATAAATGATTCCCTTAAAGGCTAATTTTCACGTTTCTATTCTCTTTCTTTATAAAAAGTAAGATTAATAACACATATACATTTTAGTTATTTTAAATCACTAAATTCTCTCCCTTTTTTAAGGGAGTAGGAATAAAAAGTAAAGTTAATAATACATATAATTTTTAGTTATGTTAAACCACTAAATTCTCTCCCCTTTTTAAGAGAGTAGAAGTGATTCACTTGTTTTTAGGGAAGAAACATTTAAGTTATTCAATAAACCTAATTGCTAAAATTTCCTCCATTAAGTTTTGGTTTGACTTGAGTTGTTTGTTGTATGATCTTTTCCTGATATTTCCATCGAAGGGTGTTACAGTTCACCTACCCCAAACCCAAAGTCTCGAGTTATTTTACTTAATTTACTCCATGTTTAAGTCTGCAAGAAATGCATTATTATCATAATTTAATAGTAGGAATAGTCATCTCTTCTTTTATAGTTTAAGTTGACTAAGGATTTGACCCATGAATAGATCCAACTTCTTCTAGATGAGTGAGTTAAACTCATGACTATGACAACTTAGTAGCATAAGTACCGAGTATTTGTTTCTCCTCTCTTTCTTTTCATTTTACTCGCAACTATTAGATCTGGATAGAGGGGACTTTGGTATTTTATGATTGCAGGGGCTTAAACCGCTTTACGTTGTAATTTCATTGGAGTTGTTATAGGTACAAAGAAGAAGTCTTCACTTTGTTCATGCCCACCTAATAGTCCAAAGCGCAATTTTACGAACTGCTTGAATAGGAGGGAAACAAAATATTTTTTTTCTCCTTTTCTTTACAAGTCCATTTGAAAGATTTGAGTTAAACAATAGAAGGCTTGCCTAGCCTCATCTTTAATGTTCTACAAAATGCATTTAAATAGTATGCAATGCATCATTTACATTCTCTAGTAGATGACTTACTAAAACCTCTCCATTCAAGCACCATCTATCAACTGTCGATCTCCTTATTACCAGTTAAACTAAGGTATTCCATTAAGTTAGAAAAATTACTAGTTGAATTACTTTTGTATACTTACTATGAAATTTGTGTAATGTATAAGAGGATAATTATTTGATCCCTTTTTTTTTTGGCATTGTCTTCTTATATATATATTTTAACTTTCCCATCACATAATACACTGTGAGCCACACATATTCATTACTCAATCTATAACATCATACAATTGATTATTCAATCCTTATGACATGCACACAACCTTAAAGGTCAACATGTAATTGAGTGTGTTATTACTTCCTATGTATGACATGCATCTTTTCTTATTTGGACAACAAGTCTTTAGTTCTTAACTCATTTATTGTAACACCCCTCCATTTTGCTCTTTGATCGAACAGTGTTTTCTTATGATATATTTTATTTCTGTTGCATGGTGACTATGAAACTTAGTTATTTTAACCGCTATCTGTTAAGCGATGTAAACATTCTATTTTGATGTGGTGGTACTTTATTCAGATGTTATTATTATGTCATGTTATGGATTAAATTAGCATGTGTATGAATTATTGATGCTTTATGCTTTGATTATATCATGGATGATTAGATGTGTCAGTTAGTATTATTGTATTGGTGAAGGGGACGGGATCACATCACTCGCATGCGAGTGCCCTGGGATTCCGCGATTTCCTCTTCACGGTGTGTTTTAATATATTATATGCATGTTTCAACACTCGTATTGTGTGCAGGATGCAGGTACAGGACATCGACTCCACCTGGTTTCACAGGTCTGAGTGTGTCCCTTGACCAACGGTATAGATTGGGAGATAGTAACTTGGGTTTCTGTGCCAAACCATCACCCTAGCCATAGTGTGTTGTCCGTCTTAGTCGGGTTCAATGTTTTGTGTTGTTAGTTTTCTCTTGGCTTTTCATTTAAATTTCAAGTTAAAAGAGATTAAATGGCGTTTGGAATTTATAATGATTATTGTTTTGTCTATTGAATTGTTGGAAAATTAGTGATTAATTAATTAATTTAATTTAATTAATAAAATAATCTAATTTTGAATTAGGTTATTTTATTGACTAATTAAATTAATAAGAAAAAAAAAAAAATCAAATTTAAATTGGTTGGGTTGGCATCTTTGGATTTTGGGATTAAATTAAAAAAAAAAAAATAGAATTAAGTTTTATATTTTACTTTTTGGAATAAAAGTTGAAAATAATCCTATTTGTGAATTGTCAAATTCACTTGGTCAAATAAATTTAATTACCTTTTTGGGTTGCAAATGTAATTTTTATTTAAAAGAAAATTGTTGCAAATGAATTTGGGGAAATGAAATTGTTTTATTAAATTTCAAAAATGGAAATATCTAAATTAGCAATGAATGTTGGTGGGTGAGTCCATTTTAGGGCTTTGACATATTTGGAGAGATTTTTGCATAAGGTAATAGAGATTTTTATTTTGAATGGGAATTGGAAAATTTGGAAAGAAAACATGGATGAAACTCTTGGAGGAAATTGAAGAGAAAAGTTTGAAGATTTGGAAAGCTTGGAGAAAGAAGAGGGCAAACCTCCATTGAAGAGCTTCAAGCTTGGAGTGAACACAAGGTTCCCACTTGTTATCTTATTTTCATTTGATAGAAAATTTAAAATTTTGTTTTATTCCTTGAAAGATTTAATCTTTTTGAAAAACCCATCTTAGATTTGTGATTAAAATTGGTTATAAACTTGTAAAAATCTTGTGAGGATTTAGAGAATTAAATAAGAAATTCAAACTATTCTCTCATGGAAGATCAAAGAAAACAAACCTCCTTTTCCTTATCAAATTTCTGTAGTTGCATGTCTGCAATATGACTGTATTTTGAGCAAATTATTTATATATATATATGTATGATATACACATATAAACAGATATCTGATAAAATATATATCTATATGTACATATACATATCATACACATATATATAATGTTTATTTTCGAAATTTTAATACTGGTTAAAAAAAAAATAAAAAAAAAAGACCCTGTGTTTTGTTTTAAATTTCTGGGCAATCAAAAAAAACAGGGGGGTCGTTTTTTTTATCAAAGTTCTGTTTTAATTAAAAAAATTATTTTTTGGGGGGAGGGGGCGTGGTGCCGCGCCCATGGAGGCGCGCGGGCAGCGCTCCCCACAGTCTGTGGGAAGCGCCCGCCATGCGTATCCCAAACCTCGCCTCTGTTGGACCTCTTAAGTTTTGTTTGTTTTTATTTTTATTTCTTTTTTTTATTTATTTTATATCATATATTATAATATATAAAATCATATTTATATATTATATTTATAATATAAAATATGATTTATTTTATTATTATGTATTTTTTTAATGTTATTTAAAAATATATATATATATAATAATATAATCTTGTTTTATATTTTCTTATGGGTGGGAATTCATGTTTGTATTTTTTTTAATAGAGGGGTTTATTAATTATGTTTTTTTTTTATATATATTTAAATAGGTATATAATTATATACCTATTGTGTATATAAATTATATGTGAGTATTCAATGTATATTTATTTTTGGGATTATTTGTAGTGAAAGTTTAGTGTGATGAAATGAATGTGAAATTAATTTGTTATTTTTTTTAAATTGATCTTTTATTTAGTTATAAGATGCTTGATATATTTTTGAAATTTATTGGTTAAGAACATTTGTTGTGATCGAGAAATATGAAATAAAACCATTAGTATAAGTACTTATTCGGAAAAGTTAAATATTTTGATGGATTATTTGCATTACGTCTTTCCTTGGATTGGATTTAGGAAATCCGAAGATTAGTTAAATTATGTGCCTGCGATGTTTTCTTTAATGATGTTTTGTTAATCCTCAATGCTAGACAATTAAGTCCTTTGTTTCGTTTTGTTTGTAAGTCTTTCATTGGGGTTGTCTTATCAAAGTATGGTTTGTCATATGTTGGCCAACTGTGTGTTTTGCGTTGGGTAGTACTCGTGGGCGTAGCAGTGTGTTACCCGGTTATCCCGATTGGGATGTGTGATGTGTGGTTACCCGTGTACTACGAACGGGTTGTTTAACCTTATGTGTTAAGGTGGGAAATTAGTCTTCAGTTTGTGTATGTCGTCTACCCTTAGATTGGGGGTTTTGTATCCCAGTGTTGTCAGTAGGAGAGTGGCCCTTTGTGAGGGTCCGACGCCCAAAGTGGTGTCAGGGTAACTCACCTAGGGTTTAATAAAGTGATAATTTAAAAGAATTAATGGGGAACTTCACACTAATAAACTTAAAGAATGCCTCTCTCATGAAACATGCATTGTTAAGACTCGAGATGAGATGAGACGCATAGTTTTTCGTGAGGGTCCGGCGCCGGTAGAGGCAAGCCAGGGTAACCCATGATGGGGGTCCGGTAGCCTAGGAAGGTTGAGCTAGGGTAACTCATGGCAATTTATGTATGACACTCTCCCTACGTCAACAAGTGAATCAGTTATTGTGTGTTGTATAATGGTGTACTTGTCCTATGTAACTTGGAAGCAATGTGTTTGTCCTGTGAGTTTTTGTACTGTGTTAAGTGATGTCGTAGGTATCTGTGTTGGTTCAGTTATTTTAACCTTGGTCTAGAGGTAGTTGGGACTTGGCCAAAAATCCTTGTTACTATCTCCTAGCACGGAGGGAGTGGGGCCTTTGGGTTCCACGTGGTCGGGTGGCGTGCACCTTACACCGTTGGCTTTGTTCGTGATCGTGAGGACGAGACTTTCATGTTGGAGAGCTCGTTGGATCCAGTTGCTCCTCTAGTTTCTTCATTTCTGTCATTCTTGTATTTCATTACCCCTCATTTGTATCGAGGTGGAAATTGTAATAAATTATCATGTTTATTTGATTTACCTCATTCGGGGAATGAGTGATGTAATTATAATGTAAACAATGGTTATTGGATATTGTGTTATAGTGATTGGACCTTGATGTTATATCATGTATGGAATGTATGTTCTTCAATTCCTTAATTGAATGATGTTATGATTTCTTTCCTTGGTTGTTTAATTCGGGTTAAGTAATCTTTGTCTCGTAGCCTTAGGGGATGTTGGAAATGCGTAGTGAATTTGTACGTTATTTCCCTTTTAAAAAAAAAAAAATTGGTTGCATTTGGGTAGTGAATTGCAACTTCCCCTAGGGTTGCGTGGCGGGGCATTACATTTATAAGAGAGTAGTAATAGCGTGAGTTCTCGATGACATTTTAACTCTGATTTCTCATTTTGGAAAGATCTCTTTAAAAATATTCTTCTGTTTAATTATTAAAAGGGGGTGAATTAAACACCATATTTGTTGGTCTTTAACAATCTTATCTTAATTGTATTTTTCTATGCCTCTACCTTTGATTTGAATCATAGAAATTGCATTGTTTCATTTATGATTTAATCTTTTAACAATTGGACATAAGAGCTTGGTGGTTGTTATAGTTACATTAAGTTTACTAGGTCACCATTTACTTGCAAAAGTGCTTAATTAACCTTTTAAGTTTCATCCTTCAATTCTAGGTAACATCCAGTTTTGACCCCTTTTTTTAATAGGGTTTACTATGCAATGTAAGATTTCAAACATTAGTTGATGTTCTTAATCATGAAATCTTATCTACCAACCATAAGTTAACTCGCATTAGAATCTCAACCATTCAGTAGTGGGTCTCTTTATTATGTTGAATCATGATTTGAATGAGATTTAAGAGGCTTATGTGTTATTGATGTCCAAGGTATAGGCATAAGATCGGTCCTAGCACATCCTTAAGTCACACTTAGATATCATCACATAAACCCAAGGATCATGTACTTCCAAGTTACATTCTTAATTCTCTCTTTATCCACTCTCGATCTAACACTAGGTGTGTTTGAAATGTATACATGATGAGAGTTATGAGGTTTCTAGTGTGGTGCTCTTTGTTTCCACCATTGAATGTAGAAGTACTAGTGAATGTAGAAGTACTAAAAAAACAACTTCAAATTTTACTAGTGAATGTAGAAGTACTAAAAACTTTATACTGATTACTAATATCATAATTGATATATTTTTCCTTGTTTATCTCAAAATTGTCAGCTGCAAATAGAGAATCTTGCAAGAGTGGGTACATATACTAGCTTTCAATTTTATTCAGAATACTCAAATTTTCAGTATTCATCATTGAAATTGTATCAATGTTTGTTCTACTAACTATAATAGGGCTATTGGTAGAGCTAAGATTGGGTTGGTCCCATGCCAAGGAAGATGAAGTTACAAAATTACTATCAGTAGAGTTTTGACATAAGGTATCAAAATTGACAATTTCAAATATACTTGGACAATGCATTCCAAAGTTTGCAAGAGAACTATCAAAGGCATAGTCTTGCAAATGGATTCTAGTATCAATATTGGTATTAGAGATTACTCTAATATCTTTTGGATCAAAGATAGGAAGATCTAATTTGTTGAAATCAAGTTCAACAATGTCCTCATTGTTATCAATGATATTTGCAAAATATTGCATATAGTCATCAATGTTGGGGTGACAGATATTTTTATCACTCACAGTATTTGATTCTAATTTTTGTATTCATAAATTGGTTGAGCTATTACCAGGCATGCTTTGTTTCAATAATTTGGTCGAATGTAGCAGGTCTGCTAGGTTTGAATCGGTATAGTTGAAATTTGTGATTGCCTTATTTCCTTTTATGGAAATTGCAGCCATATCATAAGCATATGTAGCTTCTTCAGCAATATCAAAAGTTCCTAGCCATTGTCATTTTTTCAATTTCTTGTTCCAAATTTTTGCAACATAACTACCCCATGGACGTTTTCTAACACCTCTATATGATACTTCTTTTGCAGATTGTTCAGAGTCATCATAACTCAAGCATAGGCCTTCATTATCTTGTTCATTAGAGAAAGTTTGTTGCAAGAGCTTGGTGGTATGGTCAAAATTTGTGATTGCCTTATTTCCTTTTATCGATATTGCAGCCAAGTCAAAAGCATAGGTAGCTTCCTTGGATGTATCAAAACTTCCCAGCCATTGTCATTTTCTCAAATTTGTATTCCAAATTTCTGCACCATATCGACCACTTGGACATTGTCTAACACCTCTATATGATATTATTTCTACACATTCTTCAAATTCATCAGAATTGAAGCCTACATCTTTGCTTTCTTCTGCTACCTGTTTGCATTGGTTAGATGCAAATTTATTCTTTGGCTTCTTGTTCTTTTGTAATCTACATTTTGGATAACATAGTTTAGGAACAGGTTCCTTGGACAAGTAGCTACAATGGTTAGAATTGATGTATATAAAATTAGTAGTTGCATTTTTGCTTCTAATTGCTATTGCAGCTTTATCATAAGCATGAGCTACTTCTTCTGCAGTATCAAAAGTTCCAAGCCATTGTTGTTTCTTCAAGTTGGGGTTATAGATTTCTGAACCATATCTACCTGACTGTATTCTGACACCTCTGTAACTTTTCTCCATTGCTTTGTTTAATTTTCTAAAGCACAATTGACACTTTGTCAAAACATTTCCCTATTTGACATTAATGCATTTCTAGTGTTGTATCAACTGCAATTACAAATTTATGCTACATATTTGGTGACAAAGAATTATCAATACAAATCAACATAAAGATGAATTAAATAAAGTATGAAAATGTAGCCAAGTAAATGAAAATAATATACATTCACAAATTATTTCCCTAATCGTCTTTAGCATTTTCATATTACTTTTTGAGTAATTGTGATTTTTTCCAAAGAAACAATCAAATACCAAACAAATAAAATATGACTAATACACTTGCCATAGATAATATAAAAAAATGAGAAGTTTTTTTTACTAAAATGAGCAATGTAAAGAGGATCAACATCTCTGTTATGAGTAGTACAAATCCCATTGACATCATCTTATCAAATTCTTTGTCTACAACTGTATTCCTTCTGCATAATTTGGTCATTCTCTTCTCTTGATGTCCTTCAACTGCAAAAGATGATTGATTTAAACATGCATTGTACTAAGAAATGGCTTTCTTACAAATGACATATTCTTCCAAATTTATATTTTCTATAGAATGTCAATGACATAACACCTACATATTTGTTGTTGAATCATAGAATTATAAGCCAATTTAAAATTTTCAACTATGGCCGACATTCAAACTTGATGCAAAAATTCCTTTGCTGATCATTAATTTCATCTTTCCACCCGTGCATTACTCAAGTTAAGCTAATCATTGGCATTACACTTGCAAGGTAAGTCATACTTTTCAATTGTGGCCCACATTGAAATTTGATGAGAATACCTTTTATAGCATAGTGGTATGCGTGAGCTTTTCTATGCATGTTAGAGCTACCTCAACACAAATATATTGTTTAAGAGAGTTATAGCAAAATGCTTTCTAGTTAACTATCTTAAATAGATAGTAGTTGAAATGTTAAGCTAGTAAGGGACAACTGGTAAGGTGTGAAGTCCCAAAATGAGGACATTCATCCTAGTCATAGTCTTTTCAAATATTTTATGGTAGATTTCCATTTCTTCAACTTCTTCAACTTTGTAATTTTCATACAAAAATTTACACCAAAATTATGTTGTCGATCCAACTTTTTCCAAACTTGACTAACTTACTATCCATTTCAAAAAGGAGATATAGGAATTTGCATATCTTTCCTCTTGAAGCAACATTCGATGCATTTCACTGAAATTATCATCACACCTTCGCTAACTTGACTTTTCTCATTTTCATTAAATGAGATACAAAGTCTTTAGAAAGTTTTCATGCACAAGATAACATTGGCACAATATGCACTAAGAAAAATATTAATCAATCTACATACAAATGCAATAAATATTTAATAGCAATAATAACAATTGTTCTACTTTTGCTTTGACATAACAACAGATGACTCGAATACTATGTTGTGAATATTTAGTGGATTCTGCTTTACATTCTTCAAATATGCATTATCATGTTTATAATATATATACTTGCATTGGATAGCTTTTATTTCAGCCAAAGCATTTTTAGTATTAAACCATGTTGCATATACTATTGATTTCAAAAGTATAATGAAACAAATTTTAATACAAAAATGCTTTTGCCAAAAAATAAACTTCTCCAACCCTATGCACTTAAAGAATACTACAATTTTTTGTCGTATACAATGTACTTTGTTTATGTTTCTTCTATCTATATTTCTAGTATTCCTTGATTTCTATTCGCAACGCGGTATCTTTGTCTAAAAAATAAACACAATTTAATTTACTACAGAAATATTTAGATAACCCTAACTCCCCTAACACCTGGCAATATGCATGTTCTAGTTTGTTCCATTGTCATAGGGGGCATTGCAAGTCTCATCTTTTCTTTAATTTTCTGCGAGTTATTGTTTTTGCATTACTCATTCAACTCATTGCTATAACAACCAGAATGAAATCTTCTTTGTTCATCATGGGAATATAGTGGTTATCATCCATTTCTCATGTTATATGATGGGTAGTCCATTGTATTATTATATTAAGTGTTATTGCAAATTTATATTAGTACCAAGGAAGTGTGCAAGTATGTGAGAGTTTGAAATGTCGTGTAGAGCTTCGTAATAGCCTAAAAAACAAAAAAAACAATACTTGTAAATTATGAACTACTAGCATGAGAAATGTTGCTCACTTACTAGTGTTTTCTCATGTTCAAGAGTTTCTCTAGCTATACAATTTGGTGTCACAAATGTGGTTGAATGTTCATATATTTTGATGTTAATTGTTATCATATTTTTATTAGAAGGTAATATTAATTGATACCTTGTTAATGTTTAGGTATTTATTATATTTTTACAAGTTGATGGCTATGTGTCTAAAATTATTAATCAATCTACATACAAATGCAATAAATATTTAATACTAATAATACCAATTATTCTACTTTTTCTTTGGCATAACAACAGATGACTCCAATACTATTTTCTGAATATTTAGTGGATTCTGCTTTACATTCTTCAAATATGCATTACCATGTTTATAATATATATACTTGCATTGGATAGCTTTTATTTCAGCCAAAGCATTTTTAGTATTAAACCATGTTGCATATACTGTCGATTTCAAAAGTATAATGAAACAAAGTTTAATAAAAAAATGTTTTTGCAAAACAATAAACTTCTCCAACCCTATGCACTTAAAGAATACTACAATTTTGTGTCGTATACAATGTACTTTGTTTATGTTTCTTTTATCTATATTTCTAGTATTCCTTGATTTCTATTCCCAACATGGTATTTTTGTCTAAAGAAAAATTTAATTTAGTATGGAATTATTTAGGTAACCCTAACTCCCCTAACACCTAAACAATAAGGACAATTCTTGCATCGCTACTAAGGTGCATAATTCGTAAATCAGCACATTGATGCTAAGATCTTTGCCACAAGAGTATCTTTTGTTTACCTCAATCCTTTTGATCTTGTACACCAAAAGAGACTTTACATTCATATTCTGAGAAGCATATGTATAACAACAAATGATTGATACACTTTTTTTGAATATTTAATGGATTCTACTTTGCATATTTTAAATATGCATTATTATGTTTATGGTTTTTATAATTGCATGTTGGATAGCTTTTATTTTAGTCAAACCATTTTTAGTGTTAAGTCATGTTGCATATACTGTCATTTTAAAAAGTATAATGAAACAAAATCTCACACAAAAAATTCTTCTGCTAGAAAACAAACTTCTCCAACCTTACATGCTTAAACCAATACGACAACTTTTTGCACACCATCTAAACTAGTCATCTTCCATATTCCCTACCAAAATCGTCGATGGCTAGACATTTTCATTTTTGTATTTTGTTTATATTTCTTCTATCTCTATCTATAGTATTCCCTGATTTCTAGTCCCGAGTTTTTGTCTAAAGAATAAACATAGTTTATTTTAGTAGGGATACTCTTAGATAAGATTAGGTGTATTGCTAGTTAACTATCTTAAATATTAATAAATCTACAGACCAATACAATAAATATTCGATACCAATAATAGAAATTGTTCTACTTTTGCTTTGACATAACCACATATCACTCAAATACTATTTTCTGAATATTTAGTGGATAGCTTATCTTTCAACGAAAGCATTTTTAGTATTAAACCATGTTGCATATACTGTGAATTTCAAAAGTATAATGAAACAAAGTTTAATAAAAAAATGCTTTTGCCAAAAAAAAAACCTCTCCAACCCTGTGTACTTAGAAGAATATTACAATTTTTTCTCCTATACTATGTACTTTGTTTATATTTCTTCTATCTATATTTCTAGTATTTCTTGATTCCTATTCCCAACGCAATATTTTGGTCTAAAAAAAAAAACAATTTAATTCAGTAGGGAAAGCATTTAGATAAAATTACAAGTATTTCTAATTAATTATCTTAAATAGACACTAGTTGTTATGTTAAGCTAGTAAGGAACGACTGGTAAGGAACTAAAGCATATAGAATTTGCTTATCCATCTACGCTTGATGTGAAAATTCTTCTTTAGCGTGACATTCTGAAATGATCAAGTTGATTTTTTTCAAACTCTTCTCTTCTTGTTGGAGATAAGTGACTGCCAAAGGTATACAAAGGTTGGGGATCAAATTTCATCTCAATTTGTATGTTCTTTCAGATGCTGATTTGGAAGACAGTTTGGATAAACTTTACTAGCTGTTTCGTAATTGTTGAGGTAGATTTATGTTTTTAAATCCCCACAAGCTTTGATTACTGTGTACACGCAAAATTTAAAGTTGGGTATGAGATTTTTGAGCATATTTTTGCCATTTGGCATTGCAAACAAACATTCGTGGCTCACAGTGAAGATTTCCATTAAATTGAATTTTTTTGTTAACTGACCATTCAGTCGAGGACATGGATTACAACGATGAAGTGGAAAATTGAATGAATAGAAAGCGGCATATTTTGTTGCCTGAGAGAGGGAGTTCATGACCTCTTTTATTGCCTGAAAGAGGCATGTCCAGTTATAGAGGATCTGAGATGTTCAAAGGGAGTACTGCTACTGCTATCTTCTGTACACTGGTTGTAGCCTTGAGGCCTCTGTAGTTTGGATATATAGTAGTTTTTCTTTTGGTATGCCTTACTCACAAGTTTTGATATGCCTTACTCACTGGTTGATTTGTTATGGGTTTCCTGTGTACGAAATCCAAAACTTATCTACAACATCAATGAATCTGATTGAAATTTTGCAGCTACTCTTATGCTAAAAGCCAAGTGCATAGACTCTCCAACAGGGGACACCAACTCATGCAAATGTGTTGCAGGCTATAAAGGGAGTGGTTACTCTAATGGCACCAGTTTCATAGGTATAATCTCGACACTTCCAAAATATGGTATCATATGTTTTCTTATATTGAGGGCTCTCATCACTCAATATACCCACACCAATTTAGTCTGCGCATGTCCAAGATACTGGATATACCCAGTAACACAACAGAAAAGATATAATATGTTTCTGATTCAAAATATAAAGAAAAGATATAATATGTTTCTGATTCAGAATATTAACAAGATAGAAAGAAGTAGAACAACTACTAATATAAACATATAAGCATTCAAGAACCCACCTTGTGGGCTAACACCAGATATAGGAAAATAATAGTTCAACGTCAAACACTTCAATTTCTTTGGGATCAAAACAAGTCCAAGAGTGGGTCATGCTATAGTATCTGACAATGTGTTGTTTCCAGCTATGAAGATACAACACCATTCATACCCAACAACAAATAGACAAAGTTTACCATGTCAACTTGCTTGTCCCAAATGCAAAGACTAGTAACTCATAAAAGGATTACTATAAATACACTTTGGTCTTACAACAATATGACTTTTAAATTGATTTTTACCATTGCAAATTTGTTTCAGTTTTATTTAACAACCAAAAAGAAACATTTTGTTCAAACAGTCTGCATTTAACAAGCAATCTGCTAATTCCAGAATCATCTACTATTAAAACAAATAGAAATAATAAAAAGAATTGTATAGAAATAACATGCACTTGTTTCTTCTTATTCACTCCAACACTCCAAAGCACTTTACCACGAACACTGCAAAGCACCTTTACAACTCCTAGTCCTTTGGCAACACATTCATGGACTGACAACATCTATTTATAAAGCCTGAGTTTTCTTTGATAACTATGCAAAATAAATGAATATTTCAAGAAAATCTGTTTAAAATCTTTATATAGTCATATCGCCGACAATTAGTTGCAATAATGCAATAAACAACCTCCATATTCAATTGCAACAGTCAAAAGTAGCACCCACTATACTACTCTTCCACATGCGAATGCGATAAGACCATGTCGTACACTATAAGTGGCTGATTTTTGTCATTTGTCTTAAAGTCTTCACCAACCATATCTGAAAAGAATATTGCGAAATATGGTCCAAAAAAAGTTGCATTGTTCTCATTGTTTTTATTTCGTTGTCAAACAAAAAGTAAAGTACTATTGTGTAATAGTGTTTGGAAATGAATTTGAAAAAACTATACAATATTAAAAAAATGATGACATCATTCAAATATGACTGTACCAATCTATTGGCCAATAGAATTGGAAAAAAAAGTTTTTAAAAGTATTAATTAAATATGATATCAATATAAACTTTGGGAAAAATTGCCCACATAGTTTAATTCTTCAATTCTATTGGTTGATATTTGCCAAAAAAATAAAGTTAGCTGAAAGCATAAGTATACCTACCTCCGGCAGGAACTAATAATACCCCTGAATTATTTCCTTTTCAGTCAAAAAGTAAAATTATTTGACATAAATATATTCCTTTCAAATCTCTTCTCGAAAGTCAAAAAGTAAAATGATTTAACATAAAGCGATGTATGCTAAGTCTAAAAGTAAATGATTTTGACATCTCTTTCCATAATTTTTGTTTATTGGTGCGTTCACTACATTGTCACATACAGATTCCCCAGCTGTATCACAAATATCTTCCTCGTTATGTCACACTCAAATTCAGACTTTCCTGCGTACTTGGTCGGACTTAAAAGAGCATTTCAAATGAACATTAAAGTTGTCTAGTAACAAATCATGGTCATCTTCATAATTTTATTTTTATTTATTTTTAAATCAATTATTCATTTAGATGTGTATTCTTGTATCATGATTGCTTATTTGTATTTGAGCTTAACTTGTGCACTATGGTTTTTTGTTTGTTGGTAGTTATAATGACATATATATGTGTTTGTAGTTTCTACATGTAAGTTTGAATTATGTGTACTCTTCTATCATGATTGCTTATTTGAATGTGAGCTTAACTTGTGCACCATGGTTTTTTGTTTGTTGGTAGCTATAATGACATATATTCTATGTTAGTTGGAATGACTTCCTTCTTCTATGAACCTCCGCTTGAGTAAAACCTCATTGCTTTTGGATCTCATGACATGCAACACATTTTTGTTTCATAGCCTAGAGATATCAATTGGTGTTGGATGTTAGAGAGTTAGTCATTTCATTATATCACTTACCTAAGATGAAAACAATTAGACTTATAACTATCTTGTTAGTTCTTGAATATTAGGGTTCTAATTTATTAAGAAGTACTCAATTGTTATATCTACAAAAAACTTCCATGTCAATAAAATTTCAACCTAATAACACATATTAGATTTGACATTCCTAATATTTATTATGCAATATTTTCTCATTCAAGGGGTTGGATCCTAGGGTTGGAAAATTTTATTAAGTTAATGTAGGCATTTTAGGTTTTGGATACCAATTCCCTTTTAAGTGAATAGAGTGTTTATGCATATTTTTCATGGGTTGAATAACATAGCATGATCAATTTTCACATATTGTTATTCCATAATAATTCTTTTTATTTTTTCTATAAGAAATCTTAATTTTCTATAATTTGTGTATTGTGGTTTTCTCTCCCAAAGTTCTTTTGGTTTCTCAATGCACATGTATGAGGTGCATGATTTACCATTAATATTCTACCTAAGTATGAGTGAAATTATTTCCTTATGTAAGTATATACATGTCCATAGTTCAATATTTTATGCATATCTCCTCTCATAGATTAGTGTAGCAAGTGTATTACAAACCTTTGTTTTTTTTTTTCAATTTGCTTCTACCTTGCAAGCTACATCATTTCCCTTTAAGTCAAAAAGTAAAATTCAAGGGAATAAGAGGAAAAACTAACACTTTTGTACTATGCATTTGTTAGATGCTCTCCAAAAAAAATTGTCAATAGGGTTAGTTTTTTTTGTTATGTTATTAGCTACAAATGATGTTCTAGAAACAGTGGACCCCTCTCTTTTTCAAAAGAACAAAAAGTGTAAGATAAGGTCTAGAACATTGTACAACTGTTGATTGTTCCTAAAGATCAATAGATTGTGCAATATTTGGAAGTAAATAGTCTAACATCTTGAAATTGTTTTTCCATTGGTCAAAAGATGGAATTCTACAATTTTATGGAGCTTGTTGTAAGTATGTTCTTGTGAAATATAGCATTGTAAATTTGGACAGATGACCTCAAGGTGCTCTCTATTGATGTTGACAAACTATCACATATTTTTTTGTACTGCTAGTGGGCAAAATATCTAGTATAGAATAGATGTTTGTTGGTCTAATAGGGTGACCAACACAATACTCAGTGTCTCGTTGCATCTATCCTTATGTGTGATTCTCCTCCATATGGATGGTCTCACCTTAGATAGGTAGTCTTAGGATGCGATGAACATCTTCAAGTGTCACCATCATCTCCCCTGAATGTAGATGGAATATGCATGTGTCCACGTCCCATTTGTTTGCTAGTGCCATAAGCATCACATTATGATATCTCATAGGTGGCATGATATAGATCCAAAATAGTCTAGTCTCACATAAGGTGTCCACTTCCTCCTCAGTTAGCTGTGTAACTATAAGGAAAGCTAAGGTGTGGAACAACTCTCCTAACGTCAAAACCTTAGGGAAGAATGCAGAGGTGACTTTAAATTTTCAATTACAGTCCAATTAAAATGCACTTGAAAGAAATAACAGAAACAGAGAAATAAGCATACACACATGAGCACCAGATTTACATGGGAAAACCCTTACGAGAGAAAAACCCACCACACCAAGAAAAACCCCTTTGTATTACAGTAAAAAAATTACATACAGAGTATAGGCTTCACTCTCTGATGTCAATTTACAACAGCATAATTTTTGATCAACCTTGTACAAAATATTCAAATTACAATGCTCTCAGAATTGAATTCTCATTGATCACACATCGAACTATTCATCCAACTGTTACCCAACTGATCATCTACAATTCCTGAGTATATCCATGTCACTCCTATTTGTCGAACTTCCTCACAGCAATGGCCGCGACAATCCAACTTCTAGCGGTTCCCATTCTGCTCCTCTGATTGGTCAAAGAAAAACCATGTAGGATAGTCTTCCAATCGGTCAAAGTGTTCAAACAGTATTCGCATGTCGGTGAGACACTAACTGTGTATCCTCGATGCCACAAGACCTAATTGTCATTATCGCCAAGAGACATCACCTTCGACAAGAGGTTACACTGAACACAAATCCATATTATGAAGCTCTATCGGCAAGAGTTCTCCTATCGCCAAGAGTCTCATAGATCTTTAAGTCATACCAATATCCATCGAGCAAAGCAGTCGGCAAGACAAGCCATATCGCTGAGACATCATACCGATGACCATCACATGTAGCACTATTCGGCAAGACTATTGCTATTCAGTGAGAGATCATATCAATGTTCAAAATTTATAGACATCAGCATTCCCATCGGCGAGACTATCGCTATCACCAAGAGATCATACTGAAACCTTCAAGTTACCCAGAGTCTATTCTTCACCAGGAGTCATACCGACAACAGACTACACCATCAATAAGACAAACCTCCATCACCAAGAGTTCTTATCGAAGCCTTCATGTTACTCCGATGACTCGAAGTGTAACACTTTCGGCGAGACATCTCTTGTCGGTAAGACTTCATACCGAATGTTCATATCTTTCCCCAATAACTATTGTCACCACAAGTCTCCCCAATAACCATTAGATATCTACCCGTTAGCAAGACCAACCCACTCATCAGAGGGTTACAACAAACACAATGAGTCATAGCAATAGCTCCAGTCAGCAAGAGATCAACAAGGTCTTGACGACCTGAACATTTCACAAAGTTCCATAGCTGCTAGTCGGCTAGACAATAAGGATGTCACACTGACTTTTCTCTTTCAGAGGTTTCAGCCTGTGAGATTGAGGCAAACAATTCCAACAATCTCCTACTTGAGGAAGATCACATTGACACCTCTAGAGCACAAAAAAACTACTAAAATTCATGGGCATTGAGGCCCATCAAATTGGCACACCACCTGAACTTGTCTATACTCACTGGCTTTGTTAATGCATCTGCAATATTCTCCAGAGTATCCACTTTTTCTAAAGAGACCTTTCCATTCTCCACCATATCCCGTACAAAATGATACTATACATCTATATGTTTCGTCCTGGCATGGAAAGTAGGATTCTTTTCCAAACAAATAGCACTCTGACTATCACAGTAAATTGTTATTTTCCCTGCATCAAAACCAATGTTAGAACACAAACGTTTTAACCAAATTACTTCTTTACAGGCGTGTGTTGCTGCCATGTATTTTTCCTCTGTAGTGGACAAAGCGACTACAGCTTGATGCTTACTCATCCAACTCACTGCACCACCATTCATCATGAAGATATATCCACTGGTGGATCTTCTGCTGTCTATGTCCCCTGCCCAATCATAATCCACATAGCCTTGAATGTTGAGAGTCCTTTGTGATTCAACCAAATTGCCATGGTAACACAATGCATATTCTGAAGTTCCCTTTAAATATCTAAACACTCTTTACATCATCCCAATGTGTCCTTCTAGGATTAGCCATAAACTGACTAAGTACTCCCACTGCTTGGGCAATGTTTGGCCTTGTACAAACCATTGCATACATTAAACTGCCAACCGCACTAGCATAGGGCGCACTGGTCATGTCCTCCATCTCAGTAGGAGACTTTGGACAGTCTTCAACAGATAGCTTTGTTCCCTGCAAAATTGGAACAACTAGCAACTTGCAATCAATCATACAAAATCTCTCTAGAACAGTCTTAATATACTTACTCTAATTGAGCCAAAGTTTTCTACTATTCCTATCCCTGGTTATTTCCATTCCCAGAATATACCTAGTTGCACCAAGATCATTCATTTCAAACTTTGCAGAGAACTGAGACTTAAGATCAGAAATCATTAACTTACTATTGCCTATGAACAACATATCATCAACATAGAGAGCAATAATAAGAATTTGATCACCTTCAACTTTGTATACACACAATGATCAAATTTTGATCTTAAAAATCCAAAAGACAAAGAAAAAGTGTCAAACTTATGGCACCACATTCTAGGAGACTACTTTAATCCATACAGAGATTTTTTCAACTTGCAAACCAGTTTTTCTTTACCTTTCTCCACAAATTGCTCAAGCTGGGACATATAAATTTCTTCTTCAAGATTACCATGAAGAAATGTTGTCTTTACATCCATCTGTTCAACCTCTAAGTCATATGCTGCTACAAGTGACAAAAGGAATCTGATAGATGCCAGCTTAGCTACAGGAGAAAAAATTTCTCCATAATCAATTCCCTCTACCTGGGAATAACCCTTCACAACCAACCTCACCTTGTACTTTTCCACACTGCCATCTAGACCTATTTTCTTTTTAAATACCCATTTGCAGCTAACAACTTTTCTACCTTTAGGAAAGGGCACCAAACTCCAAGTATCATTCTTTTCTAATGATGCCATTTCTTCATTCATGGCTTCCAACTAAGAGTTTGAATCAGACATTCTAAATGCCTCTTTCATAGTCCTAGGCTCATCAATGCTAGAAATTAAAGCATAGGCACAAGTAGAATCTATCAAAGAAAACCCATACCAATCAAGTTGCTTTCTTTCATGAGTTAACCTCCTCACTTGCTGAGGCTGAGGTTGTTGTTGTTCTTCTTCAGAAATCTCATAACTACTTGAGCTCTCCTCAGTTTCAGGTACATTTTGAATTTTTAATTCCTCTTTATTTGGTGTCGGAGGAATTTCAACTACATCCTTTTTGTTTTTTGATTGTCTCTGACTATAGATCCAAGGTAGAAGGCTTTAGCTCATGAAAGATAACACTTCTGCTGTATAGAACCTTCTTCGTATCAGGATTCCAAAGCTTGTATCCTTTTATGCCAACACTATAACCAATAAAAATACATTTGACAGCCTTGTTTTCCAATTTAGATATTTTCTCATACGATACATGTGCATATGCCTCACAACCAAAAAAATGAATGTTTCTTAGAGAGGGCTTCTTACCAGACCATGATTCCAAAGGTGTTTTCTCAACAAGAGTGAAACTTAGAGAATGGTTTATCAAGTAACATGTTGTAGCAACTGCCTCAGCCCATAACTTCTCCTCTAAGCCAGCACTGCTCAACATACTTCATACTCTTTCCATCACTGTCCTATTGAACCTTTCTACAACTCCATTTTGTTGCAGAGTATAAGGTGTAGTTTTATGTCTTTTAATCCCATGATCTTTACAGTACCTCTCGAAATCGTCAAAACAAAACTCATCGCCATTGTCAGTCCTTAAACATTTTATTTTTCTTTCAGTCTAATTTTCTACAAGGTTCTTGAATTCCTTAAACCGGTTGAACACTTCTTATTTACTTTTCAAAAAATAAACAAATGCTCTTCTTGAATAATCATCAATAAACGATACATAATACCTTGACTTAGACAAAGAAGGAACATTCACTGGACCAAAAGCATCATAATGAATGCAATCAAGCAAACCGGAAGATTTGTGAGGATTGGAATAAAATGAAACATGGTGTTGTTTACCATATATACAATGTTCACAAAACTCGAATTTGAGGTTACAATCATTAAGCCCTTCAACCAGGTTTTTATTCTTCAGGTTTTTAAACCTTTCTCTCCAATGTGGCCTAGCCTATGATGCAAGAGCATAGTCTTTTCTATTGGAAGTTTAACTTCCATAGAGTTTACACTATTAGGAACTTTTTCCTCTTTTCCTCCATGAGTAGCTTTCTGTGACTTCGCAGAGACACTATTGCATTATACAGCATGTGCATCCAGCTTATACAAGGTACCAATACGAGCACCCCTTGCTAGCACCATTGAACCTCTAGTCATCTTGTAGCCATTTCCAAAGAATGTGACTTGCACTCCAATATCATTCAGCTTACTAACACAAAGTAGATTTCAAGCCAGACCTGGTATATGCATTACATCATTGATTCCCTTCACTCTTCCATCAGGGAATTGAATTCTGACTCTTCCACAACCAACTATTTCCAAAGATGAATCACTTGCCAAATACACCTTTCCACCATGTTATTTTTCATACTTCGTGAACCAGTCTCTATGAGATGTCATGTGGAAAGATGCTCCAAAATCAATCAGCCAAACATCATCTGATGCCTGTGTAGCCAAGGTTGCAGTGAAGGCGTCTACATCACTATGAGAAGAGTCATTATCGAAAGAATTCTTCTTCTTTTTCTCCTCTTTGCAATCCTTTCGGACATGATCAAGTTTCCCACAATTCCAGCACTTCACCTTGGAATTCTTGCCAGGAGACTTTGATCTCCCCTCTGATTTGGATTTGGACTTCTTGTCGTTCTTCTTGCCTTTTTCTTTCGATCTGCCTCTAATAGCAAGAGCCTCCTTCACCATCTTAGAAGATTTCCTTCTCATCTCTTCTGGTAACAAAGAAGCAACAACATCTTCCATCTTAAAAGTGGATGTCGTACTTCCAATAGCCATCACCAGGTGATCCCAAGAATCTGGAAAAGAACATAATAACAACATACAACAATCTTCTTCATCAATCTTCACACCCACAGATGTTAACTATGCAATCAACATGTTGAAAGCATTCAAATGATCAGCAACGGACCCTCCTTCCTGCATTCTCAAAGAGTACAACTTCTTCCTCAAGAACAATTTATTCACCAAGGACTTGCCCTGATAAATAGCTGCCAGTCTTTTCCACAAGGAAGATGCAGTCTTTTCTTCATGAACATTCATAAGAATAGAGTCTACTAAATAGAGCCTTATCAACCCCTTATATTTTCTATCTACAAGGTCCTAATCCTCTTGCTTCATGCCTGTAGGCTACATTCTAGACACAACAATCCAAAGATCACGATCAACCAGTAGATCTTCCATTTTAAGTTTTCACAACTCAAAATTGCTACCATTGAATTTCTCAATTTCAATCTTTCCTGATGTGCTTGCCATCTTAACCTGTAATTCAAAATACCAAAACTTCTACAAGACTTCCATTGAAAAAAATTGACACAAAAAACCCAATGTACCCATAAGGATAACACAACTTGCCAGGCTCTGATACCACTTGTAAGGAAAGCTAAGGTGCAGAACAACTCTCATAACGTCAAAACCTCAAGGAAGAATGCAAAGGTGACTTTAAATTTTCAATTACAGTCCAATTAAGATGCACTTGAAAGAAATAACAGAAATAAATAAATAAGCATACACACATGAACACCAGATTTATGTGGGAAAAGCTTTACGAGAGAAAAACCCACCACACCAAGAAATACCCCTTTGTATTACAGTAAAAAAATTACATACAAAGTATGGGCTTCACTCTCTGATGTCAATTTACAACAACATAATTCTCGATCAACCTTGTACAAAACATTCAAATTACAATGCTCTCAGAATTGAATTCTCACTGATCACACATCAAACTATTCATCCAACTGTTACCCAATCGATCATCATCTACAATTCCTGAGGATATCCATGTCGCTCCTGTTTGTCGAAATTACTCACAACAACAGTCGCAACAGTCCAACTACTAGTGGTTCCCATTCTACTCCTCTGATTGGTCAAAGAAAAACCACGTAGGATAGTCTTCCAATCGGTCAAAGCGTTCAAACAGTATTTGCATGTCAGTGAGACACTAACCGTGTCTCCCTGATGCCACAAGACCTGATTGTCGTTATCGCCAAGAGACATCACCTTCGGCAAGAGGTTACATTGAATGCAAATCCATATTGTGAAGCTCTATCGGCAAGAGTTCTCCTATTGCCAAGAGTCTCATAGATCTTTAAGTCATACCGATATCCATCGAGCAAAGCAGTCGGCGAGACAAGCCATATCACTGAGACGTCGTACCGATGACCATCACATGTAGCGCTATTTGGCAAGACTATCGCTATTCGGTGAGAGATCATACCGACGTTCAAAAGTCACATAGACATCAGCATTCCCATCGGTGATACTATCGCTATCGCCAAGAGATCATACCGAAACCTTCAAGTTACCCCAAGTCTATTCTTCACCAGGAGTCATACCGACAACATACTACACCATCAGCAAGACAAACCTCCATTGCCAAGAGTTCTTACTGAAGCCTTCATGTTACTCCAATGACTCCAAGTGTAACACTTTCGGTGAGACATCTCTTGTCGGTAAGACTTCATACCGAATGTTCATATCTTTCCCCGATAATTGCTGTCGCCATAAGTCTCCCCGATAACCATTAGATATCTACCCGTTAGCAAGACCAACCCACTTGGCAGAGGGTTACAACGAACACAATGAGTCACAGCGATAGCGCTAGTCGGCAAGACATCAACAAGGTCTCAGCGACCTGAACATTTCACAAAGTTCCACAGCTGCTAGTCAGCCAGACAATAAGGATGTCACACCGACTTTTCTCTTTCAGAGGTTTCAGCTTATGAGATTGAGGCACACAGTTCCAACAATAACCTATTCTTGAAGAAGTGTGAATAGTTTTCCTCCTAAATATTGACAAGCACGGGGTGGAACCTAGAAAAGATGAAAGAATTTATCAATAGCCTAAAAATATTCCTCAATCAATTAAAAGTAAAACAAAGTTGCTCTAGGACAGTTCAACCATTTTTGGACTGGGACACTTTGGCCATTTTGGGATGCTGTGTGATATGTTTGGACGAGGTCCCAAAACCTCCTAAAATACGTAAAAAATGTTGTAAATGCAAAAATGTAAACATAAAGCAGAGTATAGTGGACTAACCATATGTCAAAGCTCCCCACACACCAGATCGTCTCGCAACTCATCTAATCTAGGGAACCTATATGCTCGTCAACTCAACATATTTTACTCTCGTTGCAACAAGGTAATTTCTCAAAAGGTAAATGACAAAATGATAATTAGAATTGTCACTTTCATATATAATCAAGTTTATTAAAGAAAGCATATTTTATTCTAAGTACATTTCATTCAAATCAACATAATGGGGGCTTAAGAACTCCATTTTCGATGTTGTTTGCTGCATTGGATTTGTAATTTTGTCCTCGGTCTTATATAAAGTTTATCTATATGTGGTATTATACTCTCAATACCCTATTGTAAACATTCACTTCATCAAGCAAAGCAATTCGATGTGGTTAGATTGCTACCCTGATTCTACCTCCATAAAGTAAGCGGAATCAGGGGGCATACATCTACCCTTGAATTTGATTCTCTATAGAAGTTGGATAAGATTATTTTGAAAAACTAACAAATCAATTTTGTGAGATATGATTCCTAATATTGTGGTTTTGTAGACGACTATAGTGGGGGCTTCATTCTCCCTATTTTACAAATAAATCCATATGAGTATCCTTTTTATAGTATAATTTACTTTCGGTACTTTAGCTTGCATATCAACGTAGTGTCATATGGCCGCTAAAGTGGGGGCTAAATGTAGTGTAGGAAATTGTACTCCTATGTGATAGTATAATTTCACACTCAATTTGGGCCTATTTTAGGCACCTCACATTTATGCATTTTTACCCTTCATAGATTGGCCCCTAAACACCTTTATTTTGCATCCCAAGGCCTATTTTTATCATTTTCTGATATTGCAACATGCATTGAATAAATGTATTTAATCAATTTAAAGCCTCGAAACACATTGATCTTGGATTTTTAGGCCAAGACCCCAAGGGTGAATGGGTTCCATTTAGGATCCAAATTCAAAATTTAAACATGTTTTTGACAACATTTTAAAGTCCCAGATTCAAGTTTCAAATATTGGCTATTGAGATCTAATATTTGGGAAATTAGAAATGAAGCCTATAAAGCCTAGTCTTTTCATCACTTCAAACTATATTTTTGTGAAGAGAAAGAAGAAAGTTTGAAATCAAGCAAGGAGAGAACATCCAAGAAAGCAAGGTTGAAGTCTCAGAGCAACATTTCATTTATTTTTGCAGGTCTTCAAGCTCATTTTTCTAGAGTAGATCAAGCATTGTTCATGATTTGAAGATGGATGCATATGTTGGATCATGATGAATTCTAGGTTTTGGGACATGCACCTAGCCATTCTACCTAACCTAATGACTTGTTTTCTAAGTGATCCCATCTTCTATCTTCATTCTACTAGCCACCTAAAGAAAGGTATCAACAAATTTTAGACCTATTAGGGTGTTTTGATATCTCCCTAATTAGGTCTTTGTCATTCTTATGTTCATTTAGGGATCTTGTTCTAACACACTTGAGTAAGGTTTCTTTACATTTTAGCTCTTAACACCTTAGATGCACTTAAGGTTAGGGCTAACTCATACTATTATTTATCAGATTTTTATCTTTCCATTAAGGTTTAATTACCAAACTTGGGGTTTGATCGAGGCAAACCCCCATAGAAATAAACCATTTTTTTTTGTTTTTCTATATATCTCGATCTGAAAGCGAAGGTTGAAAGGTACAGGAAAAAAGTGCATATCAAAGGCTAAAAACCCAAACTTTGAAGATTTAGAAAAGGCTACCAAGACCCATTCGCCCCAGGGTGAATCTGTCCTAGGAGAACACTCAACAACAACTCTTGGTGACTGACACACATCAACTTATGCTTCTCAGATATGTCGAAAGTTTGTTGTTTCTAATTGTGTTATGTTTTAAATTGAGGATTCAAGTTTAACATTACATAATTGAGTTCATTTGGTATTTTTTTCTCCGAAAAGTGCATTTTAGGCATATTTACCTCATCTTGTCATAAGGAAAAACAACAAAAGATTTCCAATAGGGTTGACTCACCTAAGGGTTGAAAGTCAATCCTACCTTTGGGGATCTCTTTTTCCTAATGAAATAAGAAAGATAGGTGCATCATATATCCAATCATATCATTTTGATAAACCCTATTTTTTGATGTTTTAAAACCAAACACAAGGGAATGATTAGGGAACCGCCATCCTCAAATCCACACCAAGAAACTCTTACAAACTTGAACAAACACCAAAGAAACCCACACAAACTATGGAAAAACTAGGAGCTAACACCCCTCAACTAGATGACTCAACCCTTATTTTTTTGAACAATGAATAATTTGAGGGTAACAAAATTAACAACACCTAAAAACAAGGACAAGCCCTCAAAATAGGTTTCCTTACTAGGAGGTAGAAGCCCTCCACCAACAAGAATGATGATAGGTCACTTCCAAGAAATGTCATGATTCTCGATAAAAATGGGTTCCATAAATATTAAGATATGACACTTATCAATGAAGCAACAACACAGGAAAATTCACTAGGACAAGGGGAACAACTTCAGTATACAAAGTTTCCATGATAAATGAAAAAAGACCCAAAAAATGATGAATGACAAAATGTGGCACATAGGACACTAGTGCCCAAGCAAGACACTAGCATGAGTGCATAAATATCTAGGTCTAATGTAGGGGTCTTGATTTGGTGAAAGATTTTGAGGGATGTGCTATAGTCCTTTGCAACATTGTAGTCCTAATTCTAGCACTAGTGTCTTGAATAGTAAGAAAATAGAAGCCCAATTTTGGTCCCTAGGACAAGCATAACAATCAAGAATCACAAGGAAATAACCATGATGAAAAAGACTAAAAAATTATGAAAATTATTGGAGAACCAAAAAGGTCCTAGACACCTAATCTCACCTCACACTAGCCCATGAAGGAGATAACTCCCAAGGGTTGGGGAGACCACAAGAGGTTGTAACATGAGACAATTGACACAAAGCATGAAGAGGAAGGTGAGCTACACCTCTCAAGCCTACCAAAACCACTTAGAGAACCCAAGTGCCCCCACAATGAGGTGATTCTCACCAACTCAAAAACATAACTTGGGAGAAAACTAAACAAGATCCAAAGCAAAACATTGAATATTTTCTAACACAAATATGATTAATTTTAATCCCAAATCCAAATATGAGCTATGTTTATTTGACTAAATTTACCAACAAGATAAATTACATATGAAATAGCATTTGCATTTGACACCAATATTGATATAGCATGCAAAACAAGATAGACCCTTCACCACTTATGTGAGAGGTTTACATTCCATCTAATAAGAGATTTAATTATGATAATTTACAATATTAAAAGAGGAATCAAAATCCTAAATTATACATAAAAATCATAATATGAAAACTATAAAACTAAAAGAAAGGAGATAACCTCTAATTGCATGCTATCTAAATCTCTTTCAAAGTGAATCCTTTAATAACTCTTATCCAAATGGTGGTATCCACTCTATCCAGCCATATGGTACACCATTAGGTCCACCCTACTATGCTAGGAGATAGTCACTTGGGTACAAGCACATTGCTCACACAAAATAAGGAGCATGGCTCATAAACATGCCAATCTATGTAAGAAATATCATATTCAAATGGCATTAAATGAAACATAATAGATCATCATAGCATATACATGGCATGAGAATTATAGCATCAAATGCATATAGGCCAAAAAATTGATCATCAAATAACAAAAAACACATGCTCAAGGGATAACATCACCAATAATAAGCAAAAGGTATAACCCATATCACAAAACATATAACACAGTCATAAACATATGCAACCATGGTCTCATATTGTATATACACACTCATTTGAAATCAAGTCTCTTCTAATCACAACATGGTTAGAGATGGGTCTCTTGTTGAACACCAAGTCCAATGAAATTAAGGATGAAGAACCCATAGGATCTAGGAAAGGAATTTCATTGAACAACTAGAAAGGATGACTAAACATAATCAAATGTTTATCAACTCACCTGGAAGTGAGGAACCCAACTAGCAAGAACTAGTGCTCCTTGAGTGAGCATGCCTTCTATGCTTATATCAAGCCTATACTAGTTCTCAAGCTATACCATAAGCATCATTATGTTGGTTATATTTATTTACCCAATATAATTAATTATCACTTATTAAGGAAAATATTAACTTGGCATATCCATGGGCCCCTTCATTCCTTGGGTGATGTCAAGATCCACTCCTTTCCTACACCTTACACCTCAAACCTTAGGTTCATCATGCCAATACACTATTTGGGCATGACATGGATTTTAATACAAAAAAAATGCAGAATAAAGAAAACATGGTCTCAAAAGCTTCTAAATAAAAAACAAGTAAGGATACTTCTTTCCTTACATTAAAATTCATTCAAAATCACTCACAATTTCAAATTTTCTAAAATAACTTGCAATGACAAAATCATAAAAATTATTGAACTCCATTGATTTGAATGCTTAAAAACTCAAAATTCAAAATTATAAACATACCATTTGGTTGAAAATATGCACAACACCACACTTTCAATATAAAATTCACAATTTCTAAATTCTAGAACAAAACCATAACCATGGCTCAAAATGGGCATTTTTCAAAACTTTACAACAATTAAATTACTAAATTTAAAAACATTGAGTTGGACCTAAATTAAGACCCTATGATTCCTTAAGTAAATCATGGAAAACATCCAAGAAAAGAATTTAAAACATGAAAAAATAGGGAAAAAATACCTCATGTTTACTCACACAAAATTATTAATATTCCTCTAAATTAGGGATGCAAATCAATATTAAATACAACAATATTTCAATACTTCCCTTGCTAATCCTCATCCTAGCCCAAGAAATAAAAAATCCAAAGCATTCCATTTGCAAATCCATCCATTTTCCAAATTGAGAAAAGAGGGTTTGAGAGGGAGAGTTTTCAAAAATCCAAGATTGAGATTAAAAAAACTGATTTCTTATTTTTCAGTTTTATTTATTTTCTTTTTATTTAAAAAAAAAACATCTAAGTTTTTCTTTTTTTAAGGCAATTAAAATAATGCATTTTTCATTTTCAAGCAATTTCAATTATTTCAATCAATTTTTTAAAGTCAAATGAAATTTTTTGAATAATTTTTTTAATTAATTACAATTATTTAAATATCATTTTTAATGTTTATCAAATTGCAAAATTATCTTTCTTTTTTCTTCTTTCCCTATTTTCTAATTCCAAATGTATCACACACTATTCACACACAATATTTAGTCTAAAATTCAATTGCATACAAATGAGGAATAAACAACCACAATATAACTCACAAAGTTACTAATTTTTCACAACACATAGAATCGAGAATTGCCATTGATTTAGATCCAAAACCATAAGGGAAAATATAGAGTCATCTTTCACTCAACCAAGTGCAAGTATCTTAAAGATATATATATATATATATATATATATATATATATATATAAGAATACTCCCAATGAGCCATGAATAGAAAAAATAACCTCCATACTAATAATAGACATATTTTCCTTGTAGCTTCTTCATAATAGAATATATACCATGATGAGTATACACCAAATCATATAAAACCCATCAAAAAAATTCAAGATTCTCCACTACTCAATTCTCATATTGAAGTTAAAAATAACATCACAACTACTATTGCCAACTACACCTCCTTCATAAATACATATAGCAATTAATGCCAAGATTCCTAGAGAATATTAATTAGAAATTATATTTAAATTAAACCATGGAAATATATAGAATTGTAGGGTAAATGATAACTTAATTCTAATACATCTTCACCTATTTAGAGATTCAAGATTCTAGTGGCAATGTAGTACTATTGATTCAACCATAGTATATTGTGGAGATATTTTCCTTGATAACCAAAGATTCATATATACAAATATCCATGGAGTCAACATAAGAATACTATCATAACAAATTAAATAAGTACCAAGATTTAATTAATAAGAATCGATTATAGTCTAAAGCCACCCTCTTCAAAATACGTAAGAGGCTATTTAGAAGTAATTTTATTTAAGAGGTTAATGGTTGCATGATAATTTTGAGTAGATTCACTAGACAAAAGACATATAGGTAATTTCAATCATGTATATACCAATTCATTTCAAAGATACTAGTTAGGGATTTATTTATTCATTGAGCTCCTTCATGATCAACTCTCCAATATTTTATCAACTAAGAAAATTTACATGACATCATACTTAGTTTATGCCTTATCCCAAAGACAAAAATCCTCAATACTACATATAGTAGGAGCGATGGGGCTAGGATGTTAAAAAGTATATTAATATTATTCTCAATAAAAGATAAAAAGGTAGCACATAAATTTATAAGAGTAATGCCTTTATCTTTTATATAGTTAGATTATTAGAAAAATATTTTGGTAAAATAATTTGAAGAATCCATGAATGATATTAAGAGATGGAGTAGCTAGGATATTTAATTCCCAAAATTTACTTATATCAAAATTGAATGATGCAAAAAAAGCTCCTTATGTGTTGTAGAGTTTTTTCTCTATAGCTTAAAATCTAAAAAGTTTTCAAGTTTCTTTGTTTTGGTTTGGTTCTTTATGTTTTCGGCCCCACGACCTTTTTCTATTATCTTTGTTTTATTCCTTTACTTATTGATGTCGGGGATGCCATGTGTCAGCAGGGCACATTTTTAAATATGACTGCAACCTCCTACTCTTGCAAAGGCACACGATGGCGCCACGTGGTGGACACGCAATCTTTGCTGAAAGCGCTTTTTCTTTTTAGGTTTTTTAGCAGTAGAGCGTGCCACGTGTCGACACTATGGAGTTTGCACAAAGTGGCTCGAAGGAATGCCTCAATGATTCCCACCCATGTGCCATGTGTCGTAGGCATAATTTTTCTCAAGGAAAAAACATGAAGCATCAGAAAGAAGCTTAGAGAGCGCAACCTATCATCTAAATGAAGGCCCTAGTATGCTTTAAACCCGAGAAGGAATGGAAAACACATTATTTATCTCTACCACGGGTTATGATGAGAAGCATCATTTTTTAGTGTGGAGGTTCACAAGCGCCATTAAGGATCGAAGGTTTACCTGCCCGGTGTTCATGCTAACGACCTTGTTCTCCCTATCATTGATCAGATTTGCGACTACCAGAGGGTCTTAATTAAGCATGGTACCTAGGTCGCTCTGGGTTTTTTTCAGGGAACATTCATTCCTGAATCAACTGGGATCCGCCACGAGAGTTTTTGCAACAGGGTTAATTAAAAGGAATGTTTTAGGAGCTTTGAGTTGCGTTCCAGTCGGTTATCACCAATTGAAACTTAATTGCTATATGGGCTTGATAGAGGGGAGATTAATCTCTATTTTTCTTTATGTAAATATTCCTACAGTTTTCTCTGGCCGTGTTTTAATGCCACAATTTAGTTTTTGTCTTTTGCAATCCAAATGTAGGATAGAGCTTTTTGCTTGTTGCTTCCCTTATTCTATAAAAGGGAATTTTGAGCCTCTCCCAAGGCTCGATCCATTTCGTTCATAATTTTAGCAATGATTGTTTTACTATTTCTTGTAAAAAAACACTTAACAAGATCAATTTTTCAAGTGAATATTCATTTTAGTACTCGACCTTAGTATTTTTGTATCATTTTGAATCAAGTAATAGAAGGAAACACTTCAAATTATGCCCAGTCTTACCTCTTTTTTGTGTCTTACTTTCTACTTACACTAGTTTATGCTCTGTGTCATTTGTATGGATGTAATCTTAAAAAATAATCTTATAAGTCTCAACTCCTATTATATTTAAGACATTATTGCAGTGAACAAAATCATGTCATGTACTCTCTCATTATTGTAGTAATTCATGTTAAGTATTGCACTATGTTTACGAGTGAACATTCTTTGTTAAAATTTAAAGAATTAGTAGGAGTTTTAGGGTTTATCATACTCTATTGAACCTTAGTGGGTGCTGCTTCCCACGAGAAGATCTAAAGGTTTTATTTGTGCTTATCTAAGCCTTAGGAAGTTCATTCTCTTCTCAACCATGAAGGGTATGTCACACTTTGTGTTCATTATTTAAGAGTTGATACTCCAGTAGGAGGATTTGAAATGTTGTAAAAGCTTTGGCACATTGGCTTAGATAGTTTTGTTTTATGTTTTCTTTTTTCCCCTTTATCTCCCCAAACCAAGAACAAAAAGTTGACTTCTAAAATCTTAGAGGTTATTCAATGAAACACATTTTATCCCCCATCCATTGAATTTCCCATAAGGTTGTTTGAAGAGGCGAAAGCTTTTATGATCAACATGTGCTACAAAAATATGTTAGTAAAAAAGACATTTATTGAGCTTTGTAAACAATTGAAAGATTAATGGGTCTAAATTCCCCATTTTGATAAATAAATACACTTATTTGACAATTCAATCCTCAAAGAATATAAAGTTGGAAATGAAAAAAATCTACATTTATATGAATCAAGATTATCATTCAACCCAAGGTCTACCATTTAATTCATAAGAAACATTCGTAAGCATAAGAAAATATTAGTGTTTTGGGCTAATTGTGTTGATGATTACGAGGTCATAAGAAAATCTTTAGTTGAAAACCTATTCAATGCCTTTAGTACCCCATGTAATAAAATATGATGGAAATGTTTTGGAACCAACTTAGAAAATAAATAAAATTGTTTCTAAACTACCTACCTAAGTATATTGGGTGAAAAAATAGGATGATTTTATAACAAAGGACTTGAGGAGTGTTGAAAAGAATAGATAAGTATTTAAATGACATGAAGGAAAAGCATGGGATCACAATATAAGAGTTAAAATTTTCAATAATTATAAATAATGATCTAGAGGTAAGTCCTTTGTAGTCTCCTCCTCACAAAGTTCCTCAACCTTATACTCCCAATCATTTACAAGCTATCACTTCCCAAGGGCCCTTAATTTCTTAACTTGTGTAGGAAATAGTTTCTTTTCTATAGATAACTCCCTCTCCCTTTCCACATAAAAATCTATCACTTGATAAATCATCATATTCATCTTGAGAGAGCACACCTTCCCATCCTACGAGGATTCCTTCATGATCTCCTAATAGGGAACCTTCATCCCCTCTAAGGCAGACACCTAGTCTATTCCCAAGGAGATCTCCTAAAAATTATCTTCCAATTAAAATTCTATCTCTACCTTTGCCTCTTATTCCTTCAAAAGTTCAACAAATGGATAATAAAACAAGCTAAAATGATTCACAATAGCAACAACAAGGTTAGGTTCAAGCTACATTATATTAAGAATCACAACAACATATGTGCATAAAGTAAATTATTTATAATGGTTCTACCAAATAATTTAGAAATAAGAGGGTATTTCAAACATCTACATATGATTTAAGAGGTGGAACTTCTTGTGGGCGGGGGATCTCACCCGCAGGGGCTAGTATCGCCCTAGCTCGCCCTAGGTACCCAAGGTATGGGTTGTTGGGCCACTGGGTTGGGTCACAGAGACCCCCTTGTTGTAAAGAAAAAAAAACATCTATGATCAGAAGGCCAACTTTTCCTATGAAATCCCAAGTTAGATGTACAACCTTGGATCTTGGTAGGAACAAATAGTGAACCCATTGAAATATTTTATGTAAATAGAGATACATAATTTTGATTATACATTTACTACTTTCACTGGGGGGACCACAAAGGGAAGAATGAGCATAAATTGCTAAAAATTCAATAGAGTGGATGATACAAAAATAAAAAATATAAGGCTACAAAATGAGAATTGAAAGGAAAGTTAACTTATTTAACATTATAAGTTCATAACTTGGTTGGCCATATTTATTATTCTACCACAACCTCAACTTCACAATAAACCTTATGAGCAAGAATGCCACAAATCAATGAGTTTAAGAATACTTTAACAAATAAAAATGATAAATTCCCAACAATGAATGTTGAAGATGATCCAATCCCATTGAACAAAGTTGCCCCCTTAGGAAGAAAAAAAACTAAGAATATATGTAGGATTTCTTCTCATTCTTCAAAAGAATATGAGGGAAGAAAGATAAAGATGTGTGATGTCTTTGAACTCTAGTCAAGTGGCCCCATGTTGATGCCAAAAGATGCCACAATTAAATTAGGTGTTCGAAGCCATATTGATGGAGATGAAAATATAGAACCTTGCGGAAATAGATGTAGAATATGATTCAAAGAAAAATACACATCTTCCAAATTCTGCTCAAAGGTCTCCAAGCCAAGGAAAAACTATGAAAAATGAGGATGTAGAGAAAGAACAAGAGGGTCTAAATATTCTCTCACAACAATTGAAGAAGATGTTGCAACTCCACAAGAGCTAACATCAAAGAGGATATGAATATTATCAACAGTTTCCCCAAAGTCTATAATATAGGGCTCATAAAAAAAACCTACAATGTATATCAAGTACTCATCCCAAGTAGATATATTTGGAAGACAATAAATATGCTATTATATTGAATCATAAGAATTCATAGATAAAGCAAGGCTAGTCTCATATAAGTAAAAATAGATGGATGAGATTGAATGTTAACACATATCTCTCAAACCTTAGTAGATGAAAAAACATCGAGATTCAAATGACCAAATATATCTCCTAAGAGGCATCCCCACTATATTCTTGAGTGTGTATATCAATTGAAGGAACAATAAGATAAAAATGTGACGTGTACACTTGTGACTGATGATCAACCTCCCTAACAACAACAATATCTTTGTTATACAAATAAAAAATAATGACATAATTTTGTGTGAAATCAACAATCTCTCATGCTCCACCATGTGTGATATGATAGATAAAAAGGACATGAAAATTATGAAGCATAAAGAAAATCATTACATGATCTTTCATCTATGTCAATAGACCCTTTCCCACCAATACACATATATGTGTTGTTAGCCATTAGGAGGTGTGGTGATGAACAAGACTCAAATGAAGAGAACATACTTTGTGATAAATCCATATGATGAGAAGCTCCAAAATAAAGTATGAATCATCATATAAACCATATAATTATTATGCAATATTGATATCTATAGAATCAAACATTATGATAACAAACATATAAAGCATAACACATGCATCTCAAGGAATACAATTTAGTAATGAAATACATCAAGTTATCACAAGGAACTTGGCACATTGACATACGTGTATTTCAATGCAACCAAAACATCTACAACTAACATGTTGATGAACACCATCTTGAAATATGTGGGTGGTATAAACACATGATAAATAGTGCATAAAATGCATCTCATAAGGAAAACATGCCACTCAATGCAACAAACACAAGCACGACCTATGCATCCCCTAATACATAGAAAATAATCCCAAACCTAAAATATTTTAAAGCAAAAAACAAGTGAGCATTGCATGCATTGATTCTTAGATCAACAATTAATGCACACAAATTGAATTTCAATTTTTTTATATCATTTATTTATATGATAATTTTGTAGAATAAAATTATTATGCATTCTCTCAATGATTTAGCCATATACTTATTTGTACAAGTGAACAAAATTATGTGATAAATAATAGATTCCAAGGATATGGCAAGGGCTTTCCAATGTATGTTCGTTCCATTATGATTTTTTAACATTTCAACCACTGTTTGAAGTTCTTTTTTATTTGTTTCAATTTTTCAAGTAATAAGTTTTTTTTGTGTCTCATGAGGATGGTGGAGAATGGATAGAGGAGTTTGAAGAGGGTTAGGTTGTGCTTGGGCTTAAATAGGATTTTCCTCATCCACATGGTCTAGTGAATTAGAGTTTTATGGTGTTAAAGGATTTTCAACTCCAAAAAATAAAAATAAAAATGAATCAAAAAAATTGAATTTTTTTTTATTATAATTTAAACTATTGAAAACATAGAAATCTTACTTTGTCGACCTCATGCCATCGTGGAGATATGGTGTTAGGTTGAATCCACTCTAATGGCTTGCAAGTGTGCTCACTTTTTTCCTCTATTGCATTTGAGCATTGGAGAGAAATGGACTTGAACGAAAATGGCTTGACTTGTTCCATTTTTTAAATTTTATCAAAGGAAAAATGCGAGCGCATTATAACACACTTACATTTTTCTTGAAATGGACCAAAAAGTGGATGTGACCACTTGTTGGTCCCCCATATTTGTGCACATGTGTAACTCTTCATTGTAAAATAACAAAAAATAGATTTAAACATTCCCTTTTAATATTTATTGGTAAAACTCAAATATCATCAACAAATTGACGCATTAGAATTTTAAACAATGACAATTACTAATAAGTAATTAAAAATACCATCATGATTTTTTTGTCAATTGCAAGAACTTTAGTAACATAAAACTTTAAAGATTTAATATTTTATCAAATTATTATTACTATAATATGATCTCAATGAATCCCCACTAAAGAAAATAGAACGCTCTTCCCTACTTGAGTAAAGGGTACATGCATCAAATTTTTGTAATGATGAAATTGATTTTGAACCATTCAGATGCCAAATTTGTATGTGTCCCTCTAAATTTCCCATAGGCTCATCTATTGCACCCTTTAAAGGTGTAACTGCTAGTTTTTAAATTATATTGTTTTGTATTATGTAACGATAAAAGATTAATATTTTTATATGTAGTACTTTTAATCTCAACCATAGATCTATGCATTTTTTTTGTTTGAGGTCTAACCATCCTTAAATCATTTTTTTGTAACCTATTGAAATTAGGAGCATGAGTCTAAGTTGATGCATCTTTGATCGAGAGAAAAGTATTGAGTGTATCCATTTAGCCAAAGTCACTCATTGCACAATCTTGACCTCATCCTTTTTATTGGTGGTATAAGATGATACATCTTCAACAAATAGGTAAGGACTAAAGGGTAGCATCTACCAAAGTCAATCATCACACAATTCTAACCTTATCTATTTTATTAGTGATCTAAGCTAATACCTCTTTGAGTGAGAGCCAAGGATTAAGGGGTTTCCATATTTTCAAAGTCGCTCATTGCACAATCCCAACCTCATCCCTTTTATTGGCAGTCTAAGATGATGTCTTTGAATGAGGGCCAAAAATTAAAAGCTATCTATTCCGTGAAAGATGTTAATTGCACAATCTTAACATCAATCTATTTTATTGGATTTATAAGTCTTGAAATCAACAAGATTTGATCTTTGATAGACTCATTTAAAATCATTCAACCTCACTAAAGATCAAAAACCCTCGAATATTTACTCAATATATTTACTTAAATACTATTGACTAAATATAAAAAATATTTTAAAAATAAAATAATGTAACATGATAAGATTCCAATTAAATCTGAAAGTAAAATGATATAATATAAAAGAATGCCCCCAAAATTATTTCCCTTTGAGTCAAAAAGTAAATTGATTTGACATAAATATATGCTGTTAAATGTCTTCTCTTAAATCTAAAAGTAAAATGATTTAACATAAAGCGATGCCCACTAAGTCTAGAAGTAAAATGACTTGACATAAAGTGGTGGCGCACTACAGCTGGTTTTTAAAGTTTACTTGAGGACCACTAGAATTTTGAGGACCATGACTTAAATCATTACTTAAGACATTAACGGTATCTCTGTCAAAGAAATATTTAGGGAGGTACTTAGTTGTCTAAATTTATATTAAAAGTATAGTGTTTCTTTTTCTCTTGGGAAGATTCTTTCAAAAAAGTCTCAAATGAGCATTCACGTTGCCTATTAACAAATCATGGTCGTCTTCATAATTTCAATATATATTTTTTTAAATAAAATAAAATCAATTATTCATTTAGATGTTGCAGTTCTTTTGGGTTGGCACAAATTTAGCGTCATTACAGAAATATGTGCATGTAGTTTCTAAATATCCTTGTATCGTGATTGCTTATTTACATGTGGACTTAAATTATGCACCATGATTTTTTGTTTGTTGGTAGCTATAATGACATATATTCTATGCTAGTTGGAATGACTTTCTTCTTCTATGAACCTCCGCTTGAGTAAAACCTCATTGCTTTTGGATTTCATGACATGCAACACATTTTTGTTGCATAGCCTAGAGATATCAATTGGTGTTGGATGTTAGAGAGTTGGTCATTTCATTATAACACTTATTTAAGATGAAAACAATTAGACTTATAACTATCTTGTTAGTTCTTGAAGGTTAGGAGAATCTCGAGTTCCAATTTATTAAGAAGTACTCAATTATTATATCTACAAAAAAATCCCATGTCAATAAATTTCAACCTAATAACACATATTAGATTCGATACTCGTGATATATATTGTGCAATATTTTTTTCATCCAAGGGGTTGGATCCTAGGGTTGGCAAATTTTATTAGGTTATTGTAAGCATTTTAGGTTTTGGATACCAATTCCCTTGTAAGTGCATAGAGTGCTTATGCATATTTTTCGTGGGACGAATAACATAGCATGATCAATTTTCACATATTTTTGTCGCATAATAATAATATTTTTTTTTTCTATAATAAATATTAACCTTTTATAATTTGTGCCTTGTGGTTTTCTCTCCTAGAGTTATTTTGGTTTCTCGATGCACATGTAGGAGGTGCATGATTTACCATCAAGATTCTACCTAAGTATGAGTAAAATTGTTTCCTTATGTAAGTATGTGCATGTCCATAGTTCAATATTTTGTGCATACCTCCTCTTATAGATTAGTGTAGGAAGTGTATTACACACTTTTTTTTAATTTATTTTTTTCAAATTGATTTTACCTTGCAAGCTATATCATTTCCCTTTAAGTCAAAAAGTAAAATTCAAGGGCACAAAAGGAAAAAAACTAACACTTTTTATAGTACACATTTTTTAGGTGCTCTCCAAAAATATTATCAATAGAGTTAATTTATTCTATTATGTTATTAGCTAAGAATGATGTTCTAGAAAGAGTGGATTAGTCTCTTTTTCAAAAGAATAAAAAGTGTAAGATAATGTCTAGAATGTTGTAGAACCATTGATTGTTCCTAAAGAGATCAACAAATGGTGCAACATTTGGAAGTTAATAGTCTGACATCTTGAAATTATTTTTCCATTATTGGTGAAAGGATGCAATTCTATAATTTTACGGAGCTTGTTGTAAGTATGTTATTATAAAATATAGCATTGTAAGTTTGGATAGATGACATCAGGTTGCTCACCATTAGTGGGAAAGATATCTAACTAAAATAGTTGAATTAATGAATTTTTTATGTGTTCAAAATCTATCAAACTTGATAATTTAGAAAGAGTAACTTTAGAGGAGAAAACCCATGTCAAACTTATTAACAAATGTCATGTTTTGAATCATTAAGTTGAAGTTGATAGGTAGAATAATATGCATGTATGCCCCAATTCTCAATATTTGATAACATGACAAAGTCATTGAAGAAAATTATATAAACATTTGATTTATTCTCATTAAAATGGGGTAATTTTGTAAGAAACTTTGTTTACCTTCTTGTATTTAGGCCTTTAAGAAAAAATAATATCTATTATTTTTCTTTGGTGACTATGCCTTCCACCTTTCATTTTTATTATTATAATAGAGCCAATGTGATTACATTAAGTGTAATTTTTTTTTTACTTTTCTATATTTAGGCCTTCATGGAAAAATAATATCTATTATTTTTCTCTGGTGATTATATCTTCTACCTTTAATTTTTAATAGAATCAATGGGAGTTTTCCTATAGTCTTCTTTCTATACTAGTAATTTGTTGTATTAGCCTTATTTCCTTTTTTCTAGGGTTTAATTATATATAGAATAGTGACTATGCATCAAGATTTTCCCTTTTCCATCACTATATTATAAGAAGTTTTGCTAATGTTTATGTGGAAAGAAATAATTTCACCTTCAAATTTTTTCCTAGTAGAAATGATTTTTGTTTCCTATATTTTCTTATTCTTTTTCTTCTAAATATTTTAAATTAAATTCACTAGATATCAAACTATTAATTGACTTCATAATCCTAGAGGTTATTTTGAAAATCACTACCTATGTTCACAAAATTTCCCATATTGATACATAAGAGTACAAAAACTGTACTTTTTACTATCAATTTTACTAAATAACTAACTTTAGATCTTGTATATTGTTTGAATGGTTTATTTTAGGTTGGGATGATTCAAATATTGATGAAATTTTGGTACCCATTTGGTTGTGATATTCAAATAGCCTCCATTTTAGAAACCGGGTAATTTGATAGATAAAATTTTACTATAGATTAAAATGTTAAAAGATGAGAAAATATATCTAAATATTTGAATGCAAACAATAGATGATAACAACAATGTTCACAAGTAGTTACCATGAAATAACATGTCAAAAATATAAGTTGATTATATGCAGTCTTACTTTAAAGTAATGGGAGCCCTTGAACATTGACTTAAAGTTTTAGAATCTTTCTTTTAATATAAAACAAGTATTTAACAAGAATAGTTCAATTTAGGATATATGTTACTAGTGGTTCAATATTGATTTAAAAGAAAAAGAATTTGAACCCATCCTTATTTAAGATGAAATTAATTATATATATATTGAAGAAACTTGCAAGATCAAAGGATTAGCAACAAACACTGATGATTTCAGAATGCAATGATATTGTATTAAGCTTAGTATTGACAATGAGCTCAAACCCTCATTATAAAGAATGAGGATGAGAAAATGCATGCCAACAAGAATAGGCAATGACATGCCATGAATTGAGTAGAGGTCTCCTCATCCTATAGTGGTGGTGAGTTGCTCTTATCTATGTAAGGGAAAGGTGTCAAGAGGGATTGGATACCTCTCAAGATACCTCAACATCCTTGACACCTCATGGGAAATGAGTCAAGGGTCAACTCCAACACCTAACAAGGCTTAAACTAACCAAATTATAGAAACCAAATTCTATATTGATATTGCTTGTCTATCAAAGCATAGATTTACAAATATAAGGCCTCGTAGGAGAAGAATCCTAGGAGGAAAATTATGAAACAACTGAGAGTTTTGATTAGTTAGCTTAAACTAAGGAAAGTAATGACATATGTGATTCCAAGTTGAATAGTTGGCAACAACAATTGATGAGTTTTTAAGATGTAACTGAAAGTTGGAGACATCATTGTAACTGAGAGTTAATTGCTCTAACACCCCCCCTTAAGTCTAACAAAGGAGACCAAATCATAAAAAGAGGAAAGAGGAAAGAGGGAAAACCCTATGGGAACAAAAACCCCCCTTAAATCTAAGGAGATAAAATCCCAAATAGGAAACAAAGATGGGTCCTGGCATCAAGGCCATTTTAGTTACCCATGTACATATAAAATTCCCCCACAAATATAGAGAGAATATAATAGAAAAAGATATGAATCCCCCCATAATGAAAGAGATCTCGTGCCAATGATGAACGCCTAAAGATAGAATATGATCCACTGCCTACAAACAACATTTCTCCTCTTAGGAAGAAAAGGATCCACTGGTGATTGGAGAAGCCAATCCAAAAGATGGGTGATATTGGAATCCAAATCCAAATGATGTATGCCTCTAAAAATTGCTCACATGTCCACATATTGGAAAGCGATGATGGAGATGCAAGATCTTGTGAAGACTGATGTAGAGCAAGTTGCAAAGGTGATGAAGATGGTGGGCCAACAATGTTGATGTGGTTGTCAACAAAGAGGAGAGATAACCCCTCAAATGTGTCCTCCAAATTTGAAATGTGAGTCTCCATGAACAAGTTTGAAACTCCTGTCAAGAGATCATCCCAGAATGTTAAATCAGGAAGACTATGGATGCCCTGTTGCAAGAAGCCATTGGAAGCTTTCAATGAAGCAACACATAACTCAGAAGTAGCAACAGATGGAAGGAAAAAATATTGGTCCTTAAAGAGAAGACATATGTCCTCAATAGTGTCATCTAGATCCAAAATGAGGGATTCTACAAACAAAAAAGAAATGTCTAGTAGAAATTGGTCCCAATGGACTGGATCCAAAAGACATGCATGATCTCACTACAATGAATCACTAGAGGCTTTCGAAGAAGCATCTCTGGAATCAAGATTTACAACAAGTGTTGTTGATGAGGATGAGGAATCAATGAACCGATCATCCATACAAGATGTGTCCACATTAGATGAGGCAACATAAGTCTCAATATCAACAATAGCTTTGTTCTTTAAGGAAACATCACTTTCAGATGAAGATTCAATGTCTCCATACAACTGTTGGATGATGATCCAAGTAGTAAAAGGGAACTCAGTGTGCTCTATGTGATGTAGAATATCCTCAGAAATAGTAAGACATATTAGTCCATAGACAATTTCATTATTATTAAACCATGCATTCTTTTCATCAAGGTCACTTGGCTCAAGAATGAGTCCTAGGAGATAGGGCAATATATCCTACTCAAGGCAGTGATTCTTTATCCCTTGTTTCCAAGACAAATAGTTCTTTGAATCTAGCCTAACAACAAAATGATGAAAATAGTGTTTAAGAGACATGATTAACCCCCCCTTAAATAGAACTTTATCTCATTTCGTGATTACGAAAAGCATGTATAATCCCCTAATAATGAATGCAAAAAGCATAAAAAGAGACTTATCCTTCACATGCAGATTCGTAGATGAATTCTCTTAGTTTTTTTTTCTTCACTCAAAATCAAGCTATGATCTCTACATGGAGGGAAAATCATCTGACTATGAATTTCTATGAACACATCCAAAATTTCTATGAACACAGGTTAAAGCGTAATAATTAGAAGACTATTCATAGCTTAGCAAACACTCATAGCCTATTTAAGAACTCACTGCCTTCACTAGAAAGGCATGACCAGTGCCATGCAAGGGCGCAACCTCAACATGCTTTGCAACATCCAAGCACAAAATCACAGGAAAAGAAAATGGCCAACCTCTTAATCAAATTCACAACAATGCTTGATAGGCCACAGATGGGGTTGTGGGATCCCGAGCCTAAACTCCAAAGGAGATCCCATTTGTTAAAGGGTCTCAAACTGACAGACGCAAAATGTGATCTCGATTTTTACAAAACGAGATCCTGTTTTAAGGTGGTATTTATTTTTAAAAAACAAACAAAACTCAGTTCATTCAAACAACACAGGATCCCGAATTGGCAAGAACGACGACATTATAACGATCTCTAGGTTCGCCTCCACCCCCAATTTTTTTTTTCGCGTTTTCTTGAAATTTTTAATACAATAATAGATTTTAGCATTTCTTTCCAATTTATTTAGCGTTTTATGCATTTTCTTTCCCTGTAACAGTAGAAATGATGATTTGTAGAAGTAGATGAAAAAATGTAATGAAACCCTGAAGATATTGAATAAAAAGGAAAAAATCAACCTTAAATTGTATCTTAAGAATAAAATTTATCTTTTGAAACCAAAATTGTTCAATCAAACCAAAAAAAATTGCATTTGAAAACCCTAATTGAAAGGAAACAAAAAAAAATTGCATTTCAAAACCCTAAATTGAAATGAAATAAAAAATTGCATTTGAAAACCCTAATTGCTTTTTGAAACCCTAAATTCAAATCAAACAAAAAAAAGGATTTGAAACCCTAGTTTGAAATGAAACAAAAAATTGCATTAAAAACCCTAATTGCTTAGATTGAAACCCTAAATTGAATTCAAACAATTTTTTTCTAAAACCCTAAATTGAAATCAAAAAAATCATTTTGCATTTGAAAACCTTGATTTTGAGCTCAAGAATATTTGATAATGGAAAAAATTCATTTGTATTGCTTAAATGTTTTAAATTTCATTTGCATTGTATGGAGAAAACAATATGTTAAACTTTGCTTTCAATGTTAAATTATAATTAGATTAGAAAATAATATGTTAAAGAATAGTTACAATTCATAAATTATCAATGTTTGTTTGCAAATTTAGTTAGCAAATTCCTAAATCCTTGTACAATCCATTTCCAATTGTCACTTAATTAGATAATATTTGCATTCATTTCTATTTTATGTTTTGATCTCTCTTAGTCATGCCTTGTTTCCATTTCTTGTCTGCGTGTGTTGTCTCGTCTTTCGACAATCTTAACTCTCATTCTAGTCAATTAATTGTTAATTAGGCTTCTCATTTAGTCTAAAATCTCAATTTGCACTAGTTACCTAGACACTAAAAGAATCTAAATATTTTTCTTTTCTTTCTTTTAGGTTCTTTCAATTCCAAACAATCCAAAATAAAATAAGATTCAACATTAACTAATTTTATTATACATTTTATATTGTAAAAGTCATTTAAGTGGGAAATATTAATGAAAAAAAGTTAAATAAAATAATCTTATATTCAATTAAAAAATTATCAAGTTAAAATATATATCAAACTCAATCTTAATAATACATAATTATGTGTTTCTATTATGCAAATAGTCAATCTATTCATAAAATAAAAATATTCATAAACTATTCAATCTATCACCCTAAACCATAAAGCGATGTCTTAAGGGGTCCTAATATGACATTTCTTAAGGGGATCAAAGAAGTTCTCAAAATTTGGTGAAGTTTCCCAAGGCAACCAAATTTAACAATAATAAGATCGTGCAAGATTATAATATGAATGAGATTTCATGATCTAGGTTGGTCAGTAAAAACAAGAGCTATCTCAATCAACTGTTCCATAAGAAAATGCTATTCACTAACTTGCAAGTCCATTATTCCAAGGGCCACCCAAACTTCACCCTAAGTTCCCTAAACCCTAAACCCTAAACCTTGAACTCTAAAATCTAAACCCTAAACACTAAAGCATTCATTTTGTCCTAGGACCTTAAAAGGAAATTTGGTTGCCTTAGGCAACTCCACCAAATTTTATTCCCTTAAGCCATGTCATTTTGTCCTAGGAACTTACTACACAGATCCCCTTAAGCCATCCTGTTACCCTGAACTTTAAACTCTAAACTCTAAACCCTAAAGCCATCATTTTTTCCTAGGCCCTTAATGAAATTTGGTTGCCTTGGGCAACTTCACCAAATTTTATTCACTTGAGCCATGCCATTTTGTCCTAGGACCTCACTAGAGATAAATCCCCTTAAGCCATCCTATCACCCTAAACTATAAATCAATGTCTTAAGGGGATCAAATAAGTTCTCAAAATTTGGTGAAGTTGCCCAAGGCAACCAAATTTAGCAATAATAAGATTGCGCAAGATTAAAATGTGAATGGGATAAATCATGATTTAGGTTGATCAATTTACGGTTTAGGGTGATAGGATGGCTTAAGGGGATATATGTCTAGTAAGGTCCCAGGACAAAATGACATGGCTCAAGTGAATAAAATTTGGTGAAGTTGCCTAGGACCTTAATGAAATTTGGCTGCCTTGGGCATCTTCACCAAAATTTATTCAGTTAACCCATGCCTTTTTCTACTAGGACCTTACTACATAGATCCCCTTAAGCCATAATTTTGGATGTCTTAAGGGGTCCTAATATGACATTTCTTAAGGGGATCAAATAAGTTCTCAAAATTTTGTGAAGTTTCCCAAGACAACCAAATTTAACAATAATAAGATCATGCAAGATTATAATATGAATGAGATTTCATGATCTAGGTTGATTGATTTATGGTTTAGGGTGATAGGATGGCTTAAGGGGATCTATTTCTAGTAAGGTCCTAGGAAAAAATGGCATGGCTCAAGTGAATAAAATTTGGTGAAGTTGCCTCGAACCTTAATGAAATTTGGTTGCCTTGGGCATCTTCACCAAATTTTATTCACTTAAGCCATGTAATTTTGTACTAGGACCTTACTACATAGATCCCCTTAAGCCATCCTATTACCCTAAAACCTAAATCCTAAACTCTAAACCATAAACCCTAAAACATTCATAAATTGTCCTATATTAATAGTTAATTGTTTTTTCATTCAAGTAACATGCCTTAGACATAAATGAGGCTTACACATTTTATCATTTGTATTCAATTAGGTCATTTATATTGAATGGTTTAAGGGTATTTCCTAAACATGTATCTTACATTTTGAAATTACAAATCTAATGTAGGTTCACTTATATCTTAGAGATCACATGGATCGATTCAATAATATTCGCAATCCACCTCCACGCCATCCATCTCCACCACCTTCACCTCCACCTCCACCCACTCCACCTCATAAATCCCCACCTCCACCACTGAAATTGATGGTGCTCACTTGCAAGCACAAATCAATGCCAATGTTAGAACCATTCAAGATCAAATCAACATTATTCAAAATGAAGAATGTATCACACCACCTTTGAGGATGTTTGCATCTAGGATACAAAATGTTGTTGATGTTGTTAGGGCTATGGATGGGATCTTAGATTAGCATCTACAATGGCTAGAGGAGAGGAGAACTTATGATTTTGAAAAGGAAAACACAAAGAAATGAAGAGATGCAATAGAGAGCCACAACCGTTTATAAATTAGGACAATGATCTTATAGTTATAAATTTATGAATTTGGTTTGATGGATATTTTGCATGATGAATTTATGAATTTGGTTGGATGGATATTTTTAGTGACATGAATTTATTAATTTGGTTGAATTTATGAACTTATAATGATGAATTTATGATAGTATTTATTTTATGACTATCTACTAGATCATGATTTGTCCTGTTGGAAAAATTTAATATATATATATATCTCTGTGTGTGTGTTAGACATAAAATGAGCTTTTTGTGAATGTTTCAAGTTTATTTTTTAGTATGTACATGTATTAAAATTGCATAGTTCTAGATCTTAAATTTTGAAATTCGTATGCATGTACATAGTTGAGTTGAATGATGTATGCATGTAAATTATGGATCGTATTTTTTATTTTAAATGTATGTACATGTTAAATTTTGAAATTTGTATGCACATGCTCAAGTTCAATCAATGTATGTATGTGTATGTATGTGTAAGTAAATGTATGCACATCCTATTTAAACAAATTTGCATGTACGATTCAAATTTAACTATTTCTTGTAATTTTGTAAGTTTGTATATTAATTTTGTATAATTTAATGCAGGTGCACTTATATTTGATATCATAGATCAATTTAACATTGATAGTATCATCAATCTAGCACCTCAACCACCTCCACCTCCACCCTAGGCTCCACCACCCCCTCCACCTAATATCCCACCTCCACCACCCGCTGGATCTAATGAGGCTCACTTGCGAGCACGTATAAATGATCAAGTGACATCCATTCAAAATCAAATCAATGCTATGAAAAATCAAGTATTGATTCCACCACATGTGAGACGCTTTAAATTTGTGATGCAAAACGTTGTGGATGCCATTAGGACTATTGATTATGATCTAGATAGGCATCGATGAGAAAGAGAGCAGATGAGACAATTTTATGCAGACAGTCTCTCCTATAAACAAATTTTATACCTTAAAATAACAAAAGCCCATTTATCCCCTTACTTTATCAACCCTGTTACTCGGTAGCCCATTCCTTTCAATAAATCTAGAATATCCATGAGGTGGTGTATACATCCACATATGAGTGCACATTTTTGGGATTGATGGTATATGGCATTTGATAGTCCACCACACGCTAATCTGGAAGTCCCATTGTTTTTTTGAGGAAACTATATATAGAGTTTGTTATGGGGCCAAAACCCAATTATTTTGATTTTAAATAATTTTAGGGTGTTGGTGGTGGCATGCCACAATAGAGGTTAGGGGCAAGGGTTGATCCCCAATACCCTGTGCATGCACAACCCCTTGTTGCTCCTCTTGGTCCTGCCATTCCCACACTTGTGCATCAATGTGCAGTGGTATCGACATTAGGATCCCTTAGTACGCTCGTAGGAGACCTTGATCAACATGCTTCTACGATAGCAGGTAGGGAGCATAGAGATGGCGATGATGGAGGAGTGTTTTATGGAGTTGGTCCGAGTACCACTCTAGGAGTGTTGAGACCACATGTATGTACTAGTTGCCATCAGTTATGCTATGAACTCGATCAGGTCACACCTAGTTCGAGTGGACGTGGAGATTCTAGTGGTTCATCTGGTCACCTCAGTTCATTTGTAGAATTTCTTATAGCATACTATCACCCTGAGGACACTGCGACATAGGTATAAATATGCATCTACATGTTGAATTTATAAGAATTTTAATGAATGTATATATCAAAGAAAAGTTTGTAATACATTTTAACAATCAAACTATTTGGTGTAGAGATGACACTAACAATGGGAAAATCATCTACTCTGCGAATACATACATCGACACAGTGTAGTCCTAGTCGGCAACCCTTATGGGGTATTATGATTTCAAATTTTCAAATTATATATGAAATAATTTTTAACTTGAGTTTTGAATTTATAATTGAATCATGAAAATATGTTTTAAATATTTATGTTGGTTTAGGGGAGTCAATCGACTTCCACGTCGATTCCACTTGAGGGGTTGTTGAGCACTCCTCCACTGTCGAGTGTCGTAGATCAAGGGCAGGTACATTTATATTGTAAATTGTTTAACTTACATTAGTATAGTTACAATTATGAATTTTGAATTCACTATATATCAAATTATGTGCATGTACACTTGTAAATATTATAAGCATTAAATGTCTACATGTATGTATAGGTTGATCTACAACAATGAGAATGGGCATCAGACAAACATTAAATGTTGCAGCTATTCGTGAGGCCTTTGAATTTTAGGTTGTTTAAAAAACTTTCTACACAAAATGTGCAAACTTGAATATATATTTTAACCTAATTCAAGTATACATGCTTTAAATTTCATCTTGTAGGACTTTGTTAGTGCGACTTTCTGCCATGACTCAGCCATAGTTACACCTCCAGGAGGATATGTAGAGCAGGCTCCAAATATCATGGTATTTTAAATTTTTTTATTATATTTGAAGTCAATTACAAATTATATATTATGAATAACTTTAATTTAAAATTTAAAATTGAATATATATAATATGAGCTAATACATGTTTTAAATTCTTTTTCTTTTATAGCATGAGAGACATCTTGTAGTTGAGCATGTACAAATAGGTCTTGGAGTAGAGGGTGCACAACCTCATAATACGGTACAACTTAAATATGATAAATTATAAATTAAATTGAATTAAATCATTTTTTAATTGTAGACTTACACCTAATTTCACCTTTCTTTGTCTTGTTTATGTAGATTGATTCAGAGAATTTAGAGGTTGGTTTAGGTGCACCAGAGCATCCAGACCTAGATATGATGGTGATTTAATTTTATGATGAATTATAAATTAAATTATCCTTAAATCATTTTTCATCATCTTACATCTGACTTCATCTTTCTCTTGTACATAGTGTTTTAGGTCATATGCATAGTTTGCATGGTGTGAAGAGGTCTCTTGATTATAGAGACGATACAATGACCTAAACATGCTTTTATGGGTTATATTTTATTATTTCATGGACTACATATTTGGTTTCTCATTTACTTTGTTGGACTTTAAATTTCATGGGTCAAGTACTTTGTTGGACTTTAGTTCATGGGTTGTACTCTGATGGACTTGATTTGATGCACTTAATCTATTGGTTTCATGCACTTAATAGGTTGTAAATTATGGACTTTATTATTGTTCAATTTTAATTTACACATGTACATTTATGCATTTTATGTTCATAGTCAAGACATTAATATAGGACATTAATGTGAAATTAAATTATATAAATATGAAAATAAAGTTGAAATTAATAGGACATTTTAATATTTTTACTTTACAAATTTAGTGATCCCATACATGATATAAATGATATGTACATTCAATAATTAGCGATAATTAGTCAATGAACTTATTCAATTCATGTCAATCAATAATTAGTCAATAAATCATAATTTACAAACAAAAGCAATCCATTTACATAACACAAAGGATGAAATTTTAAGAAATAAACAATACCATACAAGATTAGAGAACAAAAGCATTAATAAATTCTATAAACTAAACATAAATACCAATCAAAATGCAACGAGTTTTTCCAAAAAATTTGTTCTATAAGTATACACCATATTTCCTAGTTGTTTTACAAAATTAAATTAAAGAACTTAATTATCCAAAAATAGGCCAAAGTTTTGAAATTAAATCATGTAGTCCTATATTTACAAATCATGCAAAGTGTTAGAGAAAAGTTAAGAACATAAAAGTCCCCTTGATCTCATGTTCCACAAAAAACACTAATTTATAAGCTGTCAAAACAAATAATATAATCCAACAACAATTTATAGGTTGTCTTAAGGGGATGTCTTAAGGGGTCCTAATACAATGTCTTTAGGGGATCAAAGAAGAGTATAATTAAGTATAAATATTAAGTGATATAAACAAGTATTATACTTTAGGGTGAGTCATCATAAAAAATGATATAATTAAGTATAATATTTAGGATATGTGCTAATACGACACGTCTTAAGGGGTCCTAATACGATGTATTAAAGGGATCAAAGAAGAGTATAATTAAGTATAAATATGAAGCGATATAAACAAGTATTATACTTTAGGGTGAGTCATCATAACAAATGATATAATTAAGTATAATATTTGAGATATTTGCTAATACGACACGTCTTAAGGGGATTATAATATTTGAGATATGTGCTAATACGACGTCTAAAGGATATAATTGATTTAACAATAATTTATGCATGATATTTAGTGATTATACAATCAAATATAAAGTTTCAAAGTAGGAAAACATGCACATTTAACAAACAAAATATATAGAATATTGATTTTGATACATAAAAGTAAATAGACTACATAATTTTATATGTACATGTATTTGTAATTTGTACAAAATGTTTAATTGTGTAAGTATGTATGTACATATATGTCATCTCAAAAAAATGTTTACAAAATTTGGCTATTCCATCTCAAGAACATCTCAAACTTGTGCCCGAAATGTAGTAGGTCTTCACGCCACTTGATATCAAAAAGGTACAAGCAATATCAATGAAAGCATCAAAACATACATATTTTAATTTATATAAAACTATCTATATGTACACAACTAAAATACTTGTATTTAAAAGTATTCCACACATGTGTGTAGGTTGAATCGAGGCATCCTCTCCTTTTTGTTTCAAAGTATGAGATCAATGCAATGATGGCTTAAGGATACGAAAAAGGATAATAAATCAATTTTAACTCTTAATGTACAAGCAATATCAATATATAATCAAACCATGTATTTAAATATAATTTAACTAATAATTACTTGTTTTTACCAAGTATTCCATGTTGTCTAGGTTGAATCTGCATGGCCTAGATCCTTTTTGTGATTATGGCTTAAGGATCTATAAAAGGAAAATTTAAATCAATTTCAACTAATAACACACTTGACCAATATCAAAACATGTATTTAATCTATTTAAAAGGACAATATAAAACTAAAACTATATTTACCTATATTTACTTATTCCATTATACCATCTACATCCTCTCTATTTTGCAATGCATCTATGATTATCTCTTTCTCTTCCATAGAAATTGTCCATAGCACTTTATTTGTAGGTCTTCCATGATACCGATCTAGTTTTATATTTGTTGCCACCACCAAATGTGAATGGTTTATAATCTTTTTATGTGTTTCATAATCTTCGAATGCAGGTAGATCATTCTTCCTTGTCAACTATTTTCGTAGCCAAGTGCCAACAACTACCACCGATCCTATTGGAAAACATGAAAACCATCATCAAATAAGTTCTCAAAATTTTCTTAAGGGGATCAAAGACTTGTTCTAAAAATTTGCTTAAGGGGATAAAAACTTGTTATCAAAATTTTCTTAAGGGGATGTCTTAAGGGGATCATTGTACCTATTGGATAATGATAGCCATCATCATATTCTTGAGGTGCTATTAACTTATGTTTAGTCTCCACACAATGAGCCAACTAATATTTTGTTTCCTCTTCATTCCCCTCAGGTACAACAACAACATATACATGGCTTGCAAACAAAATTTGATTTAATAACTTGTGCATATCCATATAAATAATTTAGTATTATAAAATAACTTAATAAAGTGAAAAAAAATGAAATAAATTGAATTAAATTACCTTCTTGTACAAGGTCTGAAACACAATCATAGTCTTCAGATGAAAACACTTGATCATTTTCTTCAATAGTTATTTCATATTGATCATGTGTTTGTGTAGGTGTCAATGATCTTTGCTCCCATTGTTCAACCCATTATGTATTTTCACATGCTTTCCAATCTCTTGAGATACACAACTGACAAAAACATGCAAGCTCCCTTGTCCAGATAGTCTATGTGCTTGTTGTCAACTCCTAAATGAATTCCATTTAGTAGATCCACTAATTGTCTCACAGTCAACTCTAGGTAGAATGTTCTCTTCTTAAACCAACCAAAAGAATCAATGAACTGTAGAGTACTCACTTGAACTAGGTGTAGATAATCTTGTATTTCACCAATCCACAATCCCACGTACATCTTTAAATTTTACCACATCCTCAAATTTTAATTGTTTTCTAGTGAGAATTATTTTGACACACACACCAGTTCCATCATGTTCTCCTTTACCATGCCCAACTTAAAAAAAACTCCATATATGTTGGACATTAAGTTCCTTGTGAACCCTACTTAACCAATAGAACATTCAAACACTCTTGAACTGCCTCGTACAATTATTTGACCATATGAGGTGTTTTGTCATTTGGATTCATCTTTCTCTTAAATTTCTATAAAATATATTGAAATAGTATTGAACAAACTCTAACGAGTGTAACTAGTTGTCACTCAAATAAAAATGATACTCCCTCAAAACTTTTCTATCATCCTCTATACTATCATCTACATGCCTATAAATAATATGGACAAACATAGCTACTTGCATTGAATTATAATACTGTGATTGAATTTCCTCTTGCGGAGCTAGAGTATAATTTTCTGCAAAAATCAACCACTAAAAGTATAGTACCAATTGGAAATGTGTTTCTACATGCGCAAAATTGGCCATCAAGCCATCAAGCATGTTGAGAGTGCATGACATATTTTGGTACAATCTTATTCTTAAATTCACTCATGAATGCATGTACACTAACTTTTTCTGTAACTAAATCACAACACTTTCCTATTTTCCATCTTTTAAAGAACAGTCATCATTCTAAAATATTTTAACATCTACTAATTGTTGTCCAAAATCATTATCAACACTTCCATGCATACAAATTCTTAAGAATGAAATATTTCCACAACTTTTTCTGTCAGTAAATCACAACACTTTCCTATTTCTCCATCTTTTAAAGAATAGTCATCATTCTTAAATCTTTTAACATATACTAATTGTTGTCCAAAATCATTATCAACACTTCCATGCATACAAATTCTTAAGAATGAAAGATTTCCATAGCTAGTGCATTGTCCAAAAATACAAGAACTTAAATAAAACAATTTACCATTAGATTTTTCACAAAAAAAATATGATATAAACTCCCTTATTGTTTCAGGTGGCATATTAATACCACATTCATGTATAATCATGTTAGTATGCAATGTACAACATATATATAAAAAACCATCATAATAATAATGAAATTGAACATGCATTTTACAACAAGATATTTGTTGTTTATTAATTTTTACATACCAGGGTTTACATTTTTCAAATGACCTTTGACTTATTTTAATATTACCAGGTAACACAAAATCACCACAAATTTTTCTATAAAATTCAATTTGTGTTGTATCTAATAGGTTTTTTGGGTGAGGATCACAAACTTTGGACCCTACCCTTAATTTTAAAACATCTCTAGCATTAGATGATACCCTAGTATTATCATGCCAATATTTTTCAATCAAAGATTTAATTTCAACATTCAATTTCATATTAGACCTCGAGAGTCGATCACTGAAATTCCAACATTGGTTGATAGGATCATTTCCTATACAAGTTTCTCTTCTTTTTTTTCACTCTTAGCAATGTTTTAGGATGCATTTTTAAAACTTCACTAATATTGCTTACCATTCTTTTATTAAAAGTTTCTTTATTAACTATAGTATTTGTTATAGCTCTTCTTGCTGCATTTTTTATTTTTAGATCGACTAACAAAATTAATTATTAACCATCCAATTATTAATCCACATCTAGATGAACAGTGAACCAAAATATAAAAGAGATCATAACACATTGACACCAGGATTTTTATGTGGAAAACCTATAGTGGGAAAAGCCATGGTGAGGATTAGCTCACAATATATTATAATCAGTCATAAGATATTATAGGGCTCACTACCAGGATGCACTGTCCTTGACAAGCTCATAGCCTAAATACAAAAGATGGCTTATAGCCAATAAACAAAAAGAGATATGACTCACTGCCAAAAGTGAACTGAAGAAGTGCACCTACAAAGTGCAAAAATCAATTCTGGTTAAGCTCTAGAAATATCTAAGTTTTGATATGGTTGCAGATATACAATCATTATCACTCACTTCATACTATTTCATTTTTCACATCACTCACATAACATATTCTATATCTATATCTATCTCTATCTCTTATTATGTCCATCATACACACACACATATACACAGTCATGTCTTCCTTCATCAATTAGGTCAGCCTAATTGAATGTCAACATAAAAAATTCAAAATGACTTGTCAACCCAATTCAAAATTCCTTTTGGCACACATAACAAAACATTTCATCCATACATTAGGTTGGCCTAGACCTAATAATGAATATACAAAGTGCAAACAGTTCTCAACCTTGTCGACCAAAAGAATACCAAAATTTTGTCACTTGGATTACATAGTCAGATCAATAAAGATAGTTGAAAGATCATTTATACATGTAATAGACACTCTTGAAAAACAAATAAAAAACTCATAGAATTCCCTTTTATTGAGAGGATTTCTAGAGAAAAATACCAGATCAGCTTAGACATGCAGTTTACTTAGCTAGTTACCAACCAATGTTGGCAGCAATGACAACAAAATCGAAGGTCACCTTCTTCATTTTTCCAACAATCTCCCCCTTTGTCATTGATGGAAACATGTGCCAAAAAAGAGACATGCTTCAAAAAAAAAATTGTGCTCAACTCCCCCTAACATATGTATAGAACATAATATACTTTATACATGTTCTTCTCCTCTTCTCCTCTTCTCCCCCTTTGACATCAAGGACAAAGGACTTGGAAAAGATAAAAAAAAATTCAAAAAAAGAACCAGGGTCACTCTGTAACTCCTTGAGAATCATTTCCCAAGCTAGATTTCCATAATCCAAAACTCCTTTTTCCCTAAAAAGAGTTTTATAAAAGGATTCTAATTCCATCAGAAATTCTTCTCCTTCTTTCGGAGTGGATGGAGTAGTGTTCATCTTCTCAAGTTTTTCTACTTCCATCAATGTATCTGATATAGAGACATGTCTAGACATAACCAGGTCTCCAAGTTGGGCATACTGTCTCATAGCATCTTCTTTCTTCCTCTGTAAGATGAAAAATTTGATTTGAAGGTCTACAATAGAAACCCACCTAACATATTTTCTATCATCTACAATCTTATAATCTCTGGAAGCATCTATAAGTTGAGATTCAATAGAGTCCATTAAGTCCTTGATACCTCGAGTGGCTTCCGACCACTTCATACAATAAACAAATAGCAATTGGGCTTCCTCATCACAATATCTTACTTCTTTCAAAGTTTGCAAAGCCTTATCACGTGTAGTTTTACACTTATCTTGCAAGAACAATAGTCTTTTCTCTAGCATAATCAACTCCACTTCTTTTGTAGTTTGTACCTTGAGGTTAGATGTGTACTCTTTGACTGAATTAATTATGAGCTTTAAATTTTCAATTGGAGCTAGAGAGTTATTTGTTGTAACACTGGGGGTTGTCTCCTCTAAATATTTAATAACTTCATTTATCAATTCATTTCCCATTTGATATGACTTCACAACTTCTTGTGTGATAGAGTTGAGAAAAGTGCCACTTAGTTTTCTTTTGTCACTGGCTGCAATATTTGTCAAGTCCACATAACCTAGATGTGATGACAACTTAACTAGCTGAGGTAGAAGCATAGGTTGAAATACAGTTTTCCTTAAAAGAAGACCTTTAAGGGTAATTCTAGATGATTTTCCAGAAGGCTTCGATGGTTTAGATCCTTTGGAAATTTCTCCTTTACTCTTCTCAGTAGGAATGACATCCTTCTCTTCCTCTTTCTTGTTTTTCTTCTTCTTCTCTAGATGACTTTCTAGAGGACTTATCTCTGTTTTCTTTCTCTCTTCTTTGCTCATCATCCTTGTCATTATTCTTCTTTTTTTCCTCACTCCCTTCACTTTCATCTTTATTTTTCTCTTTGTTGTTCTCGGTAGATTCTTGATGTCATTTTTTCTTATCACTAGAATGATCTTTATGTTGATCAGCAGACCTTTTGCTGGTAGTCTCTTATGTATTAGTCTGAGGGGCAGGGATCTCAAAAACACCAAGTGTCTCACCAACATTTTTCAAAGATGGATTATCCATCACTTTTGCAATAGTGGCATGTTCCTGTGCCTGAGCAGTGTGGGACAAAGAATTGGTTCTTACCCCATAGCTCCTTTCTAATTGCTTGATTACATCCTGAGTTTCTTGCCTTAATTTTTCCATAGAGTCGTCTTCTTTAGTCATTAGAATATTAACTCTTTGCTTGACTATAAACAATGTAGAACATTCTTTCAGTAGATTTGTAGATTCTATTTGCGAAAATGTGGAAAATGGATTTTAAGGCTTCATTTCTCATCTTGTCTTCAATAATTAAGCCCTCTTACCTTCTAAGTACTAGCTCTTTCCACACATTTTCAATAAATTTTGATTGTATTGTATCCATATTTATATTAAACAAATAACTATGTACTGAATAAAAGCATTTAGGATAGTTTCTTTCCCTTCATCATTAACATTATCACATAGCTTAGCAGTTGGCATAAGGTCATTGTCAATCATATTGTTTACTAAGGATCCAAGAATTAAGGGTGGATGATCACATACCAGAGGAGATCCAGGCATGTCCTCCATAGGATCAAATAAGCCTTCTTTTCTTCTTTGCATGTACATGAATTTGGTAAGTATCCTCCTCTTCCTCTAACTCCTCATCTGTAGAGATCTCAACTCTGGTTTTGGCTCCTTCACCGGAGGTACTACCCCTTCTATTTATTTTTAGTTGATGCTCTTCTTTTAAGCCAAGTTCAGTTTCTTCCTCAACATCACTCAAGGTTCTTTTCCTGTCAGCCTTTTGTTTCACTCTTCAAGTCCTAAAGCAGTAGATGGTGCAGCAACATGTATGTCCTTCTTCTTAGATGCCTTGGTATTGGGACCAATAGGGGCAGCAACATCAATAGATGCAGGATAACTATGATCTTTCCTCTTCCCTTTGACAAAATTAGCACCACTGGGTGTAGCAGAACTAGAGATAGGTGTTGGTGTAGCACGAGAAGATAGTCTTCCTAATTTTTTGGGTTTGGAGGACTATTCAACAAATTTGGCTTTCCTTTCATCTAGGGCTTCCTTCAACTATTTTATATCATCCTTAATATATCTTTGACCTTGGAAGAAAGCTTCAACCTTCTTTCTTTTTTTAGATGTTGTAGCTTCTAAATGTACTTCAATAGATTTCTCCTCATATGTACCATGCCTAGGTAGAGAGGGGTCCTTAGGACTAGCCAACAAAATCTCGATATACCTCTCCATCATTTGTTATTCAATCTCATATCCCAGTCGTTCAATCCATTGAATTTTGGGTTCTACAGCCTCAATGATGCATTCATTTGTAGACACAAGAAAGGCAATCTCATTTTCATACTTTTTCACCAAACTCGTTGGAATCTATTCTCTTTCATGCATTTCATTCTAAAATATTGCAAAGAAAGAAGTTAGGGAATTTTTTTGTGCCCTAAAATCTCCTAGACTACACAGATGGTCAAAAATATAATGAGCAATCTACCTGGTGTTATCCCAAATTATTCCTTTTCTTCCCGGTAATTCCCTCAAGAAATAAAATAACAAACAAACAATTAAAGTGCCAAATTTAAAAACATGCTTCTTCACCTTTTTCATACTCAGGTTCTCCATAAGTTGCAACCTAAGCAACTCACAAAGTTCAAAATATTTTCTATTCTCCACCATTTCATGAGCAGTGTGAATTATTATGGAAGACAATGAATTTGCTCAGTTAGTAAAATAGTTTTTCTGCCCAATTATGATGGTAGCATACTTGATGACAGGGTTTACAATAGACTTTGTAGTTAAAGCTCTTCCATCCAACTTAGCATTAGTCAACCTTGTGACTTCATCACTTTTCACTTCCTTTAGAACTAGAATGGCTCTGGTATCCCAAAGACCATTTAGAACTAGAATTTCCTCCTTATTGATAACCCCTAATTCATTTAGCCACATAAACTTGCTCTAATCCCTATTGAGGGCCATTCTGAAAAAAATTTCCTCACTCTCACTGGAAAAGTTTGGAACCAGTTCCAAACATTCAATTTAATTCAAACTAGGTTTTCATATTCCACCTTAAGTAGTAGATCATCTCCAATCAACTCACTATCCCACAAATCCTTCAGCTCTTGATGATTGAATTCCTCTAGCTTCCCATGAATGTATGTTCTTAGATATTTGGTGGGTAGCACATGGATTAGAATGTGTGAGAATGCACCCATGGGGTCATTTTCATATACTTTGCATGGAAATCTTCTAAATCTGGGTTGGGGTCTCTCAAAGACTTCCACAATTGTAGGAGTAGCCATTCTCCTCACACAATTTGAATATGCTTTAACATAAAGTTCCTTCAACTTTTAAAAAATCCATAGAATTTAGATAATAGAGAATACATTTTCTGCTTGTTGAGAACTAGGGTTTTGATGTATGATGCTTTAACTCACCTTCAACACTCTTTAGCTCACTCCACTTTTTCCCAAATGCGCAAATGTATTTTGGCTTTACTCGATTTCTCATTTTTATGACCCACGAGATTTTTCCCTAATTTTGCATTTAATGCACTCCAACCTTAAAAGCTAATAAACACATTAGAGAGTATCTTGGAAACCAAAAAGGGTTCCGCAATTCTTCAAGTCTTCCTACTCTTTGCTAGATATTTCTTCAATTCCTTTAGAATGTTGAATCATATCACATATCCTCGTTTCATTGCTTAACACCTCATATATTGGGGTTTCTGAGATTTCTCTATAAGTACTCCCCTTGAAGCCATTACTGGGTTCAGTTCTTAGAAGTGGTATCTACACTAGATGTAGATGTAGATGCATTTGATTCATTCTTTTCCTCTAGTTCTTCCTTTTTCTTCCAAATTTTTTCCATTTCTTTCCTTACTTTGACATGATCTACTTTGTTCACAGACTTGTTCTTCTATTCTGGATTGGGTTTCTTCCTGATTTTGCTCTTACAAAATTTTGAGATGTGTCTTGGTTTGTTGCAGGTGTAGCAAACAACATATCCTTGATCAAACTAATTTGCATTCATCCTTGCTCTACACTGATTAGCCTTTTGTCCAAAGATATTGCATGTGTAATAGTAGCTTTGAAAGGATTGAATCCTTCTACTAGTATTAAACCTGTTCATCATCATCTAGTTCTACATTTGGTAGCTCTATGTTTGAGAAACTTGTTGCAAAGATAGCATTGTCCAGGAAAGAATCCAATATTTTGATTCATTCTATTATAGTTCATTCTACTTCTACATTTTGTTGCTTTATGACCAAATTTATTGCACGAGAAATAAAAGCCATTAAACAATGGGTACCTTTGAGCATTAGGTTGTTGGATATGAATCATTTTGGTATTGCTCCTTTGATTCTTGATTTGCTGAGTATTGCCTTGAAACTTCTTCTGATTGTCCACTTTTCTAGAGATAGTGTTGATTTTATGATCAGATTTAAAGCAGAAAAATTAATTCAAAAACACACACAATGACACAGCAGATACCCTGGGAAAACCCTCCACTTGAGGGAGAAAAACCCAGCAAGAATTATCACTTCTTATATTGCAATATCAACAACAATGATCTCTTTACAATGATGTGGCCAATCTTATGGAACTTTACAAAATCACACTTAGATGCAAGAACACGAACTCTCCTTGATAAATGACGCACTGTTGTAGGTGGATAATCGCTCTTGAATATGGAATGAAATGAACTTGACTTATATTGAAGTGCATGGAATGAACTCATATAAATACAAATCAATGGAAGAGACACACCTCTTCATAATACAAAGTCAGCCATCAAGGATCATGACTCAAACATGGAAAGGTACAATTATCAAGAAGAGTCGGCCTCAACAAATAATTAATAACCGAATATTAAAATGACTTTTGAAAGACGTTACACAAGATAAGATCACATCTCCACAAGTCAACCACAATAATAATGAATGAAAATGAAGTGCCTCTTCATTTTGTATATCATCTCAATTTAAATAGTTGTTAAGGCTACAATTTGAATTAACTTCAATAACGTGTTGTGCTAGAAGTAGCAGCCTGACGCTACTCAAAACAATAACAAATAGGTTTTGACTTTGAGCTTTGTCCTTCTTCAAGTCCTAGACCACCTTTATCCTCAGAAGGTTTTTGAGAAGCAATCAACTCATCAAGATTTGTAGAACTTGCTTTGAACTTTTCTTCATGAGCTTTTTCTTTTTCCATATCAGAGCTTAGGGTTACCACTTCTTGTTCAAGCTTTGTGCATTCATCAATTTTATTTTGAATCTCAATTTTGTAACATTCTTCAATTCATTTTTTTCTTCTACTTGCACCTTTAGTCCGATAATTTCCTCATTAGCCTTTTTCAATTGATCACTGACTTCTCTATGCCTTTCCTTGAACCTTTTGATCTGATCTCTTGGCTTCCTAATGCATTCATTTACTTCCTTCAGGTTTCCTTTCAAAGTTTCCTTCTCATCTTCGCTTTTATCCAATTCTTCAAGAGCAACATTGATTTCCTCATATATAGAGTTTTCTTCCAGAGGAACAAGATAGCTTTCATTAGCCATGTATTCAAATTTTGGGACCTTCCTCAAGCTGTAAGACTTTTTTTAGAGGAACCAAGCTTTTATACCAATTTTTGAATACACCGAATACTGAGAGGGGGGTGAATCAATATTCTACTAACAAAATTAATTATTAACTATCCAATTATTAATCCACATCTAGCTACAACAGTGAACCAAAACATAAAACAAATCATAACACATTGACATTAGAATTTTTACATGGAAAACCCAAAGTGGGAAAAACCACAGTGAGGATTATCTCACAATATATTATAACCAGTCATAAGATATTACAAGGCTCACTTCTAGGACACACTGTCCTTGAAAGGATCACAACTTGAATACAAAAGATGGCTTATATCCAAGATACAAAAAGAGAGATGGTTCACTACCAAAAGTGAACTAGAGAAGTGCACCTACAAAGTGTAGAAATGAGTTCCAGTTAAGCTCTGGAAATATCTAAATTTTGCTCTGGTTGCAGATATACAATCACTATTAGTCACTTTGCACTATTTCATTTTTTGCATCACTCACATACCATATTCTATATCTATATTTATATCTATCTCTATCTCTTCTTCTATCCATCATACACACACATATACACAATCATGTCTTCCTTCATCAATTAGGGCAGCCTAATTAAATGTCAACATACAAAATTCAAAATGACTTGTCAGCCCAATTCAAAATTCCTTTTGGAGCATAGAACAAAACATGTCATCCATACATTAGGTCGGCCTGGACCTAATAAGGAGCATACAAAGTGAAAATAGTTCTCACCTTGTCGGCCAAAAGAATACTGAACTTCTATCACTTGGATTACACAACCGGATCAATAAAGATAGTTGAAAGCTCGTTTATACCTGTAATAGACACTCCTAAACAACATATCAAAAACTCATAAAATTCCCTTTTACTGAGAGGATTTCTAGACCAAAATACTGGATCAACATAGATTCACAGTTTACTTAGCTAGTTACCAACCAACGTTGGCATCAATGAAAACAAACCCAAAGGTCACTTTCTTCATTCTTCCAACAAGGGATGCATGTCCTTTCAACCTCGTACAATCATACTTCACTTTCCTATTATCTTTGGTGGTCTCCAAGTTGAAATACTTTTCCATATCCATGATCCAATCATTGAGTTCTTCTAGATATAGGCTTCCACTATAGTTTGATGGGTCCATCCTTGGCTTACTACTCAAATTGGATAATACTTTCAGGAATATCTCTTCTTGTGCATCTCCTCTTTTCACTTCTACAAATTTTGCAACTTCTTCCTCTTCTTCACTAACATCCTCTATATATATCCCTCTTCATTCTGAGGTTTCTATGGCCTCCAGGTGCATTGTTATTCCTCTCAACATCTTCATAACAAAGGTATTGTCTTCTCCTCATGGTGTTCTCCCTCTCCCATGTCCTATATGTGACGTGTCTTCTTCAACTTGGCTTTGATATCAAATGGAGTAATTCAACAATTGAGAATCCACAGGATTGTCAATTGTTGTAGCAAATTCACTTTTGGGTTTTTCAATGCACGAAATGGAACACAACAAAATATGAATTTTAAAATTATTAATTCAATTCAAAGAGCCTGCAACAACAATGAGAATCAATAGCTCCAACAATAGCCAAATTATGCCACTCTTGCAACAACACTCTATAGGCAACCGTACACAAACTTCAAATTTTCTAAAAACCATTTACATGCAAGTAAAAATATGATCAAAACTCTCTTGAACAATAAAAAGCACCTACAATACACTCCACATGTCATCAAATCCTTCCTCCCTTACATTCAATCTCCATTAACTCACATTCTCTTCATTTTTCTTCTTGTTAAAACTTCACAAGCAACTCGGGCATGGCTTTTCCTCTTCTCTATAGTCAAACTTCCAAAATTCTCATTACTCCTTGCTAGGCATGGGTTTTCCTTTTCTAGGTATGTTCCTTCAATTTGTAATTCAAAATTGCCGTCTCGCCTCTCAACCCACTCTCCACTCCCTCAACACCCAACATCCCAATTCTTCAAAATAATACAATTTTCAAATTTTGAATGGAGTTACAATTTACAATAAATGCCCACTCACAGGCTTGGGCATGGGATTTTTCCTTTTTGGAAAATTAACACTTTTCAAGCATTTTTAAAACAATTAAAATGTGAATCAATTAAACAATTGATGTTTTCACAATCTTGACATTAAACCTTACTGTGCTGGAGGAATTGAGGATTTAAATAAATTGTGCCTAAAAAAAAAAAAAAAAACAAAACACAAACATTATTTATTTATTTATTTTTGGATGTGCAAGATTGTTTGTGCACCCAAATCTGCTCTTGCATTAAGGTTTCATAGTGATAATCTTTTAAAGGCTTATACTTTGGAAGTATGTTGTGACCATTGATTACTAAATAAAACATTGAGTTGCTTCAAATTTTAGGTGTTTTCTTTCCCCTTATAAATCTATGTGTTATAGTATACTACATTTGGCTCTAGAAAAATTCACCTCCAACAATTCACCAATGAAAAATTCATTGTCAACAATTCTCCACGAGAAAATTCACCACCACTAGCATTTCGCCGCCATGGAAAATTAACCACCAAAAATTCATGCAATTAATTTTTTGCACAATGAATTTTCATGGCGGTGAATTTTCTTGCAGTGACTTGTTGGCAATTAATTTTTTGTCGGTGAATTGTTGGCTGTGAATTTGTCGTATGCCACTACATTTGTGTCTATTTTCTTGTAATTATATAACTAATTTAACTTTTATATGGATCTCCTCTTCTAGATTAGTGTAGGAAGTGTAATATACACCTTTGCTTCCTTTCAATTTTATCAAGCCATTAGATTACATATAGTGGATATATCAAACATAGTTTTAGCGCTAGAAAAGAAAGGGAATGTTAGAATATGTATTGACTTCAACGACGTTAAAAAAGCATGTCCAAAGGATGACTTCCCCCTTATGTTTATGGATGGAATCATAGATTTTATTGTTGGATTTGAGATGTCCCCCATGGATGGGTTGATATGTTATAATCAAATTCGCATCACAAAATCCAATAAAAGTAAGACAATGTTCACCACCCCTTAGTGGACTTTCTATTACATTGTGATACCCTTTAAGTAGGGGTTAGATACCAAAGGGCCATGACCCATATCTTCTACGACCTCATTCATCATATAGTGGAATCTTATGGTAATGATTTTCTTGTATAATCTAAAAAGAAATCAATTAATAAAGATACCTATGTGCAGTTTTTACTAGAGTGTGCAACTATAAGGTCAAGTTGCACCTTGAAAAGTGTATTTTTAAAGTTAGATAGAAATTTTCCCAACTTCATTGTTTCATGTTGCAGGATAGATGTGGTTGCTAGTAAAGTAAAAGTCATTCAAGGTGCAACTCCTCCAACCATTGAATCTACTGCTAGAACTTTTGTGCTCCAATTAGGGGCAATATGAAATTTTATACTAGTCATCACATTCAAAATAAGCCCAATCAACCAATTATTGAAGATAAATGGCCAAAAAACTTGGACAATTGATTGTCAAAACAAATCAAATAATAAAGAGACATTTGTAATTTAACTAGATTGTGATAGTATAAGGTGAAGTTGAACCTTGAAAAATGCATTTTTTAAGTTGGATAGAAAATTGCTTGACTTCATTGTCGCATGTTGTGGAATGGGTATGGCTCCTACTAAAGTAAAATTCATTCTAAGTGTAACTCCTTCAACCATTGAATCTACCACTAGAACTTTCTTGCTCCAATTAGAGGCAATATGGCATTTTATACTAGACATCACATTAAATAGAAAACCCAATCAACCAATTATTGAATAAAAATACTCATAATTATATGAAGAATTTTTTTTCTCACAATTGTCATTCTTATACCACCTAGAAAGGGGTGCCCATTTATCTTCTACTTTAGAGCTATTAAATTTTGTTGCATGGATGCTAACACAAGAATATGGAAATGGAAAGGAAAGGGCAAATAGTTCATCAATCAAATCTTACTTAACTATGAGCAAAACTATACTCAAGAATATAAATAATGTTTATCTATAATCTTCACTACATGACATCTCCACCATTACATGTTGAGTTAGAAAACATGATTTATCATTAGGTTAAAATTCCTATGAACTTCCTCACACAACCAATGCTAGAGGGTGGGGCATTTTTATTGTTAAAATAAGGTACACCACTGAAAATCTTAATTCTTTGAATATTATGAAAATTAAGTTTTTATTAATGCAATATTAGATTTCCCATTAAAAGATTATATAAAAGTAAATAGAAACCAACAACCCATGATAAATAAACTCCCATGTGCACTCGAAACAGCTATTGAATATAATAGACTATGAAAGAAAATAGAAATCAACAACATGTGATAAATAAGCCCCCCATCTGCACTCAGGGCTGCTATTAAATGTAGTAGCTACAACATTAAAGTTGATAGTGGAAAGCCTTAAATATCCCATTAATAAAAATTAGAAACCAACAAGCCTCCCATCTGCACTATTGAATGTAGTAGCTATAACATTAAAGTTGATCGTGGAAAGCCTTAAATATCCCCAAACCCTTCATCCTAACGCTCAAATTCCCCAATCTATCAAATCAATTCTCGTTAAATGCAGTAAAATCATTGTAGTTGTCAGCTCTAAAGTTCCAATAATAAATTACATGACTTGTTCCCTAAGAAATTCGGCAAAGGCTATAGAGGCAACAATTTCTACTTCTCCCTCAGATCAGTCCATCAGTCCTTGTTCCACCATGCAGTCTCTTACGTTTTTTTTAATTTTCTTTAGGGGAGAAGACCCAGTAGCTACCACCCATTGAATAACCATCTTTGGGACCCCCCAAATTTTTTTTAACTCTGATCCACTAAAAAACTTTTTATTAACAAATATAAAATTACAACAATACCAATAGAAAATTACTACAACACCAATAGCTGCTCATAACAGAATGAGTCACTCACCAATCAAAGTACACAACTAATGGTGCCTTTGCATTTATAAAAGAACTCCACTTGCACATAAAAAGGCCCATTTACAATTTTATTTAAATCATTTACTTTTTACAATTACCCCCACTTGCAAATGTTTGTCCCTCACTACATTTTATATTTACATGTATACATGCACAGCTACTGGTGCTTTAGATGACATAATCACAAACTCCTTTGCACAGTCTTTCACACACTCCATGTCAGCTATATGTACTTATTTCATTTCCTGTAGGTACCTGCACAATTAACATATGGGTGTAAGGCTCCCCAATTAAACATCAAATCCAAATGTAATGCACAACTCAGTCATATCATCTTTTAAAAACCTACGTAACTTGCAGCTTCAAATTCAAATGCTCTACCAAATTCAAAATTCAAACACAACCACCAAATTGAATGCATATCATCTTTAAAAACCTACGTAACTTGCAGCTTCAAATTCAAATGCCCTAACAAATTCAAAATTCAAACACAACCACCAATTTCAATGCATTCAATTGTCAGATTCGAATTCCTAAATAAGAGGGGGAAAGTAGCCAGCAACATTCACAATTGCATGTTACTCCCATCAAAGTTGAAAGCAACGACAAAGATTTTCTGCACATTCCTCTGCACATTCCTCTGCACATTCCTCTTATATCCAAAGTCTCAGGTATGTACTTATATTTATTTTCATTTATGCAGTGTCTTCTTACTTTATACATTCTACCATTTAATAAAAAAATTCTACTTTCCATTGCACATACAGTAGGCTAGCATACATATATTTGTCATTTTACATTACGTGTCTCTTGTTCATTCAGCAAATCGATGTATATGTGTGTTTCCTTTGCCTATCCATTGAAAATGCAGAGTATGTAGTTACAGTTATTTTCATTTATGCAGTGTCTTCTTACTTTATACATTCTACCATTTGTAAAGAAATTTCTACTTTCCATTGCACATACAGTAGGCTAGCATACATATATTTGTCATTTTACATTACGTGTCTCTTGTTCATTCAGCAAATCGATGTATACGTGTGTTTCCTTTGCCTATCCATTGAAAATGCAGACTATGGTACCTATATTTATATTTGTCTGTTTTTCCTCATTTGTCATTTACTTCAGTGTTTATATCAGGGTTTATAGTTGTTATTTATTTTTTCTTATATGTCTGTTGTTTATTTTTGGTCATTTGTCAGGGGGGTCATTTATCAGGGTTCAATATGTATATGTGTGTATATATATATATATACATAGACAAACACATATATATGTCTATTAGTCTGTTTAAATATGTTTCATTTGGCTGTCCAATACAATAGCGTAGCATTTGTTTTTATTTTTCTACTTCCCATTGCACACACAGCAGGCTACCATACATATATTTGTCATTTTACATTATGTGTCTCTTGTTCATTCAGCAAATCGATGTATATGTCTATCCTTTGCCTATCCTTTTAAAATGCAAACAATGGTACTGGTTAATCATTTTCTTCTGCATCTTTCACGGCCCATGAAGGATTTATTCGATGATTCAAAAATTATTACTGCTTGTTTATGAAATAAATCATTCCTCTTACACTCCTTTTTCCCACATTGCCTATCCTTTTAAAATGCAAACAATGGTACTGGTTAATCATTTTCTTCTGCATCTTTCACGACCCATGAAGGATTTATTCGATGATTGAAAAATTATTACTGCTTGTTTATGAAATAAATCATTCCTCTTACACTCCTTTTCCCACATTGCATATGTATGTATGTATGTATGTATGTATGCAGCTTCATACATACATATGTACATATGTACATGTATGTATGTATGTATGTATGTATGCAGCTTCATACATACATATGTACATATGTATGTATGTATCTGCATACATACATACATACATACCCTAAAAAAAAGTGAATTTGGTTTTCTTTTGTGCTTAAATTATTAAATACGACCTGGTAAAGTCGATTGTCTCATGATTTTGTCTCCAGAAATGATCAGGAATTTCGTGGGTTTGAACACATGTCTATAAAAAACCCAGGTCACTTTGGGCATAAATCGACAAACCCATTAAAAATAAATATGTTTTTGTCAAAACCCTTGCATGGTTTTTTCCAAATTCGTGTGCTTAATGAATTAATCTCATGAAACCCTTGCCTGGGATATTCTGCATCTATCTCAAAACGCACTTCTGTATTCCTACCAGTGAGGAATTATTATTATGAAACCCTTGGTTAATTTCTTCTGCTCTTTTTTCAAAACCCAAGTCTATACAATGTGCTTTGAACATTGATATATATACATACATATATCTATGTATATATATCTATATATATGTATATGTACAGATATATGCATACATTTAACTAAAGAATGGGATACCCAAAAAAAAAAAACATTAGTCATATGCGTCAATCGGACCCCAAATAAAGATTAATTGGGGTGTAATGTGTTTGGTGTCTGGTGCTTTAGTAAGGAGGTTAATATGTAGGAGTGATTTGTAATGGGTGCGAAATTGATTGTAGAAGGTGCTAACGTGAATTAGACCCATTCACTTTTGAGCGGATTTGAATGATAAAATAGATCTGTTTTATATTTTGCAAAGTTTATACCTGTGTTTTGTATTAATATCTGTGTTTTGCACTGTTTATACACTGTTTTTCTAACACTTGATCACTTACAATGTAGCTGATCATTGACAATAATGGCACCAAGGCACAAGAGAAAAAGATCGGGTCTGAGGCGCTTGAATAGAGTACCTCGTGTAGTGACATTCAATGTTCCAGATGTTGACGAAGAGCCAGCAGTAAACATGGACGAGGAAGTTATTTCTGATAATGCAGCACAGACCAATGAAAATGATGGTTTTGAACCTGCTGTTCATAATACTGACGTAGAAATGGAACCACCATCTGCTGACCAAGTGACAACCCCAGATCATAGCATCAAAAGTTGGTCTATGGATGACATGGACAAAGCCATTGCAGATGTTGAAGACCATCACATGACAATCAGACGTTCAGCGATCAAATGGGGAATCTCGCCTAGCAGTTTGCGGTCATGGCTCAATGGTCTGACATCCACAAAAAAGAGGGGGCCACCTACAATCCTGACTGACGAAGAAGAAGCTGAAATTGTGCAATGGTGTAAAGATATGGCTAATATTGGCCATGGCCTTCAAGTCTCACAGCTTAAGTCAACGGTGGCCCACCTGGTTGGAGTGAGGCCTAACCCATTCACAAATGGGATACCAGGGAGGTCATGGTGGGTTGGATTTCATCAAAGGCATCCTGATCTGACAATTCGAACACCCGAAGGAGTGGACACAGATCGAGCTATAATGCTGCGGCCCGAAATAGTTTCTTCATTCTATGATAACTTGGAGGAGTTGTACAACAAACTGAATTATGGGCCCAACAACATATGGAACTGTGATGAAACAGGTGTGCAAGCTGGCAGAAATTGTGCAATGAGAGTTATTGCAAAAACAGGGACGAAATGTGTTCCACAATTAATTGCTAAAAGCAGAGAATGGATCACTGTTCTAGCTTGTGTTAGTGCAGCAGGTCAAGCTATACCTGGTTACTATTTGTTCAAGTCCAAAAGGAACATTAAAAACTATATTGTTAACTGTGAGCCAAGGGCATGCATGGCAATCCAAGAGCATGCTTGGATGACCAAAGAATTATTTGTGGCATGGTTAAAACACTTCGCAAAAAATGTCCCAGGAGGTGTGTCACCAACCAACAGAAAGCTTCTAATCTTTGACGGTCATGGCAGCCATGTCGCATTCAAAACGATTGAAGTAGCAAAGGCTATGGGAATAGATTTGCTCACACTTCCAGCACATTGCAGTCACAAATTGCAGCCCCTTGATGTTAGTGTGTTCTCACCATTTAAGCACTACTTCAAACAGCAAAGGACTATATGGCTCTCTGCAAATCCTCAACTTGACATTGGAAGGGAAGAGTTGGCAACACTTGCCAGCAAAGCTTTTGCACAAGCTTTGACTCCTAATAACATTGCAAGTGGTTTTAGAAAAATAGGAATTTGGCCATTAGATCGACATGCACTTGACTTGGATATGGGGCCAAGCCAAGCTTTTGTGGTTGAAGAGGAAGGAACGACATTGGGAGCAGAAACTGAGGGTGATACAGCTGATGAAGAGGCACAGTTCATGGCAGCTGAGACTTGTTTGAGGATAGCAGGTTGGAATGAGGAACAGATTGGACAGTTTGTGGATACCTTTTCTGCAAACATTCCCCCAAATCCAGAAAACATTGAGGCAACAAAAATTCAACAAGAACCAGCAGTTCGATCATCTAATCAGGTAACTAAAAATGAAGAGAGTTTGAATCTGCCATCTGAATTTGAAGATGCAGCTTTGAACCTAGGGGTGCATCTCAATTTCACTCAAGTGGATGAAGGGTTGTCCATGCCATCACCACCGAATGTTGATCCTGAAGATGTAATCCATTACTTCACAACTGGGAGAAATTGGGAGGCTGAAAATGATGAAGAGGATGGAGTCGATGGTAATGACTCAAATGATGAAGAGGCTGACTATGTACCATGCACACAAGTCAATGATCAACAACCAGCAGGCTGCAGAAGCACTTTTTTGCAACTCCCAATGCAACGAGTGCGCCAATCATCTAACAGAGGTCGCAATGGGGTCCTACGCCTTAGTAGGCAGTCTCAAATTTTGACATCAGATGATTTCTTCAATTTGCTGAATGAACAAGAGGCACAGAAGCAAAGAAACCAAGAATTGCAGCAAAGGAAAAAGGAGCAAATGGCTGAAAGGAAGGCAGAAAGAGAAGCAATCCTCGCACAGAGGGAGGCAAATAGATTGGAGCATGCTACAAAAAAACAAAAAATTGCAGAGGAGAAACTGAGGCAGCGACATGAAAAGGAGCTTCATAGGGAGCAAGCAAAGATTGCTAGACAGTTGAAGGAAAACCAAAAGCAGGCGGAAAGAGTAGAAAGAAACAAAAGTAAGAGTACTCCTACAACTCCTCTTCCAAGTCAACATCCAATTTTAAGGGACATGATTAACATTTTGTCTCCAGCCTTTGCAGCTCTTAGCAGCCTACAAAATGGGTCTTCTGAAGGCTGCTCTCCACAGTTACAGCTAACTCCAGAGGCAAATCATGCATTGCTTGCTTGTATAGCAAGTGCCATACAGAACAATCCGCAGTCCTCAACATCTTCTCCAGTTGACGCAGACTCAGTTGACCCCCAAGGACACACCACTTCATAATCAGATCTGTCGATGTCTGATTACGATTTTTTGTTGTCAATTTTTTGACCTCGAAGTGTGCTAGACTGTTTTGTGTAAAACTGAATGCTGGTCTATTGTATTGGACAGTCAAAGGATACTAGTTTGTTGTATTGGATAGCATTTGGATACTAGTGTCTAATTTTGTAGAACTAAATGGTAGTGTGTTCTCAAATTATCTAATTCGATGTGTTCCAATGTGTTTTTTGTATATATGAAGACTCCTTGTCTTCTTTCCAAGTTAATGATCTATACTTTTGTGATTCGAAATCAGTTTTGTGTTTGTTGTATTCATCTATCATTGATGTGATTTAAAAATATGACTCACTACTCTATTCAAGATCTATGTTTTGTAAATAATGCATTTGGTAAAGGTTGAAAACATTATAATTCAAACTTTGTATTTTCCCTGACATCAGACTTTTTGAAAATTCAAACTTAATAATTCAACAAGTTTCTATGTATGTTGTTTGATTTTGAATTATTTTCTGTGCAATTAATCTGATCACCTAAAATCAACAAATCCCACCATAAATCAAATCCCATTGTTCAGGTTAATGAACGAACATCATCAGAAAAAAGAACATCATAAATGAACACAATGTCTACCAGGTCACAGCCAAGGTAAGCTCTTGAAAGACTTCACTTGAAATGTCATCATGCAAATTGACTTGCTCTTTACAACCTCCCTAGTTGTGTATACATGCATACATACATATATATATACATATATATATATATATATATATATATATATATATATATATATATATATATATATATGTATATATATACATACATACATACATACATACATACATACATACATATGTATACACAACTAAGTATATGCATACATATAACTATACATCTATATGCAACATATCCATAAATTAATCTATTTGAAACTATAAATTTTTGAACACATACAGTTGGAAATTAATTTAATTGTAAATTGTAAATGTAAGTTTACAATGAATAATAAAAATGAACATTATAAATGAACACAATGTCTATCGGGTCACAGCCAAAGTAAAGTCTTGAAAGACTTTACCTGATATGTAATCGTACAAATTGACATGGTCTTCACAACCTCCTAGCCATTTGACATGCCTGCCACAACAAACAAATATAATACAACAAACAAACATGGACAATAGTTATTGAAATAAATAAAAAGATATACTAGTTAGTAAAAAAGATAGAACAATAATTGAAACTTAGAACAATTTGAACAAAAAATCCTTAATTATTTGGTGTGTTGATAAACACAATTACCAAACTGCCCACCATGAACATCGTTACACCGCCTCTCCTTGTTCTCCCATGCCTGCAAGAAAAGATTTACAACCACGGGTAGTCACAACCGAGGCTAGTAACATACAAACATCATATGACCTTTGAAATAATGCATGTACAACAACACATAATTAATCAAGTTCAATTGCGAATATAGTAGTAGAGGAGACAAATTGTGAATGCCACTGGCTGCTATCCCTCTTATTTAGAAATTTGAATCTGACAATTGAATGCATTCAATTTGATTGTTGTGTTTCAAATATGAATTTGTTATAGCATTTGAATTTGTAGCTGCCAGTTACGTAGGTTTTTAGAGATGATATGACTGAATTCTGCACTATATTTGGATTGGATGTTCATTTGGGAAGCCTTATATATCTGTGATTTTTTGCAGCTTTGCATGCATGCATAGAGTCATACAATCATATATCAGTAATATACATTGCAAAGCAGAAAAAACACCTAAATGTGTCACTTTTAACATCTAATTAAAACTCTTTTATCATTCAAATCCGCTCAAAAGTGAATAGGTCTAATTCACGTTAGCACCTTCTACAATCAATTTCGTACCCATTACAAATCACTCCTACATATTAATCTCCTTACTAAAGCACCGGACACCAAACACATTACACCCCAATTAATCTTCATTTGGGGTCCGATTGATGCATATGACTAATGTTTTTTTGTGGGTATCCATCATAACCATTAAACTGCTTGTGGCTGTCTTTGTGGTACACTTTTTATGCATACATGTAATACATACCGCATGCCGCCGCCCGCCATATGTATCTATATATGTGTGCATGCCTTTATGCACATACATGCATACAGCCACATATATGGACGTAGCTACGTACACATGCATGTAAAAATAGCATGGCAATGTATGTGGCTCTTTAATCATCTATGCAATACATACGTAGCGTGGCGTATGTCTACATACATACACACATACGTAGCGGCGTAACATGTATGTAGTAAATGTGCATGCGTACATACGTAGCCAATATGCGTAATATGTGTACGTACATACGCATTGCATACATGCTTAATATGTATGTAATGCATGTACTCACCTATATATATGTATAAAATGTATATATGTATGTATCTGCTCTAAAATAGATACATGCATACATATATACAACATGGTGAAAAGGAGTGTAAGAGGAATGATTTATTTCATAAACAAGCAGTAAATTTTTTTCAATCATCGAATAAACCCTTCATGGGTCATGAAAGATGCAGAAGAAAATGATTAACCAGTACCATTGTTTGCATTTTGAAAGGATAGTTAAAGGATACACACATAATACATGGAATTTATTTGGAATGAACAAAGAGAACCTGAGAATGTAAAATGACAAATATATGTATGCTAGCCTACTGTATGTGCAATGGAAAGTAGAAATTTCTTTACAAATGGTAGAATGTATAAAGTAAGAAGACACTACATAAATGAAAATAACTATAAGTACCTACCTAATACTTGGGATATTAGAGGAATGTGCAGAGGATGCTTGTCATTGCTTTCGATACATACATACATATATACATGTATGTATGTATGTGCACATACATACATACATACATTTTTGTAATATGAAAGATGCAGAAGAAAATGATTAACCAGTACCATTGTTTGCATATTCAAAGGAGAAAGATGTTAGATGTTACCTGAGGCCTGCTGTATGTGCAATGGAAAGTATGGTATGTATGTATGTATGTCTGTATATGTATGTTTGTATGTGTACATACATACATGTACATACATATGTATGTCTGTAAGTGTATATATGTATGTCTGTATGTGTACATAGTCTACATACATACAGCCTTTTTATGCAATATATCTATGTATGTATTATGCATACATGTATGCGTAACCAATAATATGTACACATCTGATTTTCATACATATCTCCCCATACATTAATATATATGTATGTGTGTATGTGTACATACATACATGTATGTACATATGTATGTCTGTATGTGTATATCTATATATGTACATATGTATGTCTGTATGTGTATACACATGTATGTACATGTATGTATGTACACATACACACATACATATATACATACATGTATGTATATATGTATGTATGTATATACATGTACGTATATATGTATGGTCTGTATGTATATATACATACAGACCATATATATATTTATGGTATGTATGTGTATATGTATGTCTGTATGTGTACATACATACAGACCATACATCTATAGATGTATGTACACATACATACATGCATATATGTAAGTATGTATGTGCACATACATACCATACATATATGTATGTAAGTATGTATTGGGTTTTTGAAAGAAATTAACCAAGGGTTTCATAGTAATAATTTGTCAATCGCAGGAATACAGAAGTGCGTTTTCAGATAGATGCAGAATATTCCAGGCAAGGGTTTCATGAGATCAATTCCTTAAGCAAACGAATTTGGAAAAAGCCAAGCAGGGGTTTTCACGAATTCATTTTTTAGATAGATGCAGAATATTCCAAACAAGGGTTTCATGAGATTAATTCATTAAGCACACGAATTTGGAAAAAACCATGCAAGGGTTTTGACAAAAACATATTTATTTTTAATGGGTTTGTCGATTTATGCCCAAAGTGAGATGGGTTTTTTATAGACATGTGTTCAAACCCACGAAATTCCCGATCATTTCTGGAGACAAAATCATGAGACAATCGACTTTACCAGGTCGTATTTAATAATTTAAGCACAATAAAACCCGCATTTGGAAAAACAAAGCAAGGGTTTTCACAAAAACATATTTATTTTTAATGGGTTTGTCGATTTATGCCCAAAGTGACATGGGTTTTTTATAGACATGTGTTGAAACCCACGAGATTCCTGATCATTTCTGGAGACAAAATCATGAGACAATCGACTTTACCAGGTCGTATTTAATAATTTAAGCACAATAGAACCCGCATTTGGAAAAACAAAGCAAGGGTTTTCACAAACCCACGAAATTCGTTATCATTTCTGCAGACAAAATCATGATACAGTCAAATTTACCACGTTGTAAGATGCATGATTTACTTCATAGACAAGCAGTAATAATTTATCAAACGTCGAACAAACCCTTCACGGGTCTTAACACTCGAATAAACCCTTCACGGGTCATGAAAGATGCAGAAGAAAATGATTAACCAGTACCATTGTTTGCATATTCACAAGGTAGACGATGTTAGATGCTACCTGGAGCCGTGCGCACGTGGAGGAGCTGTGGGGAGCCGTCGCCATCCGCAGCCTTCTCCATCGCCGGGAACCTTCCAGACAGCGCGCGGCAAAGCGAATGGTTATGATGGGATACCCCACAAAAAAACATTAATCATTTGCGTCAATCGGACCCCAAATAAAGATTAATTGGGGTGTAATGTGTTTGGTGTCCGGTGCTTTAGTAAGGAGATTAATATGTAGGAGTGATTTGTAATGGGTGCGAAATTGATTGTAGAAGGTGCTAGCGTGAATTAGACCCATTCACTTTAGAGCGGATTTGAATGATAAAAGAGTTTTAATTATATATTAAAAGTGACATAATTAGGTGTTTTTTTAATTTTTTATTGGTGGTTATATGTAGGGGGTATTGGGACATTAGGTGATGATAACCGGGCGGCACCTCTAAAATGGGTCTTTTTGACATACGCGCACATATCGGATGCTACCGCACTCTACCGAATTGCCCAAAAGCCAAAACCTTAGTTATAAGATCTTAACTCAGGTGCGAAAAAAACCCATAATTTTTTTTTCCGATTCGACATACAGTTTGTATTCTACGGTTGCGCGAAGTTAGGCCTGGCGGCTACTGGGTCTTCTCCTAGTATTTAAAGGTACAACTAAATGGAATATAATAAATTAATTAACCATTCTGCTCAGTACATTCAAGCATGCCGTAAATAAATTATTAATTTAATAAACTTAAAAGACTTAAACACTTTATTGCTCAAATAATTTATTAAGCTTTAATACTTATCTGTGGAAATGTGCAAAAGAAATCCCAACTATTGTTGGAATGGTCTTTGGTTCAGCCTCTTCCATCTGTGAGTAGTCTGGGAGGAAAGCAGACTTTGCTACTCTACACGAGTGCTGGTTCCACTGGAACAATGCTCAACACTCGTGCCACAAAACCATGCCCTGGCCAGGACCGTCCTGAGTGCACGCACTTGTACCCCAGGTTGGACACCCACTGTAGGAGTGCCCCTTCTCCATCCTACTCACAACCTGCTAACCTTGAAACCCTATTCCCGCAATGTGCTCCACTTTATTTTCCTCTTTTTATTTCCTCCCCTTTTCCAAGTTTCACATGAATGATTTATATATCTTTTAAGGGGTGGTTTCCAAATTCATCACACCCTTTCACAAAGGTTTCCTTTTTAACAATTATTTAAATAAATAATTAGGCTTCCCCTTTTAAAGAATGTTTATTCATATTCTTTAATCTCTCTTTTTACCAAAGGATTATAATATCCTTTATTTTTCTCCCCCTTTTTAATTCTAAAGGGTTATTTAATAGATTTATTTTCTCTTGGGGAAAAAGTCACATAACAATTCTCCCCCTGTAAATTAGCTGTTGTCCTCAATAGCATGAGATAATCTACATCACAACTCAGAAAACACATAATCAATAATTGAAGAAAATGATATTGAGCATAACCATTCTTCATAATAATTTGTATATATTTACTTCATCTATATCCTTTTCTTCTCTTAGTTCATAGATATCTCCCTATTCCAATTGTATTTTAAGTTAACAAGTATTACAAGAAAAACATTTTTTGCAATGACAAGAGCTATATATATACACACATATTAGGAATTTACAATGAAAGAAACTAATGGTATTTTATGTGTTTACTCACACATATTTCA